>JAWNZC010000096.1:417500-815000 GCA_035771165.1 Paragorgia papillata
AAACACGGGTGGCCATTTTCTATTTCTTAAATAATAGACAACTCGGATTCGTTCTCTAATAGACTTTTGCACGATGACGTACGATGGCGTTGGATGACTACAACTACCAGAATGCTTTTCCAGTCTTCTAGTGGAAATCAATAGAGGACACTAGCAAAGCATTCTGATAGATGTAGTCACCCAACGCCATTGAACGTCATTTTGCAAATGGATTATTGTTAAATATTGCTCGAATTATAAATTTGCATAAGTGAAATTGGCCCACACTCCATTTACACAAGTGCTGCATGCAGTTATCAATACTTTATATATATATATATAAATAATATGTTTTGAAAAGCTTTACAATTGCAGTATTTGTGTATCTGAACCAACCTGATTGGGGCAGTAAGATTTTTATATTTTATATATACTGTGTTCTTCTGATCTAAAATTGTTTTGAAGGAAGCCTTCGTCTGTGTATATATATTGTACAGCGAAACACCGTGTCTGTAGATTGAACTATATATATATATATATGAATGATGAAGTAAAGTGCACTTCTGCCTACATGGCAAACATGTGCATGGAACTCTCATGAGCATTGTTATTACCCCAAGGAACCCCACATGATTTGATGCCGCATTGCTTCATTTGGAATCAAACTTTATTCCCCTGTGGTCAGTTTTCACATGCATATGTATTCAAACTTGTATTCCGCACCCAAACAAAGCTGTGGTCAAAAACGGGATGGGCGACATTCGTTTGGGACAACCTGTATTTTTCCAAATCTGTAGGTATAATAGATAATTTGGACAAGTTCAAATTTTGATGTTGCCTCTTTAAATGACTCCAGGAAGCGAGTAGATAACTTTTTAGCTCTGAAAATTTCAGACAACAAAGAAGGAGTGATGGGCTTTCGGCGTGATATAAAAAATTTACTTCTTGTACCCAAATTAAAGAAGATGCAGTACAAAAACGGATGGGGGACATTTTTTTTGGGACACCCTGTATATATATATATATATATAACAGTTTCTTTGATTTAGAAATAAATTTGAAAGCAGAGGACTTATAGCCTGTGCACAGCTTGAATATACACACCTGGTAATTACAGGTGTGTATTCATGCAGGCTGTACACAGGCTAAGGACTTACGACAGGGTGTGTATTTGCTTAGAATGTATAGTCTTTTAGATATATTATTAAGTACTTAATAACCGAGAGTGAGGTCTTTACGGTAAATATTAAACCGAGGTCTTGCTGTATTGACGGAGCGATAGCGAGGTTAATACGTTCAAGACCGAGGTTTAATATTTTACCGTAAAGACCGAACGGTCGAGGTTATTAAGTAGTTTATTATATGGCACTTTTTATTTCAAAATCAATCTTGTATTTCTTGGTCTTCGATTCGCTTCCTTTAACTTCGTCAAAACACTGAACTAGCGTTATTTTATGCGTTTCTTTCTCGTCTGGATACTAGAATTTACTTTTGTAATGTTCATCGTCGTTTATTTCATTTATTTTCGTCGTTTTTTGGCAATAAAAGTTTCTTATTAGGATTTTTTGTTTGTTTCCAATCGTAGGGCATTAACAATTTTCATAATGCCAGCGGGCACTACGGAGAAATCTCGCCACGTCAGCAACCAATCATAGCGCGTAATTTTACCTGAAGTAATCCGTGCCATATAATAAATGTTTCTTACGGCATAAAGAAAGGACCACACCAATATGGCATTATAGACTACTTGTTAGACCGGCAGCAAGTAGCTTTTTTCTTAAGAAACTGATAACCTATTTAAAAACCTAAATAAACCTCAACTTTCACTAGATAACAAATATAAATGAAGTAAAGCTCCTTTGTAGGCTAACTTGGAAAATGGTGGTGTTCGGTTGAATCGAAATGGAACACTCTTTTTACATGCGGTCTGGGTGAAATTTCAGAAAACTGCCCCAAGCACTAACCACTGTTCACCAACACATGGTATTGGCAATACAAATTAAATTTGTTTAATTTGAAAGAACTCGTGAAATTGTAATAGAAGATCTTTTACAACTTTTTCGTGTCTTTCTTCGTTTTTAAAATATTTCAATTTGTTTAATACGTGAATGAGATGGGCTCTGACGTCATGAGCAGGGTGCAGAATTTTTACACAAAGCAACATCAGTTATGAAATGTTCAGTGTCACAAGGCGTTTTTGTGTGCACAGTTTCAAGTGATTTCGTTAAACAAATTTAGAGATATAACTGATTTTTCTAGGTGTAAAAATACTGTACCCTGCTCCTGACGTCAGAGACCATCTCATTTAAATTACTAAACAAATTGAAATATCTTGAAAACGAAGAAAGATACGAAAAAATTGTAAATTACAATTTTATGAGTTCTTTCAAATTAGACAAACTTAATTTTTGTTGCCAATGTCCTTTAAAAGCTAAACCGAAAAAAACCGGTTTAATAATAAAACCGGGGGGAAAAACCGGTAAACCGCCCAACCTTATGTCATTTCATTGGGAAACGCCAGAAAATATAATGCGCCTGACCATTTACAGTCATATGATCGCTGGCGCATGGGTTCATTCATTTGTTCCCCGGGAAAGTTAAAGATCTGTCTGCGGTGCCAATGCTACGCTTCACGAGTTGAACAGCTCTTTTTGTCTTTTTTGTTGAAGGAGTGGAAGCTAATTACTTTCTTATGCTGGTATTTTTCTGATAATTTCTGTACCTGAGACATCCAAGACTCGACAACATGTCTGGTAAGATTATAGGTTAGGTTTGTGATCTCTCATAACTAACATGCACTGGCCATTTAATTGTGACGGTATATGTTGTTTATATGAACCACCTCTTGGTAAGTCTCGTTTGGAATGAAAAATTCTTTCTAATTAAATACACGAGCGTGATTAAGGTTAAGAAGAGGCATTAGACAAAACACACAACTTTCCTTATGCGATGGACCCGAACGTGTCAATTAGCCAAAACTGAAAACAAAACCAAGTGAATGTTTCTTTGTTTCGCCTTTTGTCTAACGCTTCAATATGTTTCAACGTATGTCTATATATGCTTATGATTATATGTCGATATTTTGTATGCCCATTAGTATTGCTTCGTTTGTACAGCCTTTATTTTCTTTTTCGGGCTTAATTCCTGCATATGCCCAAATGAAGATCAAACTTCTAGCGATGCTAGAGTGTTATCGAAAGACAAGTCGACTCTATATAGATTCGTGTAAACCGAAGAATATTTAAAATTTCCCCCGTCTGTGTCAAGCAAGTTCACTTTGAAAGAACGCATCTATAGTATATAAGTGATACAACTGTTGGAGAAATACTTTGACTGAAGATGTATTCTCGCTTTATGCATGGTTCGCACATGCACTGTTTCTTTGCTTTTCTTCGTATGTTTAACTGCAAAGCAGGTGAACCAAAGCCAAAAGGACAATATTATGTAGTGTGCATAAATTAAAGAATATTTAAAATTGCTTTCATTATAAATAAGTTCTATATTTAGTAAGATAATGTAATACAATTGTTTCATAGTATTATATGATAAGTTGTACGTATGAGATGTTGTTAAAGTGATATGATGTCTGAACAGTAACTTCGTTCATGCTAAGCTTAGCTGCGTTCAAAAAACGTTTAAGCCAAAGTAAGCGTAGTCATCGCAAGTTGGCAGTCACGCTATCTCAGCCAGCCGCTCTGAATAGTTCCCCGAAAATATCATGTACCCTGACAAAGTTAAAACTTGTTTAAAACACTCATGAAACCTTTATTTTGTTAATTTGGGTGTTCGAACGACCGCCACAGAAATTCTGACTGCCAACTTGCGATGACTTGCGTTCTCGTTTGATTAGGGCTTTAAACTATGTCTTATCATATGACTTTAACAACATCTCATATGCAAATGTTTCAGAGTATCTCACTTAAGTTTTAATGTTTGCACTTGATGCATGCGATATTTTGATCAGAAAATTACTGACTATAACTTACGGGCTGTCGTATTTTGCTCTTGGCTGCATCGCAGAAAGCTTATATACATGAAACGTGCATGTGCAAGTGAGTGCAACAACCCTTGATCTCTGAAGATGAGTACATGGAAACAACAATATAATTATCTAATTTATTAAATGATGTATAGTTTTCGCCTTAGGATCGTTCCCACTAATCTATTCATCTTGGATCGATCTCTTTATTCCTTAAAGGGTATTGGCAATAAAAATTAAGTTTGTCTCTTTTGAAAGAACTCGTCAAATGGTATAAGAAGACCTTTTCCGTATATCTGTTTTGGTTTTGGAAATATTTCGACCAAAGACAGCGTGCTGTCCGCCATCTTCGAATTATTTTCGATATGCATGTGACATCATAAGCAGGGTAAAGTGAAATTTTTATCTTGCCAACCTTATCGTGACATTAAGAGATAGAAACTCGATTTTGTTGCGCTACTTCCATTTTAAATTGACCCACAACATTTAAAAAGCCTTCCGTTAAAAAATTTACTTATATTATATTTACTTACTTATTTACTTATATTTATTTACTTATATTTATTTACTTATATTTATTTACTTATATTTATTTACTTATATTTGACCCCCCCCCCTTAAGGCCTATGAATTTCACATGACCCCCAGAAAATTGCTTTTATTTTTTGTGACCCCTCCCCCCCTCCTCTCCAAAAAAGCGCAGTATATACTGTTATTTATTAAAGAGCACACAGCAATAACTAGTCTATAGGTGATGCTGATAATGATTGGTTTCTTCAACCGTTATTTCATTCCTTCGACAATGAAATGCCTGTAGCTCTGGAGGTGCCCGTTCTGGCCAGCCCTTGAGAGTGTAATCCAAGGCTCGTGAAAGAATTGGATCCAACTGGGTGGCACGCCTTAACTGGTGTGCTGTCACGGGCATTGATTCGATTTGCATTGTGTTAACTGACTGGGCCTTAGTGTCAGGTTCTGGACTCCTTGCCTTCAATGTCAAGCGTGAAAGACAGTCTGCATTGGAATGTTTATTTGTTGGCCGAAATTCTACTTTATAATTGTGTGCTGACAAAAAGATTGCCTATCGCTGTAAGCGTTCAGCGGCCAGTGGGAATCCCTGTCTTTGGCCCTAATATTGTAGTTAATGGTTTGTGGTCTGTCCATATTTGAAATCTTGTTCCAAACAAATATTGATTAAACTTTTTCACCCCATGTATGATCCCTAATGCTTATTTGTAACAAAAAATGTTACAGACTCTGTTCAATCAAATTCCCACTCCAAAGCAATTAAAAAATCGAATGATTTATTTTTCCACCCCCCCTTTTAAGGATTTAAATAAAACATGACCCCCCTTTTTGGTAAATTAAATACTTGTGCCCCCCCCCCTCATTTCCCCACCCCCACCCCCCTCCATAAATAATGACCAGTTCCTAAAATGCTCGATATCTTTCGAAATCTTATAATCATTCTACTGTGTCACTTTCTCAAATTTTATACAAAGGGGATATTACACGGTGGCGAGAAGATATGGATTTTATGTTCGAGTGGCAAGGACAATATCTCACGAGTGAGCGCATGTTCTATTTATTATATGGACAATGAAATTATGCGTGGAAGTGATATTGATAAACTGGGTTTAATCAGTAAAAACTACAACCGCTTGACCTAAACCTTTTAGAAAATACAAGTGAAAAATACAACAACTTCTTCGAATACGTCATTTTACGTATTAAGAGAAGTTACTGGCTCAAATTTACTTCATTCGAAACTTACGGCAAAAGGCGTAAATTTTGACTTGTCGATATGTCACTCGCGAGCGTTACATACGAGAAATACGCCACTCGGTTCCCGGATGTAGTGAAATATGGATTCTACGAGTGTTTTAGTTGCTAGTAAAATACTCTTCTCCATATAATAAAAAGTAATAGGCATTCAAGAACAATCACTTTGTTTCCTATATTCGTCGGATTCTGTCTCCTACGCTGTCCTTACCTCGACCGCGTAGGCCGAACGTTGGTATATGACTTGAGGCGACGTAAAACAGCGACTTCGCGTTTTGCCCTGGAGTTAGAGTTCCAGTATCCAGCTATGAATAAATTGAGTTCACTGGTTCTGACCCACGCAGTGCTGTATCATTTGCTTCCTGATTTTGAAAATTTGGTGAAATTTCAGAGCTGTCGCGGTAAACAAAAAATAGAAGGGGTCGCGAGATAAAATCTAGAGAGATTGAGAGAGATCTGGTGTAATCCAGTGAAATGACCATTAATTGCCAAACCCATAACATACATGCATGTATTGTGTAAATGGAGGGAAATCCTGGTAAAAAGCAAACAGCTATGCCGTCGATATGGGTTGAGTATGGGAAGTATATAGCTTCTCACAGTCTACTACATGCAGTCTGTCGTTAATTGTCACATGCAGATATAACATAGATATGATCATAGCTGTATAACGCGCAACAGACTGCAAAACTAGTTGCCATTGGTATATTTTTCTGAATATAATTTATAAAACTAATTTATAGACTGTGTTTTTGCCATGTTTAATCGGAGCACACGTGTGAGAAGTCAGTAAATTTTTGCTGCAGATTACTGCATTTCTCTCCGACTCAGGACTTCTCGGTTCCCATAACGTTCAAATGACCTAAATATGGTATTCAAAAACAAACTGGATGACAAAAACAGCATGCATTATTTGCACGTTCAAAAAATTCGCCGCTTGAGACCACTGACCTATATATATATAACTAGACTGCGTGCTCCTATTACCTTTGAGTTAGGAAAAGTGTCCCCAAAATGGTTTTCAAAATGGCGGCATTTATGGGTCCTTTTGCTAATGGTGCAGGTTGCTGACCGATACCTAAGGACCAGACTGATGACACATGTTTTTAAAACTGCCTGTATTTTGCTCGGCATTCAGTCGAATTATGTTATTTATAACTCGATAAAGTCTTCATAATTATTTATAGAAAATGAAAGCTTTCTGACTGACGGGTTTTGACGGTCTTCCACTGTCCCAATCTGATTATAGTTTGTCGTCCGGTTTCTTGTCTTAACGACGGGAAAATAGACGGACGAACTTGGCGTTTAGCGGATTTTAAAACACCTGACAACTGATGAGTTTGCTATTAATAACACTTGGAAAAGGTTGATAAAGACACTCTAAGAAGAACTCGGTACACCTCGCTTCTTTACGATTTTCTCGTGATTTTCAGCGATTATTTATAGAGCTGGCGACTTCAAAAAACATTAAAACGAAATGTTTGTAGATTGCCATGACCATATATGTGTATTGACACCTTGTTTATTTTATTGCCAAGTGTTCGTGCCGTACGCCGACCGGCACGTCTTTATTCAGACTGCTAGAAAGCTACAACAGTAATTGTCTAGGAATATTATTATCAGTATTGTAGTTCAGAACTACAATTAGGGGCCGAATACATGGGGAAATTTCAGCCCGGGTTGAGATTTCAGCCCGGCTGCTGAGGTATGGAAAAGAGGAGAATGATTTGAATAAGAAACACGAAGTGTGGAAATCAGCCAAGTTGTCACAAACATGCAGCATAAAACACACATATTTAGATGTGTATTTCAAATAAACCATATTTATTCCTTCTTTATCGCTTTTCACAAGGCACTTTCTGTATTCCACACTTCGTGTTTCTCATTCAAAACATTCACTCCCTCATTTCCATCCCCCAGTAGCCGGGCTGAAATCTCAGCCCGGGCTGAAATTTCCCCATGTATTCGGCCCCTAAGACTCTTATCATGAAAACGTCCCGCGCCGCTCAACAACAAACATTAATAATATACATGGAAAAACCACCGATTGCACCGATATATTTTGTTTACACAAACTCGAGATCATGTTCTACTGATATTCCTATTTTGTCAGACAAATAATCCGGCAGGCCTCTTGAGTCGTTCCACAAGAAATTAACAATGACCAACCGTGCATGCATTAACTCTTTCCTGTCCGAATTGGTCTTTAGTATTTTATTCTGGCCAACGCCAGACGATTTTATTCAACTCTGGGGAAGCCCTCGCACAGGAACGAGTTCTTTAAATATTATCTTTTCCTTGCGATAAGTACATGTCAGTGGTCGCTACCATTAGCAGAAGGACCCATAAATGGGTTATAAATCCATGTCCTATATTCACGAATTTATTGGTTAGGATTAGGGTGTGTGTTGGGGTCAGGCTTTCATGAAGTACCTGGGTTATTTAGGACATGGAATTATTACCCATAAATGCCGCCATTGAAAATGCCACCATTTTGGCCAGCACCCGCAGTCCAGTTATATATATAGGTCAGTGCTTGAGACTCTGGGTGAAATTTTAGAAAACTGCCCCAAGCACTAACCACTGTGCACCAACACATGGTATTGGCAATACAAATTAAATTTGTTTAATTTGAAAGAACTCATGAAATTGTAATAGAAGATCTTTTACAACTTTTTCGTGTCTTTCTTCGTTTTTAAAATATTTCAATTTGTTTAATACGTAAATGAGATGGGCTCTGACGTCAGGAGCAGGGTGCAGCATTTTTACACAAAGCAACATCAGTTATGAAATGTTCAGTGTCACAAGGCGTTTTTGTGTGCACAGTTTCAAGTGATTTCGTTGAACAAATTTAGAGATATAACTGATTTTTCTAGGTGTAAAAATACTGTACCCTGCTCCTGACGTCAGAGACCATCTCATTTAAATTACTAAACAAATTGAAATATCTTGAAAACGAAGAAAGATACGAAAAAATTGTAAATTACAATTTTATGAGTTCTTTCAAATTAGACAAACTTAATTTTTGTTGCCAATTATGTCCTTTACCATTGGGAAACGCCAGAAAATATATAATGCGCCTGACCATTTACAGTCATATGATCGCTGGCGCATGGGTTCTTTCGTTTGTTCCCCGGGAAAGTTGAACTGTTGAAGACCTGTCTGCGGTGCCAATCCTACTCTTCACGAGTTGAACAGTTCTTTTTGTCTTTTTTGTTCAAGGAGTGGAAGCTAATTACTTTCTTATGCTGATATTTTTCTGATAATTTCTGTACCTGAGACATCCAAGACTCGACACATGTCTGGTAAGATTATAGGTTAGGTTTGTGATCTCTCATAACTAACATGCACTGGCTATTTAATTGTGACGGTATATGTTGTTTATATGAACCACTTCTTGGTAAGTCTCGTTTGGAATGAAAAATTCTTTCTAATTAAATACACGAGCGTGATTAAGGTTAAGAAGAGGCATTAGACAAAACACACAACTTTCCTTATGCGATGGACCCGAACGTGTCAATTAGCCAAAACTGAAAACAAAACCAAGTGAATGTTTCTTTGTTTCGCCTTTTGTCTAACGCTTCAATATGTTTCAACGTATGTCTATATATGCTTATGATTATATGTCGATATTTTGTATGCCCATCCATTAGTCTTGCTTCGTTTGTACAGCCTTTATTTTCTTTTTCGGGCTTAATTCCTGCATATGCCCAAATGAAGATCAAACTTCTAGCGATGCTAGAATGTTATCAAAAGACAAGTCGAGTCTATATCAGTAGATTCGTGTAAACCGAAGAATATTTAAAATTTCCCCCGTCTGTGTCAAGCAAGTTCACTTTGAAAGAACGCATCTATAGTATAAGTGATACAACTGTTGGAGAAATACTTTGACTGAAGATGTATTCTCGCTTTATGCATGGTTCGCACATGCACTGTTTCTTTGCTTTTCTTCGTATGTTTAACTGCAAAGCAGGTGAACCAAGGCCAAAAGGACAATATTATGTAGTGTGCATAAATTAAAGAATATTTAAAATTGCTTTCATTATAAATAAGTTCTATATTTAGTAAGATAAAGTAATACAATTGTTTCATAGTATTATATGATAAGTTGTACGTATGAGATGTTGTTAAAGTGATATGATGTCTGAACAGTAACTTCGTTCATGCTAAGCTTAGCTGCGTTCAAAAAACGTTTAAGCCAAAGTAAGCGTAGTCATCGCAAGTTGGCAGTCACGCTATCTCAGCCAGCCGCTCTGAATAGTTCCCCGAAAATATCATGTACCCTGACAAAGTTAAAACTTGTTTAAAACACTCATGAAACCTTTATTTTGTTAATTTGGGTGTTCGAACGACCGCCACAGAAATTCTGACTGCCAACTTGCGATGACTTGCGTTCTCGTTTGATTAGGGCTTTAAACTATGTCTTATCATATGACTTTAACAACATCTCATATGCAAATGTTTCAGAGTATATCGCTTAAGTTTTAATGTTTGCACTTGATGCATGCGATATTTTGATCAGAAAATTACTGACTTTAACTTACGGGCTGTCGTATTTTGCTCTTGGATGCAACGCAGAAAGCTTATATACATGAAACGTGCATGTGCAACAACCCTTGATCTCTGAAGATGAGTGCATCGAAACAACAATATAATTATCTAATTTATTAAATGATGTATAGTTTTCGCCTTAGGTCGTTTCCACTAATCTATTCACCTTGGATCGATTTCCGTTCTCTCTCTTTATTCCTTAAAGGGTATTGGCAATAAAAATTAAGTTTGTCTCTTTTGAAAGAACTCGTCAAATGGTATAAGAAGACCTTTTCCGTATCTGTTTTGGTTTTGGAAATATTTCGACCAAAGACAGCGTGCTGTCCGCCATCTTGGAATTATTTTCGATATGCATGTGACATCATAAGCAGGGTAAAATGAAATTTTTATCTTGCCAACCTTATGACATTAAGAGATAGAAACTCCTCCATTTTAAATTGACCCACAACATTTAAAAAGCCTTCCGTGGAAATTTGGTCACCCACGGAGTTTCATCAGGTTTACCCTGCTTGTGACGTCACCAATTTCCTAGTTAATTAGACCCAATATTACAACAAGATGGCGGACAGCAGGCTGTCTTTGGTCGAAATATTTCAAAACACAAGAAAGATAGAGAAAAATTGTAAAAGGTCTTCTTATACCATTTGACGAGTTCTTTCAAATGAGACAAACTTAATTTTTATTGCCAATAACCCTTTAATTAACTGTTCGGATTATATTCAGTTTTGACTTTCTGCCTTCAACTCCCAAAGTGAGTTACTATAAGCGAAAGTTGAGAACTGAAAAACTATTTAAACAAAACAAAACAATTATGTAATCTTTCCTAACCGAACTATACCACAATACGGAGCTTGTGCATGGACATCACAATAAAACATAATTTAGAGTAGAGAATAACTAAACAAGAATTGACATAACCCGACTAAGTTTAACAGTATTGCCCAATATATAAAGCATTAACAATTAGCCATTGGTAAGTTAATTCAAAATTGCGTTGACCAATCACATTGTAGTTATTAAAGACGGACCTATACAAGCAGGCTATACTCTCTTCTCCGCAGAAGTTGCCGTGATGAACCGCTGACGGATATGTTTGTGGGAGGAAGCGAAAATGAGAGAGAATAATTAAAGGAACTTCAAGTAACTTTCCGTCGATATATTGCTAAGGGACCGTCATTATTTATGGGGGGAGGGGGGAAGGGGGTAAAAAATTTACTTATTTTATATTTACTTTATTTATTTATTTATTTATATTTACTTATTATTTATTTATTACTTATATTTATTTACTTATATTTTTACTTATATTTATTTACTTATATTTGACCCCCCCCCCTTAAGGCCTACGAATTTCACATGACCCCCAGAAAATTGCTTTTATTATTTTTTGTGACCCCCCTCCCCCCCCCCCCCCTCCTCTCCAAAAAAGCGCAGTATATACTGTTATTTATTAAAGAGCACACAGCAATAACTAGTCTATAGGTTATGCTGATAATGATTGGTTTCTTCAACCGTTATTTCATTCCTTCGACAATGAAATGCCTGTAGCTCTGGAGGTGCCCGTTTCTGGCCAGCCCTTGAGAGTGTAATCCAAGGCTCGTGAAAGAATTGGATCCAACTGGGTGGCACGCCTTAACTGGTGTGCTGTCACTGGCATTGATTCGATTTGCATTGTGTTAACTGACTGGGCCTTAGTGTCAGGTTCTGGACTCCTTGCCTTCAATGTCAAGCGTGAAAGACAGTCTGCATTGGAATGTTTATTTGTTGGCCGAAATTCTACTTTATAATTGTGTGCTGACAAAAAGATTGCCTATCGCTGTAAGCGTTCAGCGGCCAGTGGGAATCCCTGTCTTTGGCCCTAATATTGTAGTTAATGGTTTTGTGGTCTGTCCATATTTGAAATCTTGTTCCAAACAAATATTGATTAAACTTTTTCACCCCATGTATGATCCCTAATGCTTATTTGTAACAAAAAATGTTACAGACTCTGTTCAATCAAATTCCCACTCCAAAGCAATTAAAAAATCGAATGATTTATTTTTCCACCCCCCCTTTTAAGGATTTAAATAAAACATGACCCCCCTTTTTGGTAAATTAAATACTTGTGCCCCCCCCCTCATTTCCCCACCCCCCACCCCCCTCCATAAATAATGACCAGTTCCTAAAATGCTCGATATCTTTCGAAATCTTATATTCATTCTACTGTGTCACTTTCTCAAATTTTGTACAAAGGGGATATTACACGGTGGCGAGAAGATATGGATTTTATGTTCGAGTGGCAAGGACAATATCTCACGAGTGAGCGCATGTTCTATTTATTATATGGACAATGAAATTATGCGTGGAAGTGATATTGATAAACTGGGTTTAATCAGTAAAAACTACAACCGCTCGACCAAAACACTTTAGAGAAAATACAAGTGAAAAATACAACAACTTCTTCGAATACGTCATTTTACGTATTAAGAGAAGTTACTGGCTCAAATTTACTTCATTCGAAACTTACGGCAAAAGGAGTAAATTTTGACTTGTCGATATGTCACTCGCGAGCGTTACATACGAGAAATACGCCACTCGGTTCCCGGATGTAGTGAAATATGGATTCTACGAGTGTTTTAGTTGCTAGTGAAATACTCTTCTCCATATAAT
Organism: Paragorgia papillata; assembly: GCA_035771165.1. Classification (NCBI taxonomy): domain Eukaryota; kingdom Metazoa; phylum Cnidaria; class Anthozoa; order Scleralcyonacea; family Coralliidae; genus Paragorgia; species Paragorgia papillata. The sequence continues at coordinate 430,438 of JAWNZC010000096.1, forward strand.
AAAAAGTAATAGGCATTCAAGAACAATCACTTTGTTTCCTATATTCGTCGGATTCTGTCTCCTACGCTGTCCTTACCTCGACCGCGTTGGCCGAACGTTGGTATATGACTTGAGGCGACGTAAAACAGCGACTTCGCGTTTTGCCCTGGAGTTAGAGTTCCAGTATCCAGCTATGAATAAATTGAGTTCACTGGTTCTGACCCACGCAGTGGTGTATCATTTGCTTTCTGATTTTGAAAATTTGGTGAAATTTCAGAGCTGTCGCGGTAACAAAAAAATAGAAGGGGTCGCGAGATAAAATCTAGAGAGATTGAGAGAGATCTGGTGTAATCCAGTGAAATGACCATTAATTGCTGTAAATGGAGGGAAATACTGGTAAAAAGCAAACAGCTATGCCGTCGATATGGGTTGAGTATGGGAAGTATATAGCTTCTCACAGTCTACTACATGCAGTCTGTCGTTAATTGTCACATGCAGATATAACATAGATATGATCATAGCTGTATACGCGCAACAGACTGCAAAACTAGTTGCCATTGGTATATTTTTCTGAATATAATTTATAAAACTAATTTATAGACTGTGTTTTTGCCATGTTTAATCGGAGCACACGTGTGAGAAGTCGGTAAATTTTTGCTGCAGATTACTGCATTTCTCTCCGACTCAGGACTTCTCGGTTCCCATAACGTTCAAATGACCTAAATATGGTATTCAAAAACAAACTGGATGACAAAAACAGCATGCATTATTTGCACGTTCAAAAAATTCGCCGCTTGAGACCACTGACCTATATATATATAACTGGACTGCGTGCTCCTATTACCTTTGAGTGAGGAAAAGTGTCCCCAAAATGGTTTTCAAAATGGCGGCATTTATGGGTCCTTTTGCTAATGGTGCAGGTTGCTGACCGATACCTAAGGACCAGACTGATGACACATGTTTTTAAAACTGCCTGTATTTTGCTCGGCATTCAGTCGAATTATGTTATTTATAACTCGATAAAGTCTTCATAATTATTTATAGAAAATGAAAGCTTTCTGACTGACGGGTTTTGACGGTCTTCCACTGTCCCAGTCTGATTATAGTTTGTCGTCCGGTTTCTTGTCTTAACGACGGGAAAATAGACGGACGAACTTGGCGTTTAGCGGATTTTAAAACACCTGACAACTGATGAGTGCTATTAATAACACTTGGAAAAGGTTGATAAAGACACTCTAAGAAGAACTCGGTACGCCTCGCTTCTTTACGATTTTCTCGTGATTTTCAGCGATTATTTATAGAGCTGGCGACTTCATAAAACATTAAAACGAAATGTTTGTAGATTACCATGACCATATATGTGTATTGACACCTTGTTTATTTTATTGCCAAGTGTTCGTGCCGTACGCCGACCGGCACGTCTTTATTCAGACTGCTAGAAAGCTACAACAGTAATTGTCTAGGAATATTATTATCGGTATTGTAGTTAATATACATGGAAAAACCACCGATTGCACCGATATATTTTGTTTACACAAACTCGAGATCATGTTCTACTGATATTCCTATTTTGTCATTTATTAATAGCTAATATAAGCCATGGCAAACTGTTCTTTACCTAGTAGTTTTATACTGTGAGATAAAAGGGCCGTCTTTGTATGAGAGATAACACACAAACAAACTTATCTTTCGAACAACTTCACATCCCCAACGTAGCATGCGTCTTATATGTGCGTCTTATCATAGCCACAGCCACGGGAATGAAAGGATATAATTTTACACTGGCGTTCTAGCGCTAAGGATCACGTTATTTCTGTAGATAGTTACTCGCTTTGAGATATTGAAGACTTTTCCTGGCGCTCTGGCAGCCAGTGGATAATTTTACACTGGCAAACTGGCGCCCTGGCACTAAAAGATCACGTTGTTTCTCTAGTTTCCGCTTTGAGATATTGAAGACTTTTCCTGGCGCTCTGGCAGCCAGTGGATAATTTTACACTGGCAAACTGGCACCCTGGCACTAAGGATCGCGTTATTTCTCTAGTTTTCGCTACGAGCTATTGAACACTTTTCCTGGCGCTCTGGCAGCCAGTGGATAATTTTACACTGGCAAACTGGCACTCTGGTGCTAAGGATCACGTTATTTCTCTAGTTGTGAGATATTGAACACTTCTCCTGGCGCTCTGGCAGCCAGTGGATAATTTTACACTGGCGAACTGGCGCTCTGGCAGCCAGTGGATAATTTTACACTGGCAAACTGGCGCTCTGGCAGTCAGTGGATAATTTTACACTGGCAAACTGGCGCTCTGGCGCTAAGGATCACGTTATTTCTCTATAGTTGTGAGATATAGAACACTTTTCCTGGCGCTCTGGCAGCCAGTGGATAATTTTACAGGAACGATTTATAAACTATGGCCTGTTTACATGAGCCGGGCTAGCCCGGTTAACTGGGCTCACGCGATTGATTAGGATCTTACTGTGGTTTTGAAACTCGCATAGACTAAATGTACAAAGACGAATTGGTTTAGTTTAGATGTAAACTAAATCCTAACGTTGATTAAAATCTTTTTTTGTGCCCGAGGAAAGAATTTCGTGACACGAGTCAGCCCGGTTTCCTGTCCGAATTAGTCTTTAGTATTTTATTCTGGCTGACGCCAGGCGATTTTATTCGCCTCTGGGAAAGTCCTCGGACAGGAACGATTTATAAACTGTCTCTCCAACTCTTTCCTGTCCGAACTGGTCTTTGGTATTTTATTCTGGCCAACGCCAGATGATTTTATTCAACTCTGGGGAAGCCCTCGCACAGGAACGAGTTATTTAAATATTATTTTTTCCTTGCGATAAGTACATGTCAGTGGTCGCTACCATTAGCAGAAGGACCCATAAATGCCGCCATTTTGAAAAGTGAAAATGGGGACACATTTTTGGCCAGCACCCGCAGTCCAGTTATGTATAGGTCAGTGCTTGAGACTCAGTGTTTTTGAACGTTCAATTGCGAACGTTCCAATTGGTGTACGACACACTCAAGTCTTCGAGGTGACCATTACGTAGATTCTTTTAACAAAATTGAGTATTTTTAGAGTGATTATACTTAGGCCGGTTTTTGCAATTAATTTGGCCCTTTATATATGGCGAAAAATCTGGCAAAAAAAATCACCGACTATCGGCGATTGATGTTTCCGTTAATAACTGTTGTCGTATTGTGCGACTGTTGTAATTGTTCTGGAAGTTGAACTCGATTCCACTTCTACAACAGTCGCCAGTCAGTCGCCGATTGAATTACAACTCGCGCTCCTATCTGATCGTAACTGTTGCAAGACCTGATCGGCGACAGTTGCCAACTGACTATAGGAAACCAGTCTTCAGCGTTATACGGAGTTACTATAGTGCATGCAAAGCACTTCACCGCTTTAAGAATCGTTAGATCTTAATTTTCTTCAATAATTAATGTACGCAAGAGCAGCTTATTCTAATCTTAGAAGAAAAAAAAGAGGAAAAAAAACTTAATTACGCGTTGTTGGCTTAACGAAATTGTTTTTTCTGAACTTTTGCTTCAGTACACATGACGCAGCTCGTGCATGCATGCATGTATAAAATTAGTTGGTCGAAACTTCCTGAAACACCTAAGTCTACTCATACGTTTTTATATATATTGTCATGCTCAATCGATTTTTGCACCTTATTTTTATTGCACACCTGACTCGCAGTGGTAGTCGGAAAAAGTTACAGCAAAATTGCGGCAGTAAAAATCTGACATTTCTAGCAACACCTGGTGTGTAGAAGATTATCTATGTGAAATGCATGTACATCGTTTGACATAAGTACGTAATTTCACAATGCAAGGCGCCAACACACCAAAAGATCTTTTTGGATAAGAACAATTAAAGCTTGAATCACTCTAGCTGATAAGCTGACGTTAAGCGTAAGCGATTTTTAGCATGGATAAGAACAATTAAAGCTTGAATCACTCTAGCTGACAAGCTGACGTTAGGCGTAAGCGATTTTTAGCACGAATAGTAGCGAGGATTCCCGTACATTTACGACAGTTTGTCCAAGGACAATTGCAGCATGCATGCATCTTGCGGATCTCAGTAGGTCCGTTATGCGTCTATTTTGTTATTCACTATAGTGTATAAATTGCTACAGTAATTGGCCATGCTGTTGCGGGATACAGGTCATTGTCTCTTTAAAATGTATATGTTTCTATAGAAACATATACATTTTAAAGAGACAATCCTCTAAATTTTCTTTTAACCCAAAGTCCGTCTAGTTCTAGCACATGTAGTTTGATCGAATAAAATTCACCGGCATTACCATATATATGCACTATTAATATTATATAAACGCAGAACTCGTTGACTAAGCTCTTTGCATCGTCCTCCACAGCTCATGGTTTTTGAGCCCTGTACAACTGTAGTATAATCGTTGGGTCGATCGTAGCTTCGATTTCAGCTAGAAGGCCTTGCATTGTGTTGCATTTCTGCAACTGGTTCCGGTTTAGTTTTAAAATGTATATATTCCTATACTGGAAATTTTAAAACAAATTTTCTAGAACATTGTCCCTTTATTGTTTTCGCTTCATTTATGTATGTACTATGTATATTTTGATGGTGAAGCTATAATAAAGGGAAAATAAATAGTGTGACAAATAATATGAAGTTTGTTTTCCTTTTAATGCTCCATATTCATCGAGTGCTTCGATATCAAAAAGTAAATAAATTTCAGTAATTTTAAAGGGAAACTCCAGCAACTTTGGGTATTTTTAATTATATAAACTAAAAAAATATTGGACAGTCACATCTTTTGGACATCACATATATATGGACAGTTTTATTCAACCACAGCCAACTGAAATCTATATGGGACACAAAATTGCTTCTTTTGAATTATTAATGTTAAAAACTGACTCCTCTTATTCATGATGGAACAATAAAGAAAGTTGAAAATTCGGCGATACACAGGAAATTTATTGCTAACTTGTTACGGTGAATATATGCAATTTTCTGCCTTTCTTGTTTTCACCGCCATTCAACTGGCAAATTCTTCAGAAAAGAAAGCTTTGATTATATAATTAAATAACCGTTTTATTACTAATTTTAAAGCAACGTTGTTTTCTCTCTTTTGGAACAGAGGTATTGACCGCATTGTCATCCCTCGACTACGTTGACGCATTTTTTTTGCCGTTGTAATTGCGGGGTAAGTTTTTTTGGTCGCAAGATTCCCAACCTCGAAATCATGCCAAAAATTAATGTGCAATTTTGGAAAAATTTGAGTACACAGTAAAAAGGTTTTGTCAGCTGCAGATTAATTATGCATGTAGGCAGGCAATTTAATCAAACATGCACACTGAGTTTCAATCTCTGTCAATCAATAACGCTCATTAATAATTACTTGGTTTCAGAAATTAAATGTAAAAGGTGACTTTGCTGCCTGCCTTCTTTCAAACGAACAAAACAGACAACCGAAATGCATTCGCTATAGCGTTTTAGTTCTTACAGTCGTGGAAGAAGAGGATCTAGATACCTTTTCTCAGATCAATATAATTTGGATAGTAGTTATAGAAAGGTAGAGAAGGAGAACGTAGCAGTTTTCAATATGTTTTTCATGTTATCTAATTTTGATATTTTTTTTTGCATATAGAAATTTTTTTTGCCAAGTAACTTGCGTAGGCTTTCGTGGTGATGTGTTCTTTGGTGGTGTGAAAACGTAAGTACGCGGAACGTATAGTGATGTTTCTTTTGACGCCATCATTTCACCGATAACGTTTTCTTGTATATAGACATGCTGTGGTAGGCTATAGTCCGTGACAGACGTTTTGCAGTTTCTAGTATAGTCGAATCTCATACTTAAATTTCTGTAGGGATTTTTAATTCCTTGATCATGCATGTTAAATCTTATTGCATTGTCCATAAAGCTTATAACACTATTAAAAAAGTACTTTTCCTTTTTAATATAAATTTGTTTGGGAACGGTAGTATGTATCTTCTTCATGGACAACAAACACTGCATGACTTGGTTGTCATGTTGATCAAAGTTTTTCTCCAAAAGTGCTCTATAATTACCTTCTGAGGTTTTGGGAGGTTTTACCTAAAGCGCGACTGACAGTCTGTTTTTCTCTTATACGTGAACTAAATTCTTTTATACGAAGCTGCACTATGGTTTGACTTGTTTCTCGAGATTATTTTTCAAAATGAGGTTATGCAATAATCAAGGTTAACAGCCAAGAAAGTGCGCACGAAAAATGGGCAGAACTCAGCAGGAGATCGCTCGGTATAACGAACAACTTCAGCGCATTGGCCAGCAAAGAGTCATTACGCCTTTAGACAGCCGCTGACAGCGTACTGTTGGATTGAGAAAACGTGTAGTGCATGGAAATTATTTGCATCCCACCATTCCACCTTTAAGTAAGCGAAGCAAATTTAAATTTCCACCGAAATCATTTTCGATGCAGGCAGTGGTGGTCACGTCTAGGATGAAAATCGACACATAGTGTGGAAACCTGAATCCAAGCAACAACATAATCTCAGCTTATCCAAGGCGGCCATGTCTGCACGTATCTATCCACAAGTGTAAGTATAGTGACTGCAGACCGATGCCAAAACCTTTCCGAACTATGCTTGCCGGGTCTATGTACCAGACACCACAAAAATAATCCTGCACAAGCAATTGACTAAGCGAAATAAATTCATGCACACTGAAAAAAATCCCCCCTCCCATTCTATTGGTCTGCCTAAGAAACCAATCACCATTCTATTGGTCTGCCTAAAAAACCACATACAAAATGCAAACCATTTAATGAACAAAACTATACTTATTTTATTACGCTGGCTTAACTCATCCCTGTCAGGGGGCTTCTACAAGAGGTAAATCTGGCGTATACAATAAAATATTAAAGACCAATTCGAAGAAAATAGAATTAGACCAAAGCTTAACTGCGCATACAATCTGAGTTGGGATAAAACGTAGTTCATTTATAACATGAGGCTGAAGCAGCCGTAGTAAACATAACATTTCTGATTTCAGAACTTTTTAATGTTTAGGTATTCTATAAGGATAAAATTTGCTTATAGTGTCTAAAAATAACTCAAAACATGAAAAAACTGTCCCAGCCTATGTTATCTTCCCGTTATGCTTTAATAGACACGATGTAATTTGCAAAGGGGCCCAAATTGAATAGGAAACTAATTTGCATGTGGGCCTACGATTTGGTCTATTGTAAGGCTTATATGCTGCAGCTATACAGTGTGTATCAAAAAAACCTGAACCCTTAGAAAACAACCTATTGTAGTAGTTTGAAAGCCTTGAAAGCCCTAAAAGCGCTGCGTTATAAATTAATCAGCACAATAAGTTAAACGAAGCGAAAAAGCTTTTAAATACTTTCACCATGCATACACTTCAAGTTATCTTAATTTCCCAGGTAGATAAGACCATGTGTTTTACGCATCTGTGGGTTCAGCGAAGTGCTTAGGGCTTTCAAACTACTACAATAGGTTGTTTTCTAAGGGTTCAGGTTTTTTTTATACACACTGTATATGTAATAGATAAAGCATGAGCAGCGATCTGTATCTGATTTACAAGGCGAGCCGCAAGCGTAGTAAATCCAGCAATATACAGATCGGCATGCGAATGCTTTATCGTACTTATCAAATGGACGCATCTAAATAGCCATGTTTTCAAACTATTTTTCAAGTTGGAGTGATTTTAGCTAAGTAAATTGAGGAAAACGTTTATGTAAATCAGGACGAATCTGTATGCGATTTACAGATATTGATTAAATATTCATTTCTTTTGAATTTTCTTCATGAATTATTAATGAAACTTACAGTTTGTCATCCAAAGGTGTTTGATTCACCGCGGCCCACTGCCAACATATATTCTATTTTTATTTTTGTTGTCGTTGCAGAGTGTAAAACTCATACCATCGTTGGCCGCATTTGGCAGTCGATGCATTTTTCACAATGACTAAAATAGATAATTTACGATAAAGTGTTGTATTTTGGTCTTAGATTGAAGAAAAATCCCTTTTGTTTTGTTTTGGACAGGAATATATGTTATAACAAAGGCAATCTTTTGACACTATTATAATTTCAGGCCCTGCCTTTCTCGAGGTTTAGCATGAGATGACGTATATATCTCAAACTCATTAATAATTCATGAGATAATCAAGAAATTACAATAGTTCATTCAATCACCTGATTGAAGTTGGGCCCAAGATATTAGATGAAAACCGGTGTTCATCTAATTCTTAAGATCTCAATTATTTATGCAAAATAAACAAGTTGCTGTATGAATAAATTTTACACACACTCATAATAAAATCTCATGAGGGTTTTTTTTATTTTTTTTATTTTCATTGCATTTTTCATTGAAATCACTCGATTGAGATGCCATATCAACAACTCGTTTATCGTGTTTCATCAGGGGAATCCAAACACTCGAAAACAATAAAACCATGCACTCGACCTTCGGCCTGGGCTTTCCGATCATATTTTCTCGTGTTTGTATCCCCTGATGAAACACTCAAACTCGTTGTTGATATATTACATAAACGCACACCTGCATGACAATAAACGGCTATAAAAGCTGTCATGGCGAACGTAACAATAACGTTTCATATATAGTTATGCAGGCGAATGAAAGTGGCAGAAATGTATTTTTAAAGGAATAAAAAGCCCGAGATGGCGCACGACTTTGTTAATCGCACATATTGACCCTCATTATAGCAAATTATAATTGGCTGTTATATACTCAATTTTAATTTGGCTGTTTTCTATCCTGTAGAAAGCATATATGTACAAATATTCTGGTGAAATTTTTGACAAGTTTAACTGTCGCAAAATGTATTAGCCACGTACCGTATACTTACATTCCATGCATGAAAAGTGGGAGTTCACACTGTACGAACAAATATATTGCTTAAAGACTACATATACGTCGCCCTGACGAACATATAGATCGCGTTCATATTACTCTTTTTAGATTGGCGAGTAAAATAAAGACATAAAACTTGCGGTTTGCAAAATGTTATCGACCATGTGAGTTGTGTAATATGCACATGACGTCAAAACGGCCGATCTGGAGGACAACCTTGTAATGAACTTGGAGCAGGCAGCTGCGAAAATGTAACACCAAGGCCTTAATTCATCTCAGTGAAATCGAGCTTGCGATCCTGCCATGCTATAGTGCTGTTTTTGACCACTATTACTGAGCTATGAAGGCCGTTGCCAAGAGCTTAGCCTTATAGGCATCCAACGACTTCTGAAAATAAAATGGTGTAATTGTATGGGAAGAATATAAGGTTTCGCGATAGCGGCCCCTATTTTTCAAGTAGGGCAAACACAATGAATTTGAACATTTAATTCAAATTGTGTCCCATAGGTATAACTATATGCATGGTGACCTATAAACGTTGTCATTCAAAAATTTCATCAAAAATCCAACCTCGTACCCAGGGCATTTTGCCTCCACGCCGGGAGGTCGGCGAAAATGGCCCTGGTATCGGCTGGTCGATTCTATAATCTGATTGGCCGGTTTAAGAACTCGACTAATTCAGATAGAGTATAATTTATTCATGAAAATTTGAATTGTGATAGATCCACTCTGCAAAGTTTACCCAAAGAATGGAAACGATTAACGATAGCTTTGGTTAAAGTCAAGAACAACATTAGATATATGTTTGTTCATGACATTTACATGTATCCTGGATAATCGTGGGAGTATGAAGAATAACGCTAGCCAGTTGGTTTTATGATAAAGGTTCACATGAGTGAGTCGGCAGAGCGTTAAATATTTCTCATTTATTATTCATGTATAGTATTATACAAAAACAAAACACAAAGACCGCATAAATTTTCTTGCCATAACACCCCAAAATTCTGGGTGTCACGTGACCAGCCGATGCCAGGGCCATTTTCGCCGACCTCCCAACGTGGAGGCAAAATGCCCTGGGTACGATGTTGATCAAAAATCTACTTTTATTTTCTTAGGGGCGATTACATGAGCCGGGCAAGCCGGGCTGATTCGTATCACGAAATTCTTTCCTCGGCCACAAAAAGAGATTTTAATCAACGTTACTAAACTAAACCAATTCTTCTTTGTACATTTAGTTTATGCGAGTTTCAAAGTAAAGTGAAATTAAAAACGAAATAAAAGTAAAATGAATCAAAACAAATTTGAATTTAAATTAAAATCAAAACGTTCGCCAGCCTATCGTTGTCATAGTATACCATGATGCCTTGCGCTGGTGTAGGTTGCGGTAATATTAACTACTTATATTGACCGAGCGTGAGGTCTGTACTAGTGAAATATCGGACCGATGTTTTTTTAGTACGGACCGAGACGAGCGCAGCGAGTTGAGGTCTGTGCAAAAAACAGAGGTCCGATATTTCACTAGTACAGACCGAACAAGCGAGGTCAATAAGTAGTTTATTATATGGCCATAAATGTTGTGAACGTTCTGTGAAAACTCGACCCATCTTTCTTGCGAACTAAACGAAAATGGCAGACATTTTCCCATTTTTAAAGTCTTTCCGTTAAGCTAGAATCCTGAACTTTCTACCCCAAATAGTATTTTTCAATTGCTTTTGTTTGACATATTGCTCAACATCGTACGTTAAGTAGTTGAATAAAAAATCATCTGAAATTCTAATACTTGTGAGAAGTAAATGTTATATTATTACAAACAATGTTACGAACGTTTTGGACATTTTAAAAACTTTCACAAAACGTGGAAACTCGAACTATACATCAAATGAAAGCTTATGAAATTTCTAACAACATAACTGCACGATACATTTCAACAATGGGTAGTTCTGAAATTATAATCCATCTTGTTGCATATACTTACATGACTGCCATTTTGTTTATAAAACTTACGCTCCCGAACAGCAGATTCCTCTCTGAGCGGGCGGATACGGGAAATATCCAACCGCTTATGAACCAATCAAATTACAGGATTTCCGTATTCGGACCTCTCAGCGCTGCTGACATATAATATAATCAGTTATTCACAAGTTTCTATACGGTAAGTAATATGGCCGATAAAGCATGGAATAAGTTCGAGACGCAAATGAAACATTCGGAAAACATTCCAGGAAACGTCGACTTTGGTTGAACTTTGGTCGTTTGACTTGGAAACGATGTCATGGCCAAAATGTGTGGAGCGCGCCGAGTTGCTGTCGGTCGTCAGTGAAACCCGACCAAATAGGTATAAAGACTTCAGAGGTGAACCGACGCGCATCTCCTTGCATTTCTGCCCCTACGACTTCGTCTGTGTGCTCATCTTCCCGGTCTTCGACAAAACGAATGCGGATCACCTTCGTGTCTGGTAACTGTTTGGATTGGAAGTTCCTTGATCTCCACCAAGAACATCACAAATCATACCAGCGCCAACCACAGCTGCAAAATGCTTGCGAGAAGCAGACTTGATGTTTGCGACTACCAGCTCTTCGTACTGGAACGCAACAAACTCAAATTTAAAACCAAGTCTTTTGAACCGTCCTCCATGAGCTTCAATATATACGCTGATGACTAGCATATGGCGTCGCTGCGCACTCTGCTATAAGCTATGATCTCCTCCAAATACTTCTTGACAAGCTAGCGACTGATTACACTCGTTTAGCCTAGTACATAAAAGCAATGTATCTAGGCCTATAAGCTGTTATTCCAATCCACTCGGGGAGTAAGCAGAGTACCCTGTGATCTCTATTGGCGAAGACCATCCTGAAGTCGTGGAGGATTTATGTTACCTTTAATTTGGGCACAATACTACCAATAAGGTCCTTTTTGGTAGTATTGTGTCCAAATCAGCATGCAGTTATTGACGATGTCGTCCAAGGCCAAATTCGTTCTGCTTCTGCAGCCTTTGCAAGGCTACGTCAAAGAGTCTTCTGATATAAAAGAACTCAAGAAGAGCACAAAGTTTGACGTTTACGTACAAAGCTGTAAAAAAAGCTGTGTACAAATCATTCTCACTCTTTTATGCGATTGTGAAACACTCCCTGACGGCATACCTAAAGCACAGTAGGCACACTTACTTTACTTGACTTGACTCCACTCCATTATTCTCTACTCCACTCCATTCTACTCTATACCCCACTCCGCTCTACTCTACTTTTCTTTAAATTTAACTTTTAGTTTACTTACTTTCATATCTTCTTCTTAATTAAAGGTCAACTCAAGGCAAATTATTTTCCCGGCTTGTTATATGCGCCAAAGTATGGAGAATACGAATATGATGATAAAAATTTGAAGCAAACCGTACTTTTTGTTGATTTCTGAATATTTTAACGAAATATTCTTCTAAAAAAAGCCGTGTTGTATTGAAATCATAAGAAAAGCTGATTTATGATGAATATAACTTGTGCAATTTTCCAACCGCACATGCATGTATTGAAGTATTTGACGCTTTTCGAGTGTGTTTACTTTAATGGATCATAAAATCGTTCCTCCGTTTACGTCACACACTTGCTAGTGCCAAAGTGCCAAACTCTTTATACAACACGGCTTTTTATAAAAATACTTCAAAATTCGTCGATTCAACATCCCAAAATCAGCGAAAAAAAATTTCAATTAAATTTTTTCTCATCATATATATTCGGATTCTACGTTCTTTAATACATATATAAAGCGAAAAATGTAATTTGCCTTGAGTTGACCTTTAAGGTTTTCTTTGACAACTTTTAGGCCCGTTTCAAATGTCGCTCTTCTCATGCGCCGAACCTAATACAAGCATTAAGTGCGGCAGAAGAGCGATTAGGAGCAGCAGATTGTATTTGGAGCGGCAAGGCCTGTCGCATTATGCGACGTTGGAGCGACTCTGATTCAAACGTCGAACTTAATGCATAAATTATTTTAATTATTATCACTGCCACTGATCATGCACAAGGTTTTTGCCGGTTTTTAATAGTTTGAGGAATTAGGTTCGACGAATTAAGTTCGACGTTTGAATCGACGCCGCTCCAGAACCACTCCAACGTCGAATCTATTTGTATTAGGTTCGGCGCATGAGAAGAGCGAAGTTTGAAACGGGCCTTATTTGCTCTTGCTTGTTCAAAAGCAGGTATACCACCATATTTGGCAAAGAATACCTGTGTAGAGGTATCATCGGTTTCAAATTATGAAGCTTAACCATCTAATAAAACCATCCCACAAGCGGGATGTTAAACTTGAACACATAAAGGTAAAAATCCTATAGGGGTGTTGTGGTCAGGTGGTGGGACATTTTTCCGGAGGGTTGTGATTAGGTTTAGGGTTTCCGGGGGGGGCGTGATTACGGGGGGGTGGTATGGGGGTGAGGTTTCGTTTAAAAAGGTTGTCCAATCAGATGGTGGTTTTAATAGTTGGTTAAGCTTCATAATTTGAAGGAAATGATAGCTCCTGTGTATGACCGTTAAGCAGACAAATGCAGTGTCAGTTGTCAAGGAATATGCAGTAGACAATTAGTGCACACTGAATATCTATGCCATTTGCATGGTTTCCTTCATTTTGAAATTTGAATCTTTCAAAACTTTATCCCCATTATAACGGCGCATATATGGACAGATATACAAGTGGTGTGTTATTTTTGCTATCTAAGGCCCCGTTTACACTAGAGCAAAAGTATCTGGATTCACATTGTTTTTCATCCTCATGGGAATAAAAAACAATTTGAATCCGGGAGAGAGCCGTACATCCAAATAAAACTTGTCAAGGAAAATGTTCAAGAAGAATTAAGAACCTTGTTCATCGTATACACATGTATATTGGAATTTATATCAAGATATTGGAATTTAAAAAATTACTAAAGTCTCAAAAAAAATTCCGAAAATTCCCACACAATTTCCACAGTTTTTGTTTGGGAATTGCAACGTTTTGTATTCAATATTTTTTGGAATTCTGCAGCTCTAATGGATGGATGTACTTACCTTACTGGATGCCTTACTTCACTAAGTATTTTGTCTTGATGACCTATACATTTGCTGCCGTCTACGCCTGTGCGGTGAACTGAAGAAATTTTCCTTAGTAACTCCAGCTGGATATCTTTCAGACAAAGAATTTTCGAATGACGAGTTACCTATACGCAGCACAGAAGACTCCCAGCAGCTTTATATTGAACGAGTCACGAGTTAGGAGCGCTTTATATTGTGCCTGTGTATTCGTTCGTTCGTTCGTCCGCGTTCGTTCGCAGTGGCGTAGCCAAGGGGGGGGGGGGGGGGGGGGGGGGGGGGGGGGGGGGGGGGGGGGCGAGGGGGACGGTCGCCCCCCCCCCCCCCCAATGGTCTCCAAGACGACCGTTCTCGTGAAAGGTTTAAATCCGTGGAGAAATATTGCAGGCATGCATATGCTATAAATTCCAATACTAAGGGTCTATACAAAATGCCTCCAACCTGTTTTTACATAGGAGATCGAGGTTCTCGCCCAACCACCCCCCTCCTCCCCCCCCCCACCCCACCCCCAAACCCAAGACCCTGGTTACGCCATTGTTCGTTCGTTCGGTTTGACTTGATAATGACTTGATACGCATGAGTGAAGTTGGTTGCGTGTCAACGCGAACGTCAAAGACAACGTCCTTAATACAATAGAATTTGGCCTCACACAATAAAGAAGATGAATAATTTTTAGTCCCAAGAGTAACTTAACGCCGTTCCCGTTCTACAGTGTGTATCAAAAAAATTCGAACCCTTAGAAAATGAATTAGCATTCTTTTCAAACAACCTATTGTAGTAGTTTGAAAGCCCTAAAAGCGCTGCGTTATAAATTAATCGGCAGCACATAAGTTAAACGAAGCGAAAAAGCTTTTAAATACTTTCACCATGCATACACTTCAAGTTATCTTAATTTCTCAGGTGTATAAGACCGTGTGTTTTACGCATCTGTGGGTTCAGCGAAGTGCTTAGGGCTTTCAAACTACTACAATAGGTTGTTTGAAAAGAATGCTAATTCATTTTCTAAGGGTTCGAATTTTTTTGATACACACTGTATGTATATATATATATATATATATATATATATATATATATATATATATATATATATATTATATATATATATATATATATATATATATATATACTGTATATCTGTATATATATATATATATATATATATATATATATATATATATATATATATATATATATAGGGATTTTAGGTGAAGGAACATTCGAATGTAGAACATATGCATTTTAAGACCAGACCTTCCGGCAGGAATTGAACCCACGACCTTGCGATTCTAGGGCAATGCTCTGGTCTTAAAATGTATATATTCTACACTCGAATTTTCCTTCACCTAAAATCCCTAGAATATGCCATGTAATCGAGTGAAATGCCCAATATTAGTTATAATATACCGAATTCTCTCCTGGCATTACCACCTTAATATATATACAGAACTCGCGATCAAGCTCTCGGCAACGCCCTCCGTGGCTCAGTGGTCAGAGCATTGCACTAGAATCGCAAGGTTGTGGGTTCAATTCCTGCCGGAAGGCCTGTGTAGTTGCATTTTTCGCAACTGGCCCCGGTCTGGTCTTAAAATGTATATATCCTACACTCGAATTTTCCTTCACCTAAATGGACATTAAGGACATTTGTTCCAGTTAATTTATCAATTTGTAGTAAATTGGGACAAAAATAAATGAACAGTAACCATTCGTTCCATTCGTCATGTTTTAAGGTCACGCGACCATTTCTATGGCAACACGCACATTGTCAGAAATTAGTTTTCTGAATGTTTATTTATCCTTCCAAATGTTTATTTATCCTTCCAAATGTTATGGAGATAATATCATATACGTCAGAGACTCAGAGCCTTCACTGAGCAGGCTATTCCCAATCTACAATGCTGATGAAGGATTCCGCTCGAAACGTCAGTATTTCGTTGCTTAAAATCTCGGCAGTTTACCAACTTTTCACTTTGCTCTATCCAAAGCACTCTACTTTTTGCAAAATGGTGAACTTGCTGAAGCGTGCAGCGCTATGCGGACCTTGTACTTAGTTTGCAATAGTCATCTGTTGTAGTCGTGATTGTATAATTGACTTGTGCATGTGTTTGTATAGCGCGTGGCCTGTCGTGATACGGCAGTTGTTGAGTCGTCGTGCAGTACAGAACACACATTGTCACAACCAGCCTCACCACCACCTTACATTGCCATAAAGTACTATTAACCGCGCTGAACCTAATTAAACACGCACATAAGATTCTCAACCTGCTTCGACCAGAGGCTCTCCTATCCGGTCTTTCTACCCTCCTGGGTACCCTGTTTCTCCGACCCTTGAGATGAAGGGCTTTCCTTGCTAGTGTTAATTCCGACGTCAAATCCTTATCATTTCTTCCTGTTACTATATTTACACTGTTATTATATCATCTGTCGACTTATCTTTCAACATGATATCGACGCTGTTTAAAAGTATTTAAATTGCCTTTTTCATCACATCAACCATTCTAAATAGCCAGTTTACTCGTGTCACAATCGTAGTATTTTCAACGCGAGATCCGGTTTATAACGCACGTCTTGAGGACGAGACAACACGGTTCCAATGTGAAATCAGTGAAATCGACACTAAATTTTGGAGAAGCTGAACCATACAGGTCAATTGAGTATGATTGAGCCCCTGTTGGTGTTCTATTGAATCAACCGTAATTGAGTCCGATCCCAAATTAGTGCTTCATGCTCATTTCCTGCAGCGTGAATTCTGCGCATTTTAACGCTGAGTCAACCATGTTCTCTCTTTCAGGTCACCTTGCTCCTACATATAGCACTTCCATTGTTGTTGGTGTTCTCGTCGCTGGCAGACGTTGGGATTCATATTAAATCGATTCCTCGCACATATAGGATTTGGGTAAGTTGTTTTGTTGATATTGTCCTATCGTGTTTTCTATCCGAGGCCCTCGGCTTTGGCTATACTCATTTAATACCCACTACTCACCTGAATGAAAAGCGTTTGAAAAGCCAATATTTCGTTTATCCATTCCGGACATATACTATTTGTTACATCGTAGTGCATAATTTATATTACTATAATATACTTTTCTGGCAAACGTATAGTATAGTATATATAGTATAGTATACTTTTCTGGCAAACGTACATAATCAGATGTATCTGCTTTACTAATAATTCCGATTAAAGATATAATAGTAGCGTTCAATTGATTTGCTTCTCCTTCTTATGAGTTATGCTTGACAGACTGACTGAATGCAGTCTGTGAACTCTCAGAGTTACTTGTTGCGTCCTATACGCAACTCAATATTTGCTCTGTTTAATACTTGCGGCTACGCGCGGCCGGCTAATTCGCCGTGGTTCGTTTATAGCCTCATGTATTCTCTCAGTCTGGCGGGCATTTTAATAATGATAAGAGTGACAATTCACAGACGATTTACAGCGCCCAGATAATGGCAACGAGAATGCTAACAGACATTACCAAGAGACGCTTTAAAAAAGTATCAGTTTCTCATAGACATGCGGAGAGCAATTTGACCATCTCTTTGTTTATTGTGAAAACTTACCCAGCTTGGTGCGGATACACCACCGTCTACGCATGCTGCTTCGGCGGAGAGTCAAGAACTTCAATATCTGTTGAACGGAGCACATACGTTTATATATATTACAAGCCTTCGTCATATTGACTGTGATCTCATCGTATATTGTTTATAGCTCCATTTTACTACCATACTCGCCATATGATTGTATTAAGTTGCGCTTTGCCTATGGTGAAGTTTGCATAGGGTTGGTTTAAGGAACGATTTAATATTGTACTTACACTTTTCACCGTGACAAGGACGTGCGACATGTTTGCGCTGTGTTTCTGAGACCCCGTTTACACTAGAGCAAAAGTATCCGGATTCACATTGTTTTTTATTCCCAGCAAAAGTATCCGGATTCACATCTAGTGTAAACGGGGCCTTAAATCGTGCGACATTGAACGCAACGCAGTTATATACGATCCTGTAATACGATAATTAAGTACCCAATGTTGTGTCTTGTTAGTTGAACCGCATTCTGGAGAGAAAAAAACGAATCTTGCACTTGTGGGGTGTTTTTACCGCCGTTAGAACTTATATATAAGCAATGTTATATTACAGTTCTTATACTCGGCTATTTTAAAAGGATTAAAAATTCATCTGTAACAAACTGAACCTACTACGATGTAATTAGAAACCTAGAACACGACGAGAGGATTAGAGAATAGAGACGAATGTGTTGTTTCTCTAGTCTATACTGTTTATTTCAATAGCCTCTGAGTAGGGGATCGCGAGTTTCTTAACGTTTTACGCTTTTACGATCTGTCGACAAGGAATTATAATTAGATTAACATGTTTGGTTGTGGAAGCTATCCATTATAAAAATAAACTTGCGATAAAAACAAATTATTTACACCTTCAATAACCGAGACCGCGCTGTCGGCGATTTGACATTCAGGCTTTCATCGTTTTTAAAACGCAATTCGAAACGTCTTCCCCCTGTGAACGAGCGTCTCACGTGTCTAGTTCTTAATGTTTGCCTGGCATTCACGAAGACAAAGTGGCATAAAATATTGGTATGATAAGAAATCTAGGCTCTCGTCAGAAGAGCGAAAACGTTGTCATCACTCGCTAGTGGGCGGGTTGGGAATATGGCTTTCATTTATGCACGTCTCGCCGATCTTTCATTCTATTGCCGCCTACAACGACAGTGTGGTTCCCTTTCAGAGAATTAATGTTCCATCTTCCATATGTTGTATGGTAACCGACCAACACTCAACTCTCTAAAGCCCTAATCAAACGAGGACGCAAGTCATCGCAAGTTGGCAGTCACAAATTTCTGTGGGGGTCGTTCGAACACCCAAATTAACAAAATAAAGGTTTCGTGAGTGTTTTAAACAAGTTTTAACTTTGTCACGGTACATAATATTTTTGGGAAATTATTCAGAGCGGCTGGCTGAGATAGCGTGACTGCCAACTTGCGATGACTTGCGTTCTCGTTTGATTAGGGCTTAAAGGGCCAAACGTGCATGAGGCGAAAACCAGAGTAACTCGTCTGATCAGGACTGCACTGTGGTTTTCACATAAACTGAACTTACAAAAAAGAATTGGTTAATTAAGTGTAGTCTAGATGTAAACAAATCCTAGCTGTGAATTCAAAATTCAAAAGAAAGAAATATTAAATCGCTATTTAGAAATCGGATACTCTTGGCTCCGTTCTCGCGTCAACAGAGAACCTCTGCCACCCAGGATAGGAATCGGAGGAAAATTACGGTAAATTTAGAAAAACTTTGCGTCGATTTTCTCTTAACATACAGATTCGTTTGAAAAACTATATCCAACACGAGTACGTGTTTTTTTCTCTGATTTGGGCTGTATTTGGAAATCGTGGAAAAACACTGACCCGTGTTGAATGTTATTACTTAAGACTCATATCGAGACGACTATATCTTGAGTTTTCAGGATGGCATTATTCTTTGGAATATGTTTTACTTTAACAACAACGCGGCTTAATAGCTGATTTTCATTGTGTTTTCATTGTGTGTAATAAATCTCAGAGGGAGGTGATATATCAATTGGGATTTTATTCTGTTTTACCATCTGTCATAATAATTATTTAATACTCTTTCCTTTTGGTAATTTTTTTTTATTTGTAATTAATTTGCGACAAAGGTATACTGTATTCACGACTTAATAGTATACTGTTTAACGTTATATTGAGTACTGTATTACTCTGTCTAACGCGCCATACTGTTTATTCTAACTCCAGACAATTTTACTTGAGTTTAAGAACTATCCTTATCGGACATAGTCAGGAGAATTGTACTTTAATGTACTTAAATTGTATCAGTAAGCTAGCACACCATTTCGATCATATTACAGCCGTAATCTTTTGGACTTCTATATTCTGACCTAACGCATTGACCGCTTGTCAAAAATGTTTATCTTTTAATGTTTCTTGTGTGTTTTGTTTTAAGGTTTTAAGGCACGCTTCATAACGCTCTATATTAAATAACTTTGATTTGTTGTTTCTTGCGCTTATCAAAACTAATATATGATTTAATTAAATATTCTTTCATTTATACTATGACATTAGCATGCTAATGTCTGAAACATCTGTCCGAAATTTGTCCAAAATCACCAAATACAAGTCCGAAAATTCCCTGTCCTGATTTAAAGTGCCTATAAACTCAAATAAGATATTACTGATATGGATTCTATATAAAGTGAATGGTTGAATGCCAAAATATTTTCTGACTTGAACTTTTATTTGTTGGGATCAGTTATATTGACGTTTGTATTTTCAAAATGGTAATGAGGATGACGTCAATGTAGGCATTTCTGTGTGTTTTTTTGTTTTCTTATGATAAACCGCCTGAAGATTTTAATGGCAAAAATGATAAAACACAGAATATACTATTCAAGTATACCATTAACATGTGAATTGGGTAATATTTCTGCTGTAACAGAACGTTGTGTACGCAAGTTATGCCTACATGGACGTCTTTCTCATTACCATTTGGAAATACAAACCTCAATATAACAACAAATAAAAGTTCAAATCAAAAAATATTTTGGCATTCAACTATACACATTAAATAGAATCCATATGCAGTAATATCATATTTGGGTTTATAAGCACTTTAAACCGTCCGAAATTCAATACAGGATGTCGTTAATGCGCGATATTCGCTACCGACGTCTATAGCGATCAGTGAAATAAAAGTAGCGTGCTGCGTAGGCAGTGTAGAAACAACAATCGAAATATAGTAAGGTTAGATATACTGCCAAAACAGAGAACGTAGGAATCTAACATTTCTCTCTGACGAAGGACCTTCGCTCGAAACGTTAGATTCCTACGTTCTCTGTTTCGGCAGTATATCTAACCTTACTATATTTCTATAGCAATCATATATGTCCATGGGGTGTATAAGGGGCCGTTTACAAGAATCCGGATTGAGTTTCAATCCGGATTGAAAATGCGAAAGTCAATCCGTGTTTACATGGGAATTGAGTTCCTGGATTGAAATCCGCTGGAAATCTGAAATCTATAAATGTTAGAAAACACGTATGCGTTGTTCGTTCTAGTCGTCCCGGTCACATTTTTCATTCCGGAATGACATCTCGCACGAAATTCGGAACGAAAATTTCAATCCAGAATGAGAAACCGGATTGAACACAATCCGGAATGAGCTAATCTCAACCCGGATTCATGTAAACAGATAAAGGGATTTGATCAGTAGCATGCAGAACGAGTTCAATCCGGTTGAAATTCAATCTGGATTGAAACTCAATTATTCATGTAAACAACCCCTAAGGTGGCCCGCAGTAATCACACTAATCCGAATATCTGAACTCTCGTAATACTCAATAGGTCTATTTATACAAACGAAAAAAGGCGCGTCCCATAGATTGTATTCCAAAATGGCCGCGCCGAATTAAAATTCTTTAATATTCATATAAATTAGGGGAAATTCAAAAGAATTTTTTCCTTAAAAACGAGGTCATAAAGGCTAATTTGTACGTATATTAACACTTTGAGGCCTGGACCTCTCCCTATGCTGAATAAAATCGTCTGGCGTTAGCCAGAATAAAGCTTAAAGACTCGTCGTCAGGCTTCAAAGTGTTAAAGAGATAGGTTTTACCTGTAACACTTTGAGGCCTGGAGCTCTCCCAATGCTGAATAAAATCGTCTGGCGTTAGCCAGAATAAACCTTAAAGGCTTCAAAGTGTTAAAGAGTTTTAAAATGTCCGCCATTTTGGAATAAAGTCAATTTAGCGTAATGGAATGAGAAAAGTAAAACTGTTTTTGTAAATCATTCACAGCTACTAATTAGACTTTATTTTGCTGTAAAATAACTGTATCCGGGTTCTTTTCCGGACTTTTTGGCGTCAGTTTGTTTTGTTGCGTTTATCGTTTTGAATTTCATTTCCTGACATTAGAATTTCTTTTGTCAAGGTTATCGTCTGATTGAAGTTGCAAATACGGATTCGAGAAACTATTCAAACCAAACTAATTTTGGTCATTTTCATTTTAGACAAAAGCGCGCGTTTATGTCGCTTAATATTCCTAAGTGTCGGAAGCAGGAGGGGGGCGTCGGTTAAGATCCTCATTTTTTCTAGGGTTGCTAGCTTCCCTCCCCCCCCCCCTTCTTCCCCACTTTCTGACAAGAATAGTGCAATAAGCCTATAGCTACAGGCCGCTTTAGAACGAATTGGTGCCATCATACTCTGTGTTTCCATTCACTGAATTTTTTTCTCGCACGCTATTAAATAATCCGCCCAATTTTAGCGCATTAGCTCAAACAAGTAATTTGGAAAATTCACGTGATCTTAACATCAATTGAAAACTTCGAATCCTATTAAAAGGCTTACGAGAGTGGTGTCATCAAAGTGCCGGAAACACTCTTTGTTTACTTTGCACAAAATAGACACATTCACAAAGATTTTGGGTTTTGCTCTGCAAACCCGAGCAAGTTTTAGAAAAACAAACCTTTCTTTTAATCAACAAAGACTGGAAACTAGGCAAACTTCCAAGCGCTTATAATAATGAACATGGTTATGTTTTTGTTGACACGATCGGTTGAACGATTGAACCAAAACGCTGCTATTGGAGCGGGATTGGCAAGATATTGGAGTGGCAAGTTTCAGTCTGGGGTGGCCAGTTTAGCTTTGGCGCCCCCCCTGAAAAAAAAAAGACAAAAAAAAGACATTATATTTGATAAATGATCACAATTTTTGTTTTAAAATAACTTAAGTAGCAATACAGTATATAATATTACAACAAACAAGGCGACGCCAATGCGAGCGCCGAAGTAGCGCCAAACCTGTAGGGGGCATGCTCCCCCGGAAAAGTTTGAAATCTAGAGTCTCTGATATGGCATTTTCTGCATTTTGGAGTGAGATTTTACAGAATTCTGAAGATTATAAAACTCTTAGAAAACACAAAAGATCACACATTTCAGGTCTTAATATCCCCCAACTTTTCTCTAATTTGGACGAATTGGAAAATCGACCTTGGGGAGAACTGGGGGGGGGGGGACGTGTGGGTTCTCGACGTTAATGCAGCTTACATCTTTGCGACGAGCTCACATACTTTTAGTACAGCAGCGATGCGGCATTGAGGACTACTTCATGTTCGCTTCGATGTTGATTTTTCTAATCGTACGATCTATTCCGGCAAAGGCACAGATTCTAAATATGAATTTGAATTTTGTTAAGTTTTGGCGCCCTTGCTAGTTTTGGCGCCCCTGCTGCAACCCCAGCTGGGGGGGGCCTTGGTCGGCCCCCCTGCCACCACGCCACTGGGTGGCAAAACTCACGAGGGCATGTTTTTCCAAATTGCACGAAAAACCATGCTATTACTTAATAATAATATACATGAAATAATGTCCAAGTCAACTGTACTTACATTTACGTATACAATTCCCTTTCGGCAATGTCCACTCCTCGTATATTTGGTTGTTTCAAAACGCTTTACCTCTTCTACCACTACTCGAGAAAGTTTGCTAAAAGCACTAAGAATCTTCTAGTTTTCTTGCAGATACTTGACAACGTACAATAAGGAATAATTAGCTTCAGATTTTAACGAATTGTTCTTATCCGTTTCAAATCTTGGCCACCATATTTGTTTATTTTGTGCAGAAAGAGCCTGGGCACGAGTTGGTTAATTCCATTGTAGAACGTGATTGGCTCTTTTCAGTTTTTATTGTTTTTGATTGGCTTATTGGCTTCAAAAATTTGTACTGTATTTCCTTTTTTCTGCACTGTATTTCCTTAAAACTGCACTGCTCTTAGCCAATCAAAATTGATAATTTTTTTCGTGTATATCAAAAGTACATTGTCATATTCGTGCACAAGTTTGTATAAACGTGAACAAAAGCGATAGAACAAAGATGCATTTTAGTTGTGTTTCTAGACCACATGATATGAGGAAGGCACTATACATCACATTTTCTTGTGACTAAAAAAATTAATAAACTTTATCCAAACCCTAATTCCAACGCTAACACTCTCAAATTGTCAACTTTTGATGACAAGTCGAGTTTCGTTATAATATATATCCAACCATAGTTAATAGAAAATAAACATGGTTTGGAAACCCGGCAAACTTCAAAGCGGTTAACAATCAAGCTACGATTCATGTTGAAAGATATACATGAAGGTGCCAAATCCTTTGTTTTAGGTTTATTAATATTTTAAACAGTATAGGCGAGTGATTGAACCCAAACGTTGCTATTGGATGATTGCTTCATTATACAGAAAACACAATATGTTCAGTAACCGTGAAAGAGCAAAAATTTCCATAAACTTGAACTAAAACATAAAACAATGACTTTTGTTGAGCTTCCAAACTATGTATATTTTCTATTAGCTATGATCCAACACAACGCATAAACGTTTCTCCCTCTGCTCTGCACCCAATCCCGATGCAATCGATAAGTTTATGCTCAAATCATTGAATGCTGCAAGGATGCATCTGTTTAATCATCGCGGGTGCAACAGCACTGTTAAGCCAAACTCAATAAATCTTTTTTGTCTTATGTTTCGTTTCAACGTTGTTTTTACTTATTACTTTTTCAGTTTCTTTCCCTTTGTCAGGTTTTTTTATTGAATTGTGAAACATTCTGTAAAACATATTACATGGTGTATCTGCCCACTTGCAAAGCGGAAAACGTCGGTAGTGAAATATCTTCATTGTGCAGTTTTTCGGCATAAACTGTTTTTATGGGGTGCTTTAACCAGTCCAACCGACACATGCAAATTTTAGTCTTCAGAAGGAAAACCGATTGGCGAATCTTTTTGCTTTTTTTTTTATAATTGGCGCCAGTCAAATCTTCTTTGCCATTAAAATTTGTACTTATAATTTAAAGTGCTTTACAATTTTGTTAGTTCTTGGTGTAGAAGCTGTCGGAACCTGTAAGCTCTAGACTGGACCCAAACCTGCAAGCTTCCAAATGCTACATGCAGACGCTCTAACCATTGAGTCACTAAGAACACAGATGGCAGGTATAGGCATATCGAGTTCTATCTAGAGGCAGAGCTCAGAGTTCTCTTTGAAAGCTCTATGTTTAGAAACGGAAAACTTTCGTTATAGACCGAAATATAAGACTGTTTTCTCATTAGACTCGAGTATTGGGCAGAATAATATTGAGCGGACTGTATAAATTAAATGCACCCCGTAGTATCTGTTTAAGTGATAAGTCAATTACGAGAAAAAGTTGTTTATGTGGTTCCAAAGAACTGAAAACATAGTTGATTGAAGAAATCGTGTGAATCCAATTTTTTCTTGTAAACCAGCTTCTTGTAAAATCTTCCTGCACTCTCGACTTTGATTTCCTTATGAGTCATAATAATATGCTAGAGTATCTGTTATTTTCATTTTGAATGTGACGAAGTATCAGTCAACATCTCCGTAGCCCGTCTCATCTACCAATTTGGTTACTTGAATCTCCGACGCTTAAATATAGCGGTTTAAAACCGCTATCCGTTTAGTCGGACCTTTGCACAAGGTGGTTTGCGTACGATAAGCCCTCTAACGACTTGTCGAATGCTTGTATGTTGCGAGTGCGTGGGAAAATGATAATCGCCCTTGTGCATAAGTGCATTGCACTATCATTACGGGCATCAGGTTGTTTTGTCGGCCATGCAGACGTTGTCACTCGCAATTGCAGACGATTATGAAATACTTAGTCCCATGGTCTGGCATGTCATGGATTTTTACTTTAAATAATTGCTAATTCGTCGAATGGAAAACGCAGACATACATTCTCCCTCATTCAGCTTCTCTCCTCCATAGGGGCGCTTTGAGTCCTTTGATTGATTAAATCGCATTTTACTCAAACTACATTGTAAATATATTACAACCATTTGCAACATACTTTTCACCAAAATTATTGGAAATTCGTTCTGAAGTTCGCAAGTTCATTGGGCAGTTTGTAGTTCGTTTTCACGCATTTGATTGGCTGCTAGAAACCAAGCAGCCAATCAAATGCGTTATTCCAAAGAAGCCTGCAAACCACGTAACGAACCTGCAAACGTCAGAACGAACTTCCAAACATTTTGGTGAAAAGTATGTTGAAAATGACTGTAATCCTTTAAATTAGCGACGGTAGCCCACTCAAAATCTGGATTCACGCTTACAACACCACTTTGTTTCTGAGAATGTCGTGGATCGAGAAAATACAAACCATATAGTTAAAGGGTATTGGCAATAAAAATTAAGCTTATCTCATTTGAAAGAACTCGTCAAATGGTATAAGAAGACCTTTTACAATTTTTCCGTATCTGTTTTGGTTTTGGAAATATTTCGACCAAACTCAGCGTGCTGTCCGCCATCTTGGAATTATT
This sequence comes from Paragorgia papillata, assembly GCA_035771165.1. Taxonomy (NCBI): domain Eukaryota; kingdom Metazoa; phylum Cnidaria; class Anthozoa; order Scleralcyonacea; family Coralliidae; genus Paragorgia; species Paragorgia papillata. The sequence continues at coordinate 456,702 of JAWNZC010000096.1, forward strand.
TTCGATATGCAAAATTATGTATGTGACGACATAAGCAGGGTAAAGTGAAATTTTTATCTTGCCAACCTTATTGCATTATGAGCTAGAAACTCGATTTTTTGTTGCGCTATTTCCATTTTAAATTGACCCACAACATTTAAAAAGCCTTCCGTGGAAATTTGGGCACCCACGGAGTAGTTTCATCAGGTTTACCCTGCTTGTGACGTCACCAATTTCCTAGTTATTTGGACCCAATATTACAACAAGATGGCGGACAGCACGCTGTCTTTGGTCGAAATATTTCAAAACACAAGAAAGATACAGAAAAATTACAAAATGTCTTCTTATACCATTTGCCGAGTTCTTTCAAATGAGACAAACTTAATTTTTATTGCCAATACCCTTTAATATAGCCCAAACCTTAATTTTCTTACTTACTTCGATTTGGGCTCATTTGATTTTATTAAAAAGGGAAAATGTGTTGCTGAAAGATATCTTTAAACAATTCTCTTATAGAACACACCGCTGAGCTGTAAATAAAAACACAGCTTCGTTTAAAGCACCTTGGAATGGATCTCTGTATCAAAATATGTCTTGTTACTTTAGGAGTTCTCTTTCAAACGGGTAAGTGAGCCAAAACAGAACACGTTAAACTGGGGTGTACTGCCACAGTTAATATACGATAACCACAACCATGACCAGAAATAAGGAACCGCGGCCCAATGATTACTGACCAAAATAATTGGAGGGTCAGGCAATGGTGAGACTGCAGCTAGATCACTTAACCATGCAAGCAGCCTTTTTATTGGTCTCAGCGGCAACAAAAACAGTGAAAATAGGTCAAGTTAAATTGGCACATTGTTTTATTAACGCTTGGCTGCATGACTTTGCGAGACATCTTCCTTATAGACGAGTAAAATCGTTTGTTCTACAACAACAATGCACATAAAAGGGTTAATCAGCAGTGTGTTTAAACTCTGTTTTTTTAACGCAGGAATGTCAGTCCAGGAATGTGGTCATCGATTTATAGAAAATACCGAGGGCTCACGCCCGAAGCGAATCGTTGGAGGAAGAACAGCGTCGAAGAACTCGTGGCCATGGATCGTTAGTTTTGTGAACAAGGAAGACGACAGTGTACAATACTGCTCAGGTAGCCTTATCGATCCTCACTGGATTGTGACCACTGCTCACTGTTTTCTCTCTGCAAATTATGAATTTCCTGCGAGCAAGTGGAAATACATTGCGGGCAATCACTTCCTAGATGAGAAGGACCCGCACGAACAAATACTCGAACCAGAGGAAGTCTACGTTCACCCGAAGTACATCCCTTCGAATAATTACTCGCCCGGGGACTACGACGTCGCGCTCGTTCGACTGCGGTTTCCTGCGAAGATCACGCGCCAGGTGCGCCCCATATGCCTGCCAAACGACACGCGCGCCGATGCGGAAGAACACTCACATTACGTTGTCGGTTGGGGCAATGTATACGACACTCCCGAGTATAACAGGTCCCGCGTGTTGAAAGAGCTGCGCGTGGACATTATCCCGCTAGATGTTTGCAACGGCAGTTCGTCGTATGGTGGCAATGTCACTCGACGCCAATTCTGTGCTGGCCATCCAGGTGGAGGACAAGACGCTTGTTTTGGGGATAGCGGCGGACCATTGCAGTACCTGAATGGAGACGGCACGTGGTCGCTCAAAGGTTTGGTGAGCTGGGGACGAGGTTGCGCACGCGACCATATGTATGGGCTTTATACTGACGTCAAAGCACTACTACCGTACATCACAAAGACCATGCAAGGTATAGTATTATTTAACTATTTTTCGTCGGCGGATTTTCTTTTATGGCGGGTATTAAAAATGGCGGTCTGGCGTTGGCCATTGTAAGACTTGAGAATCGTATGTCTCCTGGAAAGCGTTGTTAAGCAGTGGGACCACTGATCTCTATATAAACTGAATAGGAAATTTCTTATGGCCAAAGGTACAATTTAAGACTTAGAATTGAATTCTTTCTTGATTTTATAATCTGTTTTCCAATTTTGTGAAGTTTGTTCGTTATTGACACTGAAGAATTGAAAACCAACAAATGCAAGGAATTAGTGTCTTAAATTTTATTGAGTACTTCTTGTGTCTTCACATTTGTTTAAATCTACTTCAATAAGTGAGTAAAGTGACTCTCTTTATATAAAGCTTATAGTGGCCACGTCAGCGTACAGCTGGCAAGCAAAATTCTGCCTTGTGGCATGTCCGTCCAGGTATATTGAGATCAGTGAATGTCTTTAGTTATTTATGAAAAGCCCCTTGTTTCTACTATAGGCACAAAGTGTGGTATTCGATCCAATGCAAAGAAGAATCACACACGACCGAAACGGATTGTTGGTGGCAATGAAGCCGGCTTGCATTCGTGGCCTTGGATTGCGAACCTGGTGGACAAGAAGAACCGCAAGCAATCTTGCGGTGGGAGTATTATTGCATCAAACTGGATCTTGACCGCAGCGCACTGCTTCTTCAGTAAGGGCCAGAGCTTTGATGTTAACCAACACGATTACTACGTGGGCGACCATACTTTGGATCAGGTAGAAGTCGGTGAGCAAAAGGTGATCCCTGAGGCAATCTACGTACACCCGGATTATGTCGCTCCCACATTTTCCCACCCGGGGAATTTTGACATCTGTCTCGTGAAGTTAAAATACTCGATAGCGTTGAGCGACAAGATAGCACCAGTCTGCCTACCTGATGACTCTGCCGTACCTCCTCTCAGGGGCCTCCAGTGTTACGTTACAGGTTGGGGGAACGTAGCCGATACTCAGGAATACAAACGATCAAGGGTTTTAAAAGAGATGCGCGTCGAAGAGGTATCTCGCAAGGACTGCAACTGTAACGCGTCGTACGCGGGCAAGGTGCCTGAGAACTTTTTCTGCGCCGGGTTTCAAGAAGGCGGGAACGACACGTGTTATGGGGACAGTGGTGGCGCATTGCAGTGTGATCATGGCGACGGGACGTGGAACGTCAGGGGAATAGTGAGCTGGGGGATCGGCTGTGCAAGGCCGAATTACTTTGGCGTTTACTCCAACGTCTCGAGGTTGATGCCTTTTGTCAAAGCAGTACTGTCAGGTACGTGCGAAAAATGACGTTTTTGCAATTCAATTACATGGTAAGCGTCTGTCGTGGGGTTCACACGGACAAACGTATAGTTTGTATTTGGAATGATATCAGGTTTGTTCAGAAAAATGTAACAACCCCTGATACTCCCTGTTGCTGTATATCGGGTATGATTAAAGAAATACCTAGTGGTTGGACACTGTGATCCAAACACGCTGGATGTTGCGAGGCTTGAGTGGGAGAGCGCTCTGTAAAGAGTCTGTGTGCGAGGTTGAGTTCTTCTTCTTGTTTTTTTCTTTTTCTCCTTCCTCCACTTTTTCTTTGTCTTTCTCTTTGCCTTCCTCTTTCTCTTCTTTGTTCCCTTCTTCTTCTTCTTCTTCTTCTTCTTCTTCTTCTTCTTCTTCTTCTTCTTCTTCTTCTTCTTCTTCTTCTTCTTCTTCTTCTTCTTCTTCTTCTTCTTCTTCTTCTTCTTCTTCTTCTTCTTCTTCTTCTTCTTCTTCTTCTTCTTCTTCTCCTCCTCCTCCTCCTTCTCTTCCTTCTTCTCCTCTTCCTTCTCCTCCTTTGTCAGTGTAAACTGTTGTGTTACCCTCGTAGAATAAAGTTGTTTATTCTCCTTCTCCTTCTCCTTCTCCTTCTCCTTCTCCTTCTCCTTCTCCTTCTCCTTCTCCTTCTCCTTCTCCTTCTCCTCCTCCTTCTCCTCCTTCTCCTTCTCCTTCTCCTCCTCCTCGTTCTCCTTCTCCTCCTTCTCTTTCTCTTTCTCTTTTTCTTTTTCTTTCTAATTCTTCTTCTTCTTCAAGGCGTGTACATGGCCAACAATGACACCCTCATGAAGATTGGTGCGCAGCTCAATATGACCACAGAAGAAATTGCTTTGTTGCTTCGAATGACGACGACGTCGCTTCTTTTAACTTCTGCCATTAATCCCGACACTTTACGCCAGGATATTCGAGAGAGTAAAGTTATCGAAGAAAGGGTATCCCGCATGGAGCATTTTGTTTTAAAATTAACAAAGTTCCAGCCCGGCTGCGAGGTGGACGTGCTGAAATTGCGGAAGATTTTGCGAAATCTCTCGTACGAAGTTGCCAAGAACATGAGCGACGATGCTGTGAAAAAGATCATTTTGATGAACCACATAGGAGTATTTGTCGAACATGTGCAACTGAAGAACTTGGGGTTATTCTTTGGCCAGTCCTTGAAGTCTCTGAGAGAGCTGCGTTTGCGCGAGATCATTGTTGGATTACTCGGTATACCTCTCGCTGTTTTAAAAAAGAGCTACTCGGCTTTTTATGACGGAGTGTATGTGGAGAAGACATTGAGTGAGGTGGAAATCTATTGGAGTATCTCGACACTCAAATTGACTCTGGCGAAAGCATTAACAGCTTCAAGGTTGATGGTAGGTAAGTGCTAACGCTGTGTGTTTACTTTATTCAACCATTAAGAAATATTTAAGTATGTATGTGTGTATACAAATATTTATATATGTCGAAAAATATATTAAGCAATCTGAACGTTTTCTTAGAAATTAGTCAACCCTACTGAGATTCAGCTCTCATCATCTTTTTTTTCTTTTTTATCGGTATTTTTCTTTTCTTAGTTTTACTCTACATTGTAAATTAAGGTGGCTCGACAATCTAAATCATGATAAATTACGTATTTTCTTCATGAAAAATTTAGCACAGGTCTCATGAGATTAATTTTGGCAGAGTCGGACTGGCTTCGTATTAGACGCAGTTAACAAAAAATATTTATGACATTGGCCTACTAAGGTGCATTACAGACAAATTTGCCCACAAGCCTCGGTATAACTAGAAAGATTTCAAAATTGGTGATTGTTGTTGCCATCGTTCCCCCGTGTATGATTAACTTACGGAAACTTTATATAAAAACGACAAGAAAGTGGCCGACAGGCTAATCATTTGCCGGAATAAAATATATCTTACGGAACAGCAACTCTCCTGTCTACCCCCAGCTGCTACCACATACAACATGAATTTAAGGAAGCAGAATATTATTCAGTAACAAACTACATGCAATGGACAGCCATATTATTTTATAGTGAAATAAAAGTAGCGTGCTGCGTAGACAGTGTTGAAACAACAGTCGAAATATAGTTTAGTATACTGCCGAAACAGAGAAGTCTAACGTTTCGAGCGAAGGCCCTGCGTCAGAGAGAAAACGTATATCGGACGGCCACTTTAATATCGGCCACTTTAATTAGCAAATACAGTATAGTTCATGGGACGCCGTTGAGGTATTCGAAAGGGGGCGCATGTGCCATTGGCCATTGGCACAATGGCACATAGGCCAGTCCAAGCCTGAATTTTGGTTCATTGCAGTGGTGCTCTTGATTATTGAACCTAGAGAAATTGTGTTTGTGGTAAGTGACAGATTTTATGCAAATTAGGTTTTCTGCATTTACTGGAAACACGATTTCTTCACTGAAACAAACTTTGAGAATATAAATCTTTTCAATAATCAAGACCACCACTAGGGCTATGCAATGAAGTGAAATGAAGCTCATGAGACCTGTGCCAAACTTTTTATGGGGGGAACGATCATTTCTTGTGATTTAGACTGTCGAGCCACCTTAAGGTAACGCAAGCCCCATTGATGCGCTGTTTGCTCTTGGGCAAACAATAATATGTACGTTTATCTAGAAAAAAATATAATTTGTGAGGAAAATTAAAAATAAACTAGAGGACACTCAAGGACCATGAGTGTAATCAAGCATTTTATCATTCATTTTCGCTACACGAAGAAGCTTCCAAACAGATTGTTATCAAATTTTCAACTAATTTTTAACCAAATTCGATCAAAATTTAATGGTCAAACCTTCCACAAACGTACATGAACATTGACCGAATACTTTTTGACATATATTGGCGACAGACAGGCCAGATAGACAGACCAGACAGACAGACAGACAGACAGACAGACAGACAGACAGACAGACAGACAGGCAGGCAGGCAGGCAGGCAGGCAGGCAGACAGACAGACAGACAGACAGACAGACAGACAGACAGACAGACAGACAGACAGACAGACAGACAGACAGATAGACAGATAGACAGATAGACAGATAGACAGATAGACAGATAGACAGATAGACAGATAGACAGATAGACAGATAGACAGATAGACAGATAGACAGATAGACAGATAGACAGATAGACAGATAGACAGATAGACAGATAGACAGATAGACAGATTGATTGATTGATTGATTGAAATATTTATTTATACACGGTAGTTTTATCAAATTGTATATAAAAATACATTTGTTCTTCCTAAAAGCCGTGATATAGTTTATAATACATATTTACATTATTTACAATCAATTGAAACAAAATGGTAATTATCTAGTTGGCACAGATAATAGTTGACTCCAATTTTTTGATAAATATTTGTAATGACGATGCCTCTTTTATTTCGTCCGGCAGAGAATTCCAAAGTTTTGCACCAGTGAAGGCAAAACTTGAGTTATAATACTCTGTTCTATTATTAGGAAGCTCAAAAGTTATTTTAGATCTTCTGAGATTATAAGCATTTAGGCCATCACAATGTTTAAATATATCCAATAGGTATGGTGGTGCAATGCCACTCACTATTTTATACATCATAATGGCCTTTTGCCTATATCTCATTTCTTTAATATTCATCCAGCCAAGTTCCTCCAAAATTAGCGAGGATGATTTCAAGAAATGTGCCCCTGTAATAACACGAGCTGCTCTATTTTGTAAAATTTGTAAACTTTTGTCCAATGTTTCTCCAATGCTATCCCAAACTATAGAGCAGTAAATGAAATATGGTTCAACAATAGCTCTATAAAGTAACACCAGATTCTTTTTATTGAAAATGGGTTTAACACGTCTTAGAGTAGCAATATTGCGGGAAACTTTTCCACGGATACCATGAATATGGTTTCTCCATGATATATTTTCATCAACGTCAATCCCCAAGCATTTCACCGAGCGAACTTGGCTTAATGAAATACCGTTTGCTGACAATGCAACTGAACCCCCGAGGGCCGCCAATTTTTGTCGAGAACCAATTAACATAAAATCAGTTTTTAAGACATTTAATGTTAGCTTATTAGCACAAAGCCACTTGAAAATTTTGTCTAACTCAACCTTCATTTCTTCTTGAATTGATTCTAAATTGCAGCCTGTGAAAGTCATATTTGTATCATCAGCAAACAGTCTTGCAACACTACGTTCCAAACATTCGGGTAGGTCATTTATATAAAGTAAAAATAAGACCGGACCCAGAATGGAACCCTGGGGAACTCCACATGAAATTAATTCTTCATTGGAGTAAACCCCATTAACATGGCAAATTTGTGTCCTATTAGACAAGTAGGATCTAAACCACTCAAGACTGCACTCTTTCAAGCCATAACATGCTAATTTCATCAGCAATATTTTGTGGTCAATGGTGTCAAATGCTTTTTTTAAATCAAGGAATATTACACCGTTCACCATTCCTTTATCAATATTAAAACACCATTGATTAGTCATATCAAGTAATGCCGTCAAAGTTGAATGCAGCGAGCGGAATCCGGATTGTCTAGTATTAATTAGCCTGTGTTTGAGTAAGTATTCATAAATTTGATTGTACATTAAACGTTCAAATAAACGCGCAATTGTGGATAACACAGAGATTGGCCTAAAATTGTTCGCATCATCTCTTTCCCCAGATTTATACAATGGAAACACATGCGCGATTTTCCAGTTGGTTGGAAAATTCTTTGTTTCAATTGAAAGATTGAAAAGATTTGTTAAAGATTCATAAATGTACGGACCAGATATTTTCAACAATTTATTTGATATTTTGTCGTGGCCAGAAGCCTTACGCAAATTCAATTTATCTATCAGTTTTATAACCTGCTTAGCATCTATCTTTTGAAATTCAAATGATGAATTAGCCTGTGACATATAATCTTTTGGTGTTTTCTCATTGTTTAGAACGGGGACTTTAGATGCCAAATTTGGGCCAATTTCAACAAAATATTTATTGAAAGAATTAGCTATGTCATGTGATTTTGTTAAAATTTCTCCTGAGTCAGATGACAGCGTATTTATTTCAGTGTTATCTAATTTCTTACCCATAGCATTGTTTAAAATTTTCCACGTTTCCTTAGCGTTCTCTTTATTCTTATTAATCTCATTATGATAATATGACTTTTTAACCTCCTTAATCTTATTGTTTACAAAATTGCGTTGCTTTTTATAAGCAGACCAATAATCAGAATTATCGGACGAGATGGCTTTTTTCTTAAGCCTATCTCTATCTAACATTAATATTTTAATTTCGGAGTTAAGCCAAGGGCTAGGTTTATTACGTACTCTGAAACTACGTCGAGGTGCGTGCTTATCAATCACTTCGAGGAAAACAGATGACCATGCATCGCATGCTTTATTGACATCAGTGTACTCATTTATAAAGGGCCACTGAGCAGATTTTAGGTCTATTTTAAATTGTGTTTCCTTAAAGTTTTTAAAATTCCGACATTCAATATAACGTGGCTGACCTTTTCGTACGCCGATTTTTCTCACTGCGTATACTAAATCATGGTCACTTATTGAAAGAGGGTAAACCCCTGAACTTATAATAGATTCACACTGATTTGTAATAAATAAATCAATCAACGTTTTTGAAATGTTGTTAACCCTTGTTGGATGAACAATGATTTGGGTCAATTGATAATTGATTAATAAATCTAAAAGGTGTTGTGTATGGCACTCAGGAGGATTTGCCAAGCAATTACAATTCAGATCACCTAAAATGTAAATTTCTCTGTATTTACCATCGATTTTTTTCAAAAGAAGTTCAAATTGATCAAAGTATTCAAGAGAACTTTTTGGTGGTCTATACCATGTAATAATAAGAAAGGGTTGAGAATTCGGTTTTATAATTTCGAGAACTATTATTTCCAAACCTTGCTCTTCCAAATCGAAGCGCCTCTTGTAGTTCACAGCATTACGTAAATAAACGCAAACCCCTCCACCTTGCTTATTTCGGTCTCTACGCTCTACTATATAGCCCGTCAAAGCTATAGACTCGTCGCTATCATTTTGATCAAGTTTTGATTCATTGATAGCTAACACGTCTAGAGGTTTGTGGACCATTTGAGCCTTCAACTCATCAATATGTTTACCAAGGCTATTGATATTCAACAATGCCATTTTGAAACCTCTAGTATTAGCCATAATTTGGTCAAACGATTTAAAAGATTGTGAGGATTCAACATGGCTGTATTCAGCATCTGTGCCAGCTAGATTTCAATTAAAATTAATATATTTTCTAAAATTAGCAGCTAAAGTAATCGTTCCATTCAGATTAAGATGAAGGCCTCCAGCGTTAAGTGAATCCTGCTTAATATTGTCATTACAAATGTAATCAAATTTATTATTTGAGCAATTATCTCTCAAGCCTTCATTCACCTGTTTAATCTTAGAGTTCAACGATGTATCGTCGGATCTGTAAATAATCGATGAGATGGCTATATCTACAGAAGAATGCTCCTTTCTGATATTATTAGCCAAATCAACAATTTTTCTACTTAATTGTCTAGGTTTATCCTGACGAAGGTTGTTAGTACCAACATGAATTATAATTTTTTTAGGCTTTTTTCTAATAATCGGTTTGACAAAATCTTCCATATCAGCTACCGATGCACCGGGACAGTGCATATTAGTTACTTTATGCTTTCTGGAAAGCCGTCTCCCCTGTATATACTTGGTCATAGAATCCCCAATAACGAAGATTTCACTATGTTGCTTACCTCCCGATAAATGAGATGAAGGAGGCTTACCATTCTTGTCATCCTGGCCTTTTTGGGAAGAAGAAGGACTATTATTTTTGTTCGATTTAGAGGTTTCGGCCGATTTACCTTTCGCCTGAGCTTCTTTAAAGCTTGCGGGTGGTAGACAGATAGACAGATAGACAGATAGACAGATAGACAGATAGACAGATAGACAGATAGACAGATAGACAGATAGACAGATAGACAGATAGACAGATAGACAGATAGACAGATAGACAGATAGACAGATAGACAGATAGACAGATAGACAGATAGACAGATAGACAGATAGACAGATAGACAGATAGACAGATAGACAGATAGACAGATAGACAGATAGACAGATAGACAGATAGACAGATAGACAGATAGACAGATAGACAGATAGACAGATAGACAGATAGACAGATAGACAGATAGACAGATAGACAGATAGACAGATAGACAGATAGACAGATAGACAGATAGACAGATAGACAGATAGACAGATAGACAGATAGACAGATAGACAGATAGACAGATAGACAGATAGACAGATAGACAGATAGACAGATAGACAGATAGATAGATAGATAGATAGATAGATAGATAGACAGACAGACAGACTACCAAATGGCTGTTACATAACTTCCATTACACCAGTCTTGCAAATGTACCACATGCACTACATGCATGTATGCGCACAACTCATCACACTATCAATTATTCAATGATTCATGTGTTATGTTTTTCCTTCTAGATAAATTTGATTGCGAATTGTGTCACGAAAATTCCTCCCATTACGTGCCTAATTGTGAGGTAGTTTGTATCAACGTCCGCCGATGCCCTACTGAAAAATGTAATACCATTAATATAATACAAGGCACGAAAGGTATGACTTCTTATCAGGACCCTAATACAGCGTTGTCAGGTTCAATATATAACAGGCGGTAAATTAGAGTGTAGGAAAAAGCTGCGGGTAGACGGGTACAACCTGCGAAGAAGATTTTCTAGTGAGGAAGGTTCAAAGTGAAAACACGTTAAACACCACCTAAAACTGTTTAGAGTTTGTGAAAGTTATAATTGATCAGGCAGATGTTGCATGGGGAGGAAGGTAGTGATTTTACAGCAAAACGCCGGTTCGCCAATTGCATGCAAATAAGTGTGCAGCATCGGCAGTAGCCTGTTTTTTTTAGACGGTATGTTGTACGCCGACAGTGGCAGCAGTTACGAAAGCCTGTGAAAATTTGAAATCCTACCCTGAGGAAGTTTAAAACCCTTTTCAATTCTGTGGTAAATAACAGTTTCATTTAATTGTTGTTTTTGTTAACTCGATCCTTTTCAGATCCTCGATCCATTTCAGTGTCAAAAATCAAACTGGCGTTGATTCTCGGAGTGTTTTCGGGATGCCTTGTCGCCTTCACCATCGTTCTTGTGAGCTGCGTCATATCTAAACACCATCGCTCACAGAACGCGCGCGGAAACAAGAAAGAGATCACGGACGAGAACATGAGAAAATCCAGCGAAAGTCTCCCGAGCAAAGACGCGTCGAATAACAACCTCCCATTCTTGGTTCGGAGCAAAGCAATGAATGGAAAGAGCAGCAGTTACGTTGCCTTGGAGTGCTTCGACCAAGACGATAAGTGCAATGGGAACTTAGAAAGCATACTTTAAAAACAATAGTAACATGCACAACGGATTGTTTGTTTTCTCATGGCGAAAAACGTTGGTCAAAACCCCCAGGTTCTTTTCTTCTATTTGCCATGTTTTACAAATACCACAATGCATTGCGCCTTTGTGTGGTTATTCTGAAACGAAACATATAGTGTGTTATTAAGAGAAGAGTTATTCCGTGGTTGTGTAACATGCGCTCAAAGCTGGTATGTGCATTGTAATAATACACTGAATGGTCGGCTATTTATGTGGATTAGGAAATCCCAGTACCCACTTGACTGTGTCCCAGGACCTTTGGACTTGTTCTTGATGTATTCAGGTGTCTAACTGACATAACTCTGTGTATGCTAATACATTAAACATTCAAGAAAACAGTGCTTATATATGAAACAAACTATAAGTTTGTCTTTTGTATGTTATTAGTGTTTTCAGCTTGAGTTGGTCAAGTTTGTCTTAAGTTGATAAAGTTTTAACTTTTAAGTTTATCTTATTTGAAAGAACTCTTAAAATAATGAAGAATATCAATTTACAGCTCTTCCATAACTCACTTCGTTCTTGTGATATGTAGATGTATTTTGTGTGGAAATTTAACTCTTTGACGTTACACGGCCGTAATAATGATTTATTGAAAACATATTATATATTTTTGCAATTGTCAAACGAAATCACTTGAAACTAAACTTGAACGTGTGTGTTTAACACACACGTTCAAGTTTAGTTTCAAGTGATTTCGTTTGGCAATTGCACAGTTTGCGCGTATCCAATTAAGGGCAGTCGGGGAGCGCACGCTCTCCCGTTTTGCGATTACGTGCCAATGCGCACACTCCAATAAGCAAGAATTGTGGTATTTATGACTAAGATATTTCTTTTAAAAAACTACGCTTAAAACTACCCCAAAATACTGGAAATTTCATAGCTTTCTCCGACCGAAGTTTTTAAAAATTTACCAGGGGAGAACGCCCTAGGCTACCCTACAACTGTCGCGTCTTTGGCTCTTGTCTTTGCGCTCCCTTAAGCAGGTTTTCCACTAGGCGGAATTTTGCGCGCGGAGCGGAATTTTTCTTTGTCTTTTCTAATTAGTTACACCCGAGAAATCACAAGGCAAAGAAAATTTCCGCTCCGCGCGCAAAATTCCGCCTCGTGGAAAACAGGCTTTATTACTTCTTATAAAATACTGCAGAATCCATCCTTGCGTGTCTCCCATGCACCACATTGCAAAAAATGCCTGTCCGGGAGTTGAAAAAAAAAATATTACAAAATAATGGCGCCGGCTGCAATTCCGGACTTTGTTGTTTTAAGTGTTCTTTCAAATGAGACAGACTTAAATTTAATTTCATTTCATAGGCACTTTAAGTTGACTTTCTAAAAGCTTTATTGTTTGATCTACTTTCATTTCTGTATTTATTGCGGTATGGCAAGTTTTATGCGGACGACTCTTCGCACTCCATCTATATAGGCGTTATGTAGAGCGCAAGGAGTCGTTCGCACAAACTCGTCAAAATTTCATACAATAAAGGCAGACTAAATAAAAGTAGAGCACACGGCAATACATTTTCATTATTTAATAGTTGAGTCGGATTTCTTTGTTCTTTCTAGAGATGTATCTACCATACATCCTATGAAGAGAACTAATAATTAAAAATTCAAGGGCTGTATAACAGGGCAATATATAGTGATGATATGTTTTTTAGAAAACCTCCTCGACTATTAAATAAGTCAGTTAATTACCTTGGCTAAAAGCCTCGGTTCTCGGTAATTAACTCTTACTTAAAATTCATTTGATATATTTGGCTGTTGTTGCCAAGTATAAACATACAATAGATTTACTCGGAGCTACAGCGACTGTTGTGGGACCTGTGTATCTACGTTTGTAAATGTTGTCGTTGCCCAATATAACATATAATCAGTGACTTTAAAACTTTACGTTCACGTGCGTGTTTGGGAATTTGCAGTACAATTCCGCGAAAATCGCCAGAAACACAGTTTTCAAATTACGTGTGCCTTACTTTTTGTCACAGATATTTGTTAGCCGTTTCTCAAGCTTAAATTGACCCCTTTTATGAATACAAATGTCTGTTACATTGCACCAAGCCCGTGCGTGCATGTAGCACTTTTCATGCTATACAAAATTAAATGTAACGTATATATGTACTATGATATTTCGCAAGAAATCTTGCCGGATTTTATTACGTGCTCTTTCATAGTGCAATTTACTTGGCCTTTTCTACAAAAGGGTCGGAGGTTTGCTAATGTACGAAGTACTAAAATTTGATGTACATTTGCCAAAGTTAATGTAAATTTGTAAAACGTTGCTAAACCTATGCAAGTCTTGTATCATATAAAAATGAAATAAATTAAAATTATGTAGCATCGCGTTGAGTGTTTGCAATATATGTAATATCTAAACGTGTTCATAATTACGTAAATTTTGTAAATTTTTGTTCCAGCTTTGTCAAATTGGGTGTTATACGTTAGCTTCTGCGTTTATTTTGGTGCTGGGCTAATCTTTATACAATACAATACAATACATTACAATGCAATGCAATGCAATGCAGTGCAGTGCAATGCAATGCAGTGCAATGCAATGCAATGCAATGCAATGCAATGCAATGCAATGCAATGCAATGCACTGCACTGCACTGCACTGCACTGCACTGCACTGCACTGCACTGCACTGCACTGCACTGCACTGCACTGCACTGCACTGCACTGCACTGCACTGCACTGCACTGCACTGCACTGCACTGCACTGCACTGCACTGCACTGCACTGCACTGCACTGCACTGCAACGCCAATGCAACGCCAATGCAATGCAGCGATCTTCTGCTGCAGTTTTTCCATGTTTCGGAGCAGTACGTAAAATGTGTTAAGATGAATGCACATGCAGTATTGATTTTTTTTTACTTCAAACGGTAGCATCTTTTTCATAAGTTTCAAGACAGCTATGTTTTTGATTCACCTTCATGCATATCTTGCTGGTTTGTCCTTCGAATTTTAACTTTTTATCAATTGTTACTTCTAACAGTTCAATTTCGTTTGTTGATGGAATCACAATGCTATCGGTTATTTATTTATTTATTTATTTATTTATTTATTTATTTATTTATTTATTTATTTATTTATTTATTTATTTATTTTATTACGTTTTGCCACATTTGTATACTATAGATAATAATTACATTGGTGTATTATGTGAGTGAGTGTACTTTAAGTAATTAGATTTGAGTAAAGTTAATAATAAAATAACTGTAAATAAGTAAATTTACAATTAAATCACAATAACAAATTTATTTGCTCGAGAAGCCTCCAAATTTTACTTTTTTTACTACCATGCACCGACCAACAGCGGTAGTCATAATGTCAGAGACTGAGTGTTGCTTCAAGTTGTCGTGGCCACAGAGTCGGACTGGCCTCTCATTTGGGGCGGTGCCAGTTAAGTGGGAAGGGGGGCGCAGTTAAAAAATATCACTGACCTGGGCCATCCTATCACCCCTGTTACCGCACACAAACATATAATATTAAACTCAAACAATTGTGTTTTAATCCAAATTCAGTAAAAGTGTACAGTAAATTGGTAACAATCAATATGAGCGCACATCAATCATACACACACATTAGGACATAACGAACACACCCAAGACAATTAAAACAGTTTCCTTTGCAGAACGGTATAACAACATCAGTAATTATTCTAATTAATTGTTAATTATTGATTGTTGGTTGCTGATTGTTGGATACCGATTGCTAATTGCTAATTAATGATAATTGTCGGATAAATTATTGGCAATTGGTGGTTGATAGTTTGTAGTTGGCGACTGGCGACTGACGATTAATACTTGATAATTAGTAAATAAAAACTAATAATTAATACTTGACAATAATTAATGGTTAATAATTAATACTTATAAAATAATAATTAACACAACCTAAATAATTAATGTGGCCTTTTCTTTTTGTTTGGGACCGCAGTAATTGGCGTTCGCTGTTGCGGCAACCCTGCCACATTATATATTTTACGATGTAACTTAACTTTCACTATGAGTAATTAAGTACTTTTTTCTTTTTTTTAATTTTAATTAATTCCTAGTCTTGTTGAACCTTGTGGCAAAACTTACTTCTAAAACTGGCGAACCGAGGCCACTTACACAAAGTTAATACATTTATAAATTTGTACTAACTGATCATCTTTGGCAGTTCTTAGACTTGCAGCAAATTAAGATGAGGGTACAGGATCTGTCGATATTTTCACTTTTAGTTAAAAGCGCGAAAGATTAACTGGAAATATTGATTTAGTTTGTAAGCCTCGGTTCGCCTGTTCGAGCAGTAATAAATAAATAAATAAATAAAAGATCAGTTGACTCATTATAGTTTGCTCCTTGTTGAACCATACTGATTAAAACATAAAGCGAAGTCTATAAATGCAAGATCGGGTTTTTAAATAGGAATAATATCAAATATAGATCAAATACAGATCAAATATAGTCAACAGAAAAGGGGCGCAGTTAAGCAATCATAATGTGGCGCATGTGCCATTGGTATACAATGGCACATAGGCCAGTCCAAGCGTGCTTGGCCATCAGACCGCAATTATACGTCATACTAGGTATTCGAGAAGTGCTCGCGTGAAAACGAGAGTGACACCACTGGTGGAATAAAATTGAAAAGCACAGTTTTTTATTGTGGATTTAAATTTTGTGGTATATATGCTTTGCGTTTGTGTGCATGTGTTTTTTTGAAAGGACACAGAGAAGAGAAAAAGAGAAGAGCAAAGAAAGAATCAAAAAGCAAAGAGAGAAGAGAAAAGAGAGAATTGAAGAGCAAAGTGGAAAGAGAAAAGAGAGAATTGAAGAGCAAAGTTGCAGATGTAGAATTGTAGATGAGGAGGGGTGGTACCTGAATGGGTACTATTGAGAGAAGAGAAAAGAGAAGAACTAAGCGCAAAGAGAGAAGAATATAGAGTAAATAGCAAAGAGCAGCTCTGTCTATTGTGATCTTTTTTTAAGATTAGTTTTCGCTGAACGGCACGATTGACTTATGGTAAAACAGATTCATAACAGAACTCGAAGTAAACACGTGTTTTAGAACGCCCTGTCGAATCCGACAATTTTCACGCGAAAATTTTGTTCCATTGCCGAATGGTATGATGGGATATCAAAAGGACACTCGTTCTTTTGCTCCTGTTTGTCCTCGAAAGACGGTTGAAGGAATTATTGTCTGCAATGGGTTTTGGTGATTTAAAAACGAAAGCCGGTCAACAGACTTTAAACTCCTATCTTGCTGATAAGAGCTATATTGAAGGGTAAGTAACATTAGACATTAGTCGAAAATTTGACGATATTTGGGATTTTGGTCTAATTTGTCGTTTAGTTCTCAGCAAGAAAACACGTGTACAGTACAGTTTTAAGTTACTGATATAAAACATGTTTTTATTAAATAGTTAACAATAGTATTTTATATCAGGCAGAGAATCTGAATGCACACTTTGTGTCTTTAAAGTCACGAAAAACGTGGACACAGACAGACAAGGGTCTATCCTACTAGCAAACGTTCCAAAGTCACTAGCAAAATTTAGAATCCCCTATATAACCATATAAGTATAACTATATAAAACTAAATTCGAGGAACCAATTCATATTTTTGCACATTTATGCATCAGTCAATTCCAGCGTTGCCTGCCCCCCCTGGGACAATGCTGGGCATTTGCAGGATTTTTTTGCGCTGGGGTGGGCCATATTGGAAAGTTTGTATGTTGTGCCAAAATCTTTGGCATGGCGCAACAGAGCTTACGCCAAATTTTGGTGTATTTCTTTGATAAAATTTAGCGTACTTGCTTTGGCGTGGTGTAAAGTCAACAAATTTCACTATTTCAGTTAGCGTGGCATATTTACTAATTTTTAGCTTGTCAGTAAGGTATTTTAGGAGGTTGACGTTTATTGTGGTTGACGTAATGGTGTATTACACCTCTTGATCATGCCACAATGGTGCAGTATTTTGGACCCAAAATTGCTGGTGTAAAATCTATGGCGTATGGAAAACGAACTTTCCAGTTTGGGGGGTGGGGTATTTGTTCTCTCAGTATTTCCCCAGGGCTGGGCATTAGTCTACCCCCGGGCATTGGGCTGGGCATTTGTCACGACCAAAGAGGATTGTGGTTGCTACTATACACGCTTTGTATGTGTATGTGTATGCATATGCAAATAGCTTTGAAATGGATTAAAAAACGGCAATAAATTTGAGTTGTGAAGAGTTGCATTTTGTGTAACAATACTGTAATTATATTAATAGTTGTGCTACAATAGAGAAAACTGAACACAAAACAGAAGTTCAAAACATACATCTTGCATCTGAATCATAGATGGTCTGAATCTAAAGACCATCAGCATGCTAGGATTTTCCTTATGTTTAATTTCCTGATGACTTCACAAGTCAAACTGACCCTGTGGTGGGGCATTTGTCATCCATTTTTTTTCCCTGGGTGGGGCATTGTAGTGTCTTTTTTGCCTAACCCCAGTGCATTTGCATTAAAAAAATTTTAAAATGCAAATGCCCGGGGGTCGGCCTGGGGGGGGGGGGGTTAGCAATGCTGGAATGATGCATTACTACTTTACTTTTTTTGAAACAACTGCTTCTACAAAACTTGTACCCAGGCTCTTTTCTTCACTCCTCGGCTTGTAGCCTTGCCTGAATTGCAAGAATATAATATACAGTATATAAATATATTACATGCTATGAGAAGTTATGTTTTATAATACTTTCAAATTCCCCCAATTAAGGTCATACTCGCCAAACTTTATAGAATGAATTTGACTGATCATGCAGACCTAACGTAACTAATTTCGAGTGGTCAATTCATAAATGTCCCTTTTGAAAATACGAATGTCTAGATAGAGACGTACTAAATAAAAGCTCAAATCAATCTTATTTGGGTTAATTATATCATGGGTAAATGCCCACCCCCAATTTTGACCAGAAACTTTGTCCACAAGTGTGTTTATTAAAATTTGACTTTGACACTTTACACTGGTGCCTTTTGCCATAGGTTTAACGTCATTTTGAATTTCTGTGTTCGTTGGTCCCAGTCTGTGCTCGTGTAACACTGGCCAGAAGCCTCCAAAAGTGCACTTGTCTGTGTAAGCACCCACCCCCTTCTTTTGGTGAAAAATTTAAACACTGATGGGGTGGATGCTTGTCCAGTCGGATGCATTTTGAGAAATTAGCTTTGAAGTTTATTAGCAATACGCAAGCTAGAAAGGGCTATAGCTCATTCTGAAATAACATAATGATTACATCTTCCATTCCCATGATGTGTTATTGTGTGTATTAGATTCGGTTTTGGTTTTGCAAGAACAAAGGAAAAATCAATGTGCATGACCAAAATGGTTGTGTGCAGAATATGCCTGATGGTCGGCTGTTATAATGCACTGGGGGAGCAGGCCTCGAATTATACTTATCCTATACAGTCGGGAAATGACTAAATCCATGATAAAGAGTGACTAACATTCACATGATATTATGTCATTTATTAGCCTGTGTGCAGACGCTTATATTTCCGGAGCTTGGGTAATTGAAGCTTGGGTAAGGGATTCAATTACCCAAGCTTCAATTACCCAAGCTCCGGAAATACAAGCGTCTGCACGCAGGCTAGTCATTTATGTGCTATAGTATTAGTTAGTAGTGACTGGTATATAGATATAGGACTGTCTTCTTCGCTTGGACATGCAGATCGCTTCACTCTGACACTGAACAATGTCCTCTGCATATTTTAATGTCAATGCACAATCATGGCCACCAGTGTTTGAACACGTGGATAGCACAGTTGTGCCTGCATTTCCGGGCTGAATTTCTGGGCTGATCCCGCAATGGCCGCCAAAACTTTTATACGCTGATAATTCAATCATTGGCTGGGATATTCTATTGCCAAACATTTTCTTACGATCATACGTTCGATCGATCGGGAAAATTTAAAAACTCAAAACTCCATCAGAAGACAAAAGTGTCCTACATACTATGGGGAAAAAGTCCCTATCGGCGGCCAAATGACGATTATCGGAGGACATGTCCTTGATGTCCTCGATGAAATTCAAGGCTTGTGGGGGAGCATGTGTGCACTCAGGCCCATTTAGGGTGCCTCCCACGTTTACCGGATCAGAAACCTTTACCTGTTACACTAAAAAATAAGGAGGATCCTGAATTTTATAGATATTTTAATCTTGAAATCTGGTGTGCGTGCTATATAGCAGACATAACTTTTTACCTGTGTTGTGAGGGTTGTACTATTTTCTCGTAATACTGGTAAAAACTTACCCCTGCCCCTCTCAGCAACTTATACAAGGCTATGGTGTGTGAGGTGTGGCTGATCCATAAGTTCTAAAATGCAGCTCTATTTTATCTAGGTTTCAACCCTCTCAATCAGATGTGGTGGTATTTGAAAGTGTTGGTAGTGCACCTTCAGCTGATCTCGCTCATGCTTTAAGATGGTATAATCACATACTGTCATACGGTAGTGAAAGTTCATCTTTTGATGGGCAGATAAAACCATTATCAGCTTATGGTCCTGCCACTGTTGCCCAAGCAACCAAAGCTGATGATGATGACGACGACGACGATGATGATGATGATGAGGAGGACCTCTTTGGAAGTGATACCGAAGAACAGAAAGTATGTCAAAATATAATTATTGTCTATATTGCTAACATTATAATATTTTGCTGCTTTTAACACTTTGAGGCCTGGACCTCTCCCTGTGCTGAATAAAATCGGCGTTATCCAGAATAAAATACTAAAGACTCATCTTCAGGCTTCAAAGTGTTAAAGAGACCTCTCCCTGTGCTGAATAAAATCGTCTGGCCTAGCGTAATTGGTCTCGCAGCCTAGTGTAATTGGTCGCACAGC
Source organism: Paragorgia papillata (assembly GCA_035771165.1). Taxonomy (NCBI): domain Eukaryota; kingdom Metazoa; phylum Cnidaria; class Anthozoa; order Scleralcyonacea; family Coralliidae; genus Paragorgia; species Paragorgia papillata. Next base: position 477,134 of record JAWNZC010000096.1, read on the forward strand.
CTAGCGTAATTGGTCTCACAACCTAGCGTAACTGGTCTCACAACGTAGTGTTATTGGTCTCACAACGTAGCGTTATTGGTCTCACAACGTAACGTAACTGGTCTCACAACGTAACGTTATTGATCTCACAGCGTAACTGGTCTCACAACGTAGCGTTATTGGTCTCGCAACGTAGCGTTATTGGTCTCACAACGTAACGTAACTGGTCTCACAACGTAACGTTATTGATCTCACAGCGTAACTGGTCTCACAACGTAGCGTTATTGGTCTCACAACGTAACGTAACTGGTCTCACAACGTAATGTTATTGATCTCACAGCGTAACTGGTCTCGCAACGTAGCGTTATTGGTCTCACAACGTAACGTAACTGGTCTCACAGCGTAGCGTAACTGGTCTCACAGCGTAGCGTAACTGGTCTCACAGCGTAGCGTAACTGGTCTCACAACGTAGCGTAACTAGTCTCACAGCCTAGCGTAATTGGTCTCGCAACGTAGCGTTATTGGTCTCACAACGTAACGTTATTGGTCTCACATCGTAACTGGTCTCACAGCGTAGCGTAATTGGTCTCACAACGTAGCGTAACTGGTTTCACAGCATAGCGTTATTGGTCTTGCAGCGTAACTGGTCTCACAGCGTAGCGTTATTGGTTTCACAGCGTAACGTAATTGCCAACTGTTCAGCGTTTTAAGGTTTGAAGACAGCAAAAGTGTTGAATACGAAGGCAGGAAAACCAGAGACGAGTTTTAGCGCTGTACGTGTTGCTGTTGATTTCTGACACTATAGTAATTCTCCTTCTGTTTAAATTCTTAATGTCTTTTAAGGAAGCTGCTGAAAAGTTGAAGCAGGAGCGGCTGGCTGCTTACCATGCGAAAAAGGCTAAAAGTATGTATGTTAAATTGTTTTATCGAGTATTTACCAATACTGATAGCATCGAGCACTAAAGCTAGTCTAGTCATAGAGTGCTGCGTTGGGCAGTGTTTTGTATGTAGCAAGTGAAAAGGTTGTGAAGTGCCAATTTTTCAGAAAGAAATGCTAAAGTTTTGAGCGGAGCCCTTCATTAGTCGGAGTCAAACGTGAAGGCCTGCACTTGAAAAGTCAGTATTCCGTTACTAAAAATGCTAATCTGGTTTTTGATGTTTATACTGTAGCGTAAAATGTTACTGTTCACCGGAACGTTTCTTGATCTTGGAGTAATGAGGGGAGTGCCTGTGCCGAATTTATAAATCATGCTAATATCTCAATAACTATTTCTGGATTGTGCTCAGTACTGAGACCCCGTTTACACGATGCCTGTACAATTTGAAAACGGAACAAAATCATGCCGGTGTGTAAATACAGGCCAAAAAGTCTTGCGTTTACACGGTGCCCCCCCAAAAATGTGTCACATTTCCTAGGAAATGTGGCCCCCCCTTCGGAAATTTGGCCCCCCTCAGAATGATTCCTTACAGGATAATTGATATACGTGTAATGTGGACAAAACGTTTTAAAAGTAAAGAAATATATATTTCTGAATGATAAATTATAACTGATCTAAATATATATTTACAAAAACGACGTATCTTAAAACTGACGTATCTTAATTACCTGTGCCAGTGTTACCCCGCAAATTAGTGTTTAGTTAGCTAAAAGTTACTATTTGTCGACGAAAATTCACCCTAGGCGAACAGCAGCATCACCTACCCCCCAGCTACTACACCAGTATGACCAATACGGATCGCTTTTGAGAGTCATCGCTCATTGAAAAAAGGCGTCTACTGCGTTTGCGAATCATGACTACCATGCATAATAAATACTTCCGTATATACCGTTTTTTGAAAAACAGCAAAGTACACAATTATGTTAATAACAAAGCAAGAAAATGGTGAGCTGCCGAGAATTTCGACAACGAAATACTGACGTTTCACGCGGAGCCCTTCATTAACCTCGAGGCAACACGCTCTTTAGAAAGCAAAAAATAGTTTCTTTTCTAAATATATATTTAGCTGTTATAATTTATCATTCAGAAATATATATATTTCCTTTACTTTTAAAAAGTTTTGTCCACATTACACGTATATCAGTTATCCTGTAAGGAATCATTCTGCATGAGGGGGGGGGGGGGGGGGGCAAATTTCCGAAGAGGGGGACATATTTACTGGGACACCGGTATAGTATAATGACGGATTAGCATATGATTATTCTCTTCCAATGAGAATTGAGAAGACTTTGTGAATACTGCTGACCGTCATCAAAATGTCACGGCACGGGCGTTTACACGATACCAGTTAGTGTTGCGTTTTCATTTCATGCCGTCAAGGAACCCGTCTTCATTTTGTGCCGTTTTCATGTCATTTTTGTCCAGTATCGTGTAAACGCAAGGCCTAAACGGCATGATTTTGTTCCGTTTTCAAATTGTACTGGCATCGTGTAAACGGGTCTGAATCTGAATTTTGACTGAGAGAAACGATAATTAAGTGTGTCTTATTTGAAAGAACATTTACAGTCGGTTTCAGGTTACTTTTGACGGAAATGTTCAGAAGTTCGTTCGGAGGTTCAGAAGTTGGGTCCGAGGTTCACAAGTTCGTATTGCATTGATTGGCTGCTAGTAGCCAATCAAATGCCTAGTTCAATACGAACTTGTGAACCTCCGAACGAACTTCTGAACATTTCCGTCAAAAGTAACCTGAAACCGACTGTAAAATGATAGAGTAACATTTTTTCAAGTTTTTCATTTCCTTGCTTTGTTGTTGAGATATTTCAGTTTGTTTGTTTTGTAAATTAAACATTTTGACGTCACAGAAGGTTATATATTTTTGCTATTATGAAATATAATCACTTGAAAAATCTACATGTTTGGTGTTGTGGGAGAAACACATCCACGCGCTCCTTTCGAATTAACTTAGTTTGATACTTGCAACGATATGTAACTTTTTCTGATGAGTTCATTATTATTATGCACATGTGACGTTAAAATTTTAATTTGTATATCAAACAACCTGAAATATCTCAACAACGAAGCAAGGAAATAAAAACTACAAAAGATCTATAGGCACTTTAAAGGTGAAATGCAATGTAAATTATGACAAAATTTCAACAAAGATTTACTCAAAGTTTTGGCGATATTGATGTTTTTGTAATTGGATTTCTTGTCAAATTCACAATGTGGCATTGTCGCAGTTGATATATCAATCAATCAATATATCTTACGACAATACTTCATTTTTTAGAACCAGGAGTTATTGCAAAGTCTAGTCTTGTACTCGATGTGAAGCCCTGGGATGATGAGACAGGTATTGTACATCTTTTAAGTATATGGTTAGAAATTTCCAGTTTTGTGAGTAACTTCGTTACAAGTAACTAGTTACATTTTAAAGTAACTGTAACTGAAACTAGTTACTTTTTCTGAAGAAGTAACTGTAACTATAACTAGTTACTTTTTGAAGAAGTAACTATAACTAGTTACTTTTTTGAAGAACTGTAACTAGTTACAATATTTGGTTCAAAAATGTGACTAGTATAGTTACTGATATTTATATGTCATTCTTTCTTGATAAAAATGGTTTTGATATAATAATAAAGGTACATTATGTACACATTTGACTATTTCTGCTTGATGACAACTATATTTAGGCATTTAGCTGTAAAAACATAATTATCGTACTGGCATCTAAAAACCACTAATTTCTTTGTTGATTCTAGTAACACGGACAAAGGAATGTAACTTTGTAACTAGTTACAAAATTTTTGAAGTAACTTTGTAACTGTAACTAGTTACTTTCAATCTGGTGATCTTTCTAGATCTCGGAACAATTAAATTCCGGTAATGCATGATGATTTAGTAGACTTTTGTCAAGCTCTTTACTCAAAAAAGATTTCTGAGCCCCAGACAAAGTTTGAACCTGCAACCTTCTATAACAAGACGCCTGGGTCAGGCGTTCACTCGGGCTATCGGCTACGTACGTGCTGGCAAGTCTGTCCTGATTAGCACCACCCCCACCCCCCCTCGGAGGTGGTCGGGGTCACGTGTACAATCACGAGGCCATAAAAAAACTCAATTTCACTTCGAGAGAGACTTGAGATTCTCAGTGATGTTGTGAGACCTTTTGTTTATTTTCTTTATTAAATACTTTATAAATCACAACGCAATGTTTCAAGTTCAGTGCGTGAGTGTATATCGAGGACGAATTTGGTATAAGTCACGTTCACCTGTGTGAAGTATATGCACCATATTCGCCCTTCATTCAGGCTCGGCACACTTGGCGCAAGTGCGTGGGGCCTGAATCGAAGGGTGAATGTGGTGCACATGTTACTCTCGTTCGTTCAGGTTCTTAATTACATGCAGGATTACCAACGTAAACCAAAGACAAAGTAGACTCCAACTTATACTTTATTTTCTGAGTTTAACCCAAATATTTACACGGCGTTCTTACACATTTATTATTTACACGTGTGTCGATCTCGACACTGATCTGACTTCTGAAATACTAGACTTAGTAATCGAGTTAAAAACCATGTGCTCTGTTTGTCGACTGTCAATCATGATGAGCCTTACGCAACATTTCCGCTGAGTTAAATTAACTATTCTTTTTTAACATATTCCCCCTCTTGAAATAAGTGTCGTCCCGTGACACTAACTCGGGCTTTTCAACATACTGATCTTCAAAAAAATTGGAGGTAAAACTAATCTTATTTATACTGGATAGCTCTATCAGTTAATAGCTAACTGTTCTCCCTAGAGGTCCAGTAAGGGCCATCCCTCATTGGTCCAGTGTTTCTACAGGAGGAAACCGGAGTACCCGGAGGAAACCTGCGATGTTTGGTAGAGTCAAACTGGAAGCACTCTTCTCACATGCGGCCAAGGTGAAATTTTAATCAGATAACTGCTGAGAGCAGGAATTGAACCCGGGTCGCAGAGGTGAAAGGCACGTGCGCTAACTACTGCGCCACCAAGGTACCATGTGGTACCTTGTTATTCTAGAGGTATTCTCTTCATGAATGCTATCATCATACTTGAAAAACGTTTACAGGATCATACTTATCAAATTTATAATCATCTCTTTTCTTCTATCAAATACCAGAATAATACGCTGCGGCTTGTATCACCAATTGGTATCAAATCTATTCGTCTCGCTTTATAATGATTGTACTAGTAAGAGTTAATTTAATAATTTGAATTAAAGTTCCAGTTGGCTTGATGAGGCATCGTTGAATGTCCATATACAGGTTGCTGGAGGTTGGTGAGTGGATAAGGTGAGTTGTGGTTAGGGTACGGTGTGTTGTGATTGGGAAGTAGGTAAGGTGTGTAATTAACGACGGGCGATCCATACATGGGTGGTGGGTAGACAAATGGAAAAGGTGTAATGGTCGCAAACAGGTGGGGTGGACACCAACGAATTGGTGGAATTGTTGCCGACATGTGAACCAAGTTTGCTGGTCTTCTTGTTCTTGGTTGTTCCACCAATGGAGGCGCTTCCATTTGACCAATTTGATTCACACCATCTTGCTCACCATGGTCGTTATTGTCTTCAGATGCTACAGGTAATACGTCTTGCAGCTGGTCGTTATACGCAACGTTCTCTGGAACAATTTCGGTCTCTGGAACAATCTCGATCTCTTACGAGGTGTAGAACCCGATCAGATCCCAGATGACCCATATTGTTGTGAAGCTCTTTCAGAACCATAGGGTGATACTTTCTGAGAAGAACTATTTGGTTATGCGTGGACCACTTTTCCTTCGTAAGATTCCATGTGCGTCAATTGATAGTTTCTGGCATTCGTGGAAAAGCAGGCGTGTGTCGACTGATTCGCGGGCTCGCTGACTTGTGGTGGGTCGTTTGTTTGCTTTGATAAACGAGTACGCTGTACCAATAATGCTGTCTTCGGTTTGGGCCTGTCGAATGTCATTTAATTCGAGTGTTGGTCTGTTGTTCTCTAGAGGGCGTGATGCGTCGACACTGAGAATACTTGGATCGTTAGTCAACGAAGACACCCAGTTCACCTTTCCCTGTTCTTGAAGCCGCACGGTTTGAATGATTGTTCGTAACTCGGTTTGACTGGTTTCCTCCGTACAAGATTTCATGTACTCGTCCATATCGTTCGATGTTCGGGATAACGTGTCAGCATCAGCGTTTGCTCTTCCTGGTCGATAACGTATTGTAAAGTTGAAATCCGCTAGCTCCCCAACCCACCGGAGTCCAGTGGCGTTGACAAGACATAGGTCAATGGATTGTTATCAGTAAACACAAGAAAACTTGGAGCATATAGTAGACGTAGTCTCTAAATTGTTCGCAAATTGCCCACTTCAAAGCGAGAAATTCCAACTTGCCGGAATGGATATAGTAATTCTTCTCTGCCGGAGTTAATGTGCGAGAACCATAAGCAATAACACGCAGAACATCGTTTTGTTGTTGGTAGAGTACAGCACCTAGTCCGCTTTCGGATGCATCTGTGTGCAGCACATAAGGACTATTGGGTTCTGGGTATGCCATCACTGGGACGCTTACAAGACATTCGATAAGTTGCTCCAAAGCTGATTGGTGACTTGATGTCCAAATAATTTCTTGGTTTGGAGGTAGCTGGCTGCGCTGTTTTCTCTTGGGATTGGCGTTTGTTTCGTCTTTGTCCACTAACTTTACCAGGTCGTAAATTGGTTTGGCAATTCGTGAAAAGTTCACGATATATCGACGATAATAGTTCAAAAATCCCATTAGTTTCCGGACCTCGTTTATGGTTTTGGGAGGAGTTTCTTTCAGGCGAAGTACGGGAGCAATTGTAGATGGATCCAACTTGTATCCTTCTGATACAACTCGTCCAAGGAACAATACCTCTCGCTTGAACATGGTACACTTTTCAGGTTTCAATATGACACCATGTTCTTTCAGGCGCTGAAGTACTTTTCGAAGGTGTACAATGTGTTCATCAGAGGATGTGCTGAAGACGATAATGTCATCCAGATATGGCACGCATATTTCATCTCGTAAATCCCCAAGGCACGTTTCCATGAAACGCTGAAAAGAGGCTGGTGCGTTGCACCCACTCGTACAGCCCCCATAGTGTTATGAATGCAGTGAGAGGCTGGCGCTGGCTTTCGGCCTTGAGGGACCCTTAATGGGTAGGCTTTCCCATGGTCAAGTACCGAAAACCATGAATTGCCACCAAGATTGTCTAGGGTTTCCTGGTTCCTAGGAATAGGATGACGATCTACTTGAGTTCTCTTGTTCAGCTCACGATAAACCACGCTTAACCTTGGGCTCTGATCTTTCTTTCTAACGCAAACCACAGGCGAACTGTAGGATGATGTCGATCTGCGAATACAATTTTTATTCAATAAATCTTCAACATAAGCTTTCACTTCTGGATACAATGGTCCGGGAACAGCGACGTAGTTCTTCTGAACAGGTGTGGTGTCATTGAGTTGGATGTTCATTTGGAGATCAGAGATACAATCAATGTCATCGTCGTCTTGGGCAAATGCATCGGCCTGTTCGATCAGCAGCTGCGCAGCAGTTTCTTTTTGCTTGCTGTTTAAGTCACCTAAATCCACGTCTTTCAAATTGTTCGGCAAGTTTATTGGTTCGCGATTATTCTGGGGAGTTTCCGCGCTGTTATTTTCTTCGTTTGGTTGTGGAGATGATTGTCCGGTTAATCCATCTGTCTTGCGGGCTGCTTATTTATTATTTTTTTTTCGGCGTCGCCAACTTGCATATTTTACACGATTTACTTTTGGTACTATCCATGCTTCCGGTCCATCTTTGCGCTTTGGACAGCTTTGCCTTTGGTGTAGACTAAGGGGCTGTTCATATGAGGCGGGCGGGCTGGCCCGGTTACCGTGCTGATCTTATGTCACGAAAATCTTTCTTCGACTACAAAAAGGAATTATAACACTCCGTGTACTATAGCTACAGAAAAACAAACCCAATTTTGCTTCGTTATGTGATTTTGCATTTCTCAAATAGTCGTAATAAGATTTTTGTAACATAAAATCAGCCCCGGTAACCGGGCTAGCCATCCTCATATAAACAACGGCCCCTAAGTCTTTAGCGCCTAATTATATAATAAAAAAATACCCATTTGGGTTCGGTCCTGTAAAATATTTGTCCTCCGCGGTCTCATAAACAAATCGGGCAAATATTTAACAGTAAGGACCTTCCAATCGGTAAATAACGTAGATCTCTTTGTTCGCTCAGTTTTTCGAAAAGGGTTATATACAAGTTACAGTGAACTCGATGTAAGTTAAAATGTGATACCTGGAACGCTAACGAAGAACCAAAAAGTGAGGCAAAAAGTTCCAGGCCCCTACGCGGTTTGCAGGTAGAATTCAGTCTCCCACAAAATGTTTTTTTACACGGCCGCCCGTCTTGAGCGAACTGCGAAGGCTCGAAAAGGTGTGAAAAAATTATTTATCAAATTATTTTGCCAGACTAAACGTGCATTTAATGGTTTCCCATTGTTGTGCAGTGCTGTTGTTGTTTTATTTACTGTATAGCAGTCCGAAATTATACAGTAAATTAAGCTCGGGTCTCGGGATGAAAATAGGCTGAGAAAACAGACGTCCTTTTGCTGGCTATGATGAAAACAGCCAGCTGAAAAGGTGAGAACAAGAGTGAGAAAGCTATTCTTGTACGAGTAAGTTTGAAGACGTATTGATACTTGATATCCAATGTCATTTTCTTATTTCTGCTCCTTTAGTTCTTTGTTCGAATGTGTTAAACGGCATTATGATATTTTAAGAAATAACTAACAACTAGATTGTTTATTTTTCACGTTTACTCATGGCTAGTTGTTTCCGGTACGAACGCGGAATGCTTTTTAAACAAAACGACACTGATGAAACTGGTACTAACCTAAACGGCATATTCTATACTAAGTTTGTGTTGATTTTTCGTATCCTCTTCGGTGTGACGAAACTCTAATATATATGGTTTATAATATAACGAAAATTTGATTTAATTTCTTCACTGACAAACTTCGTGCACGTTTAGTAAAGACTGACTTTTACTATAGCAACAAATAGACAATCACTGCATAATTAGTTCGGCAGCATAGCACAACCAATCCAAATTTAAAATGCACGTTTAGCAAAGCGTGATAAAATTATTCAATAAACAATTTTTCGAGCCTTCGCGGTTCGCTCAAGACCGGTGACCGTGTAAAAAAACATTTTGTGGGAGACTGAAATCTACCTGGAAACCGCGCAGGGGCCTGGGACTTTTTGCCTCCCGAATGACTGGACGTTAGCGTTCCAGGTATCAGATTTTAACTCGCATCGAGTTCACTGACAAGTTAGCGGTTGTGACACTCGCATTTATGTTTGTATTTGCCTAGACATGGTTGAACTGGAGCGATTGGTCCGAACAATCGAAGCCGATGGGTTAAAATGGGGTGCAGGGAAACTGGTGCCTCTTGCCTATGGAATAAGAACATTACAAATTTCTTGTGTTATTGAAGATGAGAAAATTAGCACAGATTTTCTAGACGAAGAAATTTGTAAATTTGGGGATTATATTCAATCGATGGATGTTGCCGCTTTTAACAAGATCTAACTTGTACTTTGCAAAATCTTGGGATGTGTCCTTAGAAAGGAAATCAGCTTGTAACTGATCAGAATTGAGCAATAAAAATGAACGGAAATTAACAGTTTAATATGTTTATTCCAGAGGTTGCTCGTGGGGAGAGTGAATAATAACTTCTTATTAAAGGGCTTATGCAGCGAAAAATATGTTTGGGAGAGACTCTCTTATTTAAAAGAACTTTTGAAGTTATAAATATCTCACTTCGTTCTTGAGATATTGAGATTTGTTTGAAGTAATATTTAAAACACGAGCAGGAGTTGTTTTATCGGATTTTAAACACGAGCAGGAGTGTTTTATCAGATTTAAAACCGAGGGCGCAGCCGGAGTGTTTTAGATCTGATAAAACACGTGATGCGAGTGTTTTGAATGGCTTCAAAAACGATTCGTTATTGGATGTTATGTTCATTAGTATTCTTTATATAAAATTGTATATTCATTAGTATTCGTGAATTATTAATGAGTTTTTGAAATTACTTCAAAACTCTTTAATAATTCATGAGGAAAACACAAAGGAAATCAGTACCATGTCCGTGGTTTTATACCTGATAAAACTTCTTGACGTCAGAAAGAATACTAATGAACATACAATTTTATATAAAGAATTCTAATGAACATAACATCCAATAACGAATCGTTTTTGAAGCCATTCAAAACACTCGCATCACGTGTTTTATCAGATCTAAAACACTCTGGCTGCGCCCTCGTGGTTTTAAATCTGATAAAACACTCCTGCTCGTGTTTTAAATATTACATAACATCACTTAGATATCACACTGCATAACGACTTGTTGGAAAATCTTGAATATCAAGTTGAGATTATTTAACGAAATCAGTTTTAACTGTGCATGTGCTTCTGTATATCGCAGGATACTATACATGAAAAGTTTCAAGTGATTTACTTGAATTATTGCAAGAATAGACATGATTTTCCAACAAGTCATTATACAGTGTGACGTCTAAGTGATGTTATTTGCATATCACGCAAATCTCAATATCTAAAGAACGAAGTGAGATATGGAAGAGCTGAAAACGTCAATCATTATAACTCCAAAAGTTATTTTAAATAAGAGTCTCTCCCAAACTTATTTTCCGCTGCATAAGCCTTTAAAGTGCCTATATATGATAAAATATTCCTTGATTTTAAATTAATCTATGCGATATGAAGATGTGAATAACCGAAATTAGTATCCACCAACTAGTGGTCTATTACAAATTCCGCGTTCTGATTGGCTGAGCTACCAGCCAGTAGTCTATTGATGATAGACCCTAGTATCGTTATCCAATGACAAACTTTCTTGTAACTGGAATATTTCTATTTTGACCAATCAGAAGCCACGACATACTCACGCCGCAAGCAAAACCTAGAAACTAGGCCAAACATGGCGTTCGCTAAAATTTAGATACGAGTGATGAAAACATGTCATTGGCCCAAAAGTAATGGAAAATTATTCAGTTTGACATTTTCGAATAAGAAAATGAATTCGCTTATGGAGTATATCTACACCAAATTTGAAGCAAAGTAATTACAATCTCGTTTTTTTGTGAGCTATTGTGATCATATGCCATCGAACTACTCTACATTTTGTATGGGGAGACTTCTGCAAACAAAAAGGTAAGACTATCTGAAAATTTAGAACAATGCATGTTTGATAAGACGTCTTTACGTTAAAGGAAAGTTGTTTCGCCTCGTTGTCTATCATTCCTGCAAGAAAAACAAAATCCGCGAAAACAGATTGGAACTTATTCAAGCGGAAATCAAGAACACGCAGTTAAGACGGTAAGACTAAGTGAGATTTTGTGTTAAAATAATTGTTTACGACTAAAACCCTTAAGAGAACTTGAGTCTAGGAAATTGACTTCCAGTATTACGTAAAAACGCACTCAAATTTAACTCTTTTCGTTTTTAAATCTTTTGTTTCACGTTCATATATTACGTACTGTTTAATAAATGAGCAGGAGTGTTTTATCAGATATAAAGACACGAGGCGACGCCAAGTGTTTTTATATCTGATAAAACACGAACTGCGAGTTTATTGAACGGCTTAAAAAACGAATCACTTGGTAAGTTCATTGGCGTAGTAAGTTTGAAAAATAACCTTGTCTAAGCCAAGAAAATCAAAGCTAAAGTTTATGTAAATCAGGAGGTACTTATCACATATAAAGACACGATACGGTCATGATTTCCTTATGAATTATTAATGAGTTTTTGAATACTGTATATTAATACAGAACGGTTGAGCAATTGAACCCAAACGCTGCTGTTGGCTGATTGCATCATTACACCTAAAATACAATGCGTTCAGCAAGTGCAACATTTTAACAAAAAAAACATAGAAAAAAAGAGATTGTCCCCGTTTCCAGACACCTTAATCCACCACAGAGCAAAAAATATGGTGGCTGTACGTTTTACCATGATTCTTTCCGAGCCCAAATGAGGTCTGACAATAGCACTGAAAGCAGCGTTTGACATCAGCTTATAGACGCTAGGTTTTTCCATGTGGTTGACCTGTGGGACTGGTGTTAAATGGGAGCAATGTGCATGCTCTCAAATAGAAACTAGATGTTTTGACATGTCAACGCGAGTCTAATACGTACCAGCTTTCTTACCAATTTTAGTGTCCTTGTGCATATAATCTTTCTCGAGATATAGTTTTCGTTTGGCGCAAAGGATTATGGTAAAACGTACACGCCGCCATCTATTTTACTACGGTGGATTCCAGAGAGCAAGTTGAGAGATGTTCAAAAACGAACCCCAAGAATACTAGCGACCTTATCTCGTCACCGGCCTTCGACTCTTTGCTGAAGTGTCTATGAAGTGAGAAGCTCGTTTAATTGGCATTTTCTTATTTTAGTGAACAGATGAGCATATCCGACGTATATATATAGTCTTCGAGCTACGAACTCTTAAGCCCCAATCAAACGAGAACGCAAGTCATCGCAAGTTGGCAGTCAAAACTTGTTTAAAACACTCACGAAACCTTTATTTTGTTAATTTGGGTGTTCGAACACGACCGCCACAGAAATTTGTAACTGCCAACTTGTGATGACTTAATCAAACGAGAACGCAAGTCATCGCAAGTTTTAGCTTGTGCTTGCTTGGGTCTCGTTTGACCGCCAGCTTGCGACGACTTGCGGTGACTTGCGTTAGCTTGCGACTAACTTGAGCTTGTTCAGATTTCATCGCAAGTTTTCTTCAACTTGCGAGAGCTTGCGAAACGTTTGAACACAAAACACAAGTCTTTCGTGCTCCGTCGCCATAGAAACTACCATGAGAACTAGCGAAAAGGCGTGGGAACTAGCGGAAGTGCAGAACTTGCGACGACTTTTGCCGACGTCTGACTGGTGGCATCGCAAGTCATCGTAAGCTAACTTGCGATGACTTGCGTTCTCGTTTGATTAGGGCTTTAAAGTTCATTTCTCGCGAAATTTAGTCTCGGTAACAATGCCTTATGTCGTACACAAATGGGCAACTACGCACAAGAAGTTATAAGAACAATCGATTTTAGCATCAATGATCCATTTGCGTACGTCATATTAAGGCATTTTGACGGAGAAGCCCAAATTTCTCCAAAAAAGCGAACTATAGTCATGGAAAACTGAGAGTTAATAGCTCGAGAACTATTCTCTTATAAAATTTTCAGTGAATGCTCCTGCCAATGCTCTTCTGTTCATCAAAACAAAAAAATAATGCCAACGAGTTTTTCACTTCATATAAACAGACACCTTAACGAGGAATTGTCAAGTGCTATTATGGCTTTCTTGCGACGGCAGGTGGTGGCATCTCGCTCGGCGGGAAACAGTTTGGCGGTGGTTGGTTGACGGCAACTGTGTATGGAGGGGGAGCATATGGGTATATGGCGGGATATACTGGGTAATGAGGCATTTCTCGCTGGTTAATTGGGCCACTGTGCTGGTTATTGATCGGGTAAGACTGGACTATCTGCATGGGAATGACGTTTCTGCGCACAACTGCCAGCTGTTGTCGACGTTGGTGGGCTTTGTACCACCAACAGAAGATTATTGCCATAAACAGCCCAAAGAGTAGTAATGTCCTAAAAAATCAAATAGCAAGATGTTGTTGATCCATGAAACCCCATTTTCATTTTGAACACAATGCGATCTTTGAGTGATAAGGGTAGGCTTGTACTGGCCATTGTGCCATTTTGTAGTAGAACAATGGCAGAGTATTGAAGAACAACCGCTGCCTATTGTTCAAAGGCAAATTGGCACAATGGGCAGTCCAAACCTGTGATAAGGAACACAAGTCAATAAATCAATCAAAAAAATAAATTTTCCCAACTCATTCTGGTGTTTGCATCAGCATATAAAAACCATAGTCATAGAAATATAGTCTGGAAACTCGGCAAACTTCAAAGCGCCTAGCCTAGTTTCTAGGCCTTTCGTTTCCGTCATGTGCTTGGCCGCGTAGTTGGTTTGGGTCACAGAATAAAGAACTGAGGTTTGGGTTCTTGGGGAGAGGCTGGAAACGAGAAGGCCCAGCAACATTCGCAAAAAGGTTCTGCCCAGAATCGTTCTGGCCCTTCGAGTGTTCCTGGGATCTAGCATACAACACTGAGCGACAGTATAAAAGCACAAGGATGTCTGTGAAGATTTTACCAAATATCTTGGCGATCGAAAGAAGGGAATTATGGAATATATTCCAATTGGAGCTCGGAATGGAAATGTAACTGTTTAACTTTCAACTTTAGGCGGTTGCAGAAGGAAAACTAGTGATAAGAAAGCTAGGCTAGTGAAACTTCGTCGATCCGAGGTGAGCAGGCTTGTATTATTTTATGCAGATGGAATATTAAATGTCGAAAAACACTTAGAACATCATAATATCACAACTCTTCCTCAATAAACAACCAAGCTGTAAAGTGAAAGTGTTTACGAATTTTGCTAGGCCGTTGGGATCACTTCCGAAACGTGTCAACCGAGGAAGGCCTAGAAACTAGGCTACAAAGCGCTTATACCGTAAACCTCCGAATATAAGCCCTGGGCTTATATTCGTCCGTAAGCATTTTTTGGTGGGCTTATACATGGGGGGGGGGGGGGGGGGGGCTTATATACGGACAAGATTTTGTGTTAGTAATAACATTTATTGACTTTATTTCAATATAACAGAAGGTTAACATATAAACAAGCATAAGATACTATTAAGTTAGATATCGTCATAGTCCTCATCAGTGGCAGTGCCACTGGTATCGCCCTCCCTGTCTGTTACGATAGCATCATAGTCGACGTCGTTGTCTTCTTCCTCACTCGAAGTTTGAAGATGAAATTCTTCTTCTGGTGACGGCATGATGACATTTTTCTTGTCCATGTATAAGCCCATGGGTTTATATACGGGTGGGCTTATATTCAGAATGGTGAGAGTGTTAGTAAATTGGTGGGCTTATACATGGGGGGGCTTATATTCGGGGGGGCTTATATTCGGAGGTTTACGGTATATAATGAGCTGCGATTTTATGTTGAACCGTACCTTATACAACGTGCTTATACCGTGCACATCCTTTGTTTTAGGTTTATTAATATTTAAATAGCACGGTTGAGTGATCGAACTGGAACGTTGCTACTGGATAATTCGTTCATTATACTAAAATACAATTGGTTCAGTGACCATGCAACGTGCACAAAAATGCATAAAGGCGAACAAAAAGATAGAACAAAAACCTTAGCTGAGTTTCCAGACCATATTTTGAATGACTATGTAAAAAATCATGAAATCTCATTCTCTTGTTTTTAGTCGGTTATTAGGGAGCTTAAGCAAGCTAGGACAGCGACGATAATCTAAAGTTCAGTATCTAGCAGAAACCACGCACGAATCATTTACGTAGCTAGTATTGAATACGTAACGTATGTTTTTCGACATCCAAAAGCTTATAGAGTTCTAAAAGGATTTTGTTGCATAGTTTGGAGTCAAACTCAACTAACAGGTTTCGCCGTTTCATAAGTTAACGTCGTCTTGAAGATGTGAAAATGATCTGAATAACGTTGTATGTACAGTGTGTATCAAAAAAAACTGAACCCTTAGAAAACAACCTATTGTAGTAGTTTGAAAGCCCTAAAAGCGCTGCGTTATAAATTAATCAGCACATAAGTTAAATACTTTCACCATGCATACACTTCAAGTTATCATAATTTCCCAGGTGTATAAGACCGTGTGTTTTACGCATCTGTGGGTTCAGCGAAGTGCTTAGGGCTTTCAAACTACTACAATAGGTTGTTTTCTAAGGGTTCAGTTTTTTTTGATACACAGTAGGGAGCTTAAGCAAGCTAGGACGACGACGACAATCTAAAGTTCAGTATATAGCAGAAACCACGAATCATTTACGTAGTATTCAATACTTAAAGTGTGTTTTTCGACATCCAAAAGCTAGAATTCTAAAAGGATTTTGTCGCATAGTTTGAAGTCAAACTCAACTAACAGGTTTCGCCGTTTCACGAGTTAACGTTGTCCTGAAGATGTGAAAATAATCTGAATAACGTTGTATGTAACACGGGGACGGCGTTACGATTATTCTTAGGACTGAAAATTATTATTTTCTTTGTTGTGTGAAGAAAATTCTATTGTGTTTAGGACGTTATCCTTGACGTTTGCGTTGTATTTGGTTAAGCTCCCTAATATCTGGAGGTATATATAAGACCTCGTCACGAAAATAGACACTGTTTCGGATTACTCCTCGATATTTTTTCAACTTAAAAACCTCCTAAAAACAAGAATATGGTCTGAATCCCACGCGGGTTCGGTTATTTGAATAATAACCTCTCTCTAAGATTTTAACTCACTCGTCACTTACCAAAAGTACCAAATTGTATACACTTTACGGCAGCAACCTTTATCACAACAATAGTGTGAGTTTGAGCAGCTATTAATTAAACAAAAAGGAGTTTTAACAAACAGCCCCTAAAGCCTGTTTTTCTCGTTCTAATCTTAGGCTTGCGCTAAACGTCGCACAATAGACGAATTTAATTCAGACGAATTTAATTGCTTGAATTTTATTCGACGAAACTGCGACGTATAACTCGATTAAATTCGACGCACGAATTAAATTCGTCTGAGTCAGACGGATAATGCGACGATAATGCGTGTTCGAGTTACACGACAAATTATCGTCGCGTCGAATCAAATGTTTCTCTTCTGTCTGTGACAATTCGGTGCCAGTTTTCAAGGAACCGTTTTCAGGCTTCACGAGTCCAAGTAAAAACAATTTAATTCGACGTTTAATTCGACGTTTAACTCGACGTCGCATTTACGTCGCATTACCGACGAAGTAATTCGAATTAAATTCGTCTGAATTAAATTCGTCTGTTGTGCGACGTTTAGCGCAGGCCTATTACTATACAATCTGTCTAAGTTGTTACAGTCAAAATGGAAAAACCTTCCCACTCCCGCTTCTGTAGTTGGTTGTGCCATTACTGTATTTCTGTAGCCGCTACTGAAGCGTGAGGAAAGTCTAGCGATAAAGGTCGCCAATTCTTGATGTATATTCGTCTGTTGGTATCGATTTGTGATAAATATCCATTATTAGGATTAAATGCCATTTAAAGCTAAATTATACTATTTATGTACAGTTTTCAACAAAAAACTTTCTCACGCTTCGGTAGCGGCTACAGAAATACAGTAATACGCAACGAACTACAGAAGCAGAAGTGGGAAGGTATTTCCATCCGATCCTCCGTCTATTCGGAAAGTTCGGGGTTGGAGTCCCCTGACTCCTGTCTAAACGTTGTACTGAGAGTTGCCTCAGACTATGCCAACCATTACGACAGCTTGTGCAAGAAAAACTGAGAAAACTTTAAAGTGCCTATGAAGCTAGAATTTAGTTTGTCTTATTTGAAACAACACTTAAAATGACAAAGTAACATCCTTTGCAGTTTTTCGTTTCCTAAATGCTTCGTTGTTGAGATATTTCGGGCTGTTTGATATGTAAATTAAACATCTTGACGTCACACGTGTTTAATGAGTTATCGGAGGAGAAAGTTATATATCTAATTTTTGCTATTATCAAACATAAGACCCTAATCAAACGAGAACGCAAGTCATCACAAGTTGGCAGTCAGAACTTCTGTGGCGGTCGTTTGAACACCCAAATTTACAAAATAAAGGTTTCATGAGTGTTTTAAACAAGTTTTAACTTTGTCACGGTACATGATATTTTTGGGAAACTATTCAGAGCGGCTCGCTGAGATAGCGTGACTGCCAACTTGCGTTCTTGTTTGATTAGGGAATAGGGCTTAACATTACTTGAAAATCTACCTGTTTGGTGTTGTAGGAGAAACACACCTACATGCTTCCTACAATTACAGAACCTTCCTCAGAGAAACATGAGGACAAAATTTTCATTATTTTCTTACACTGCTAAAGTCAACCGAAAAATTCGGCCGACTCGAGCGGGATTTGAACTCGCACCTTCGGGATTCCGGTCTGCCGCTCTACCTGTTGAACTATCGAGCCGCACAGGGATTGGAGGCGAGTTTTATCAACTTAAGTGCACGAGATATTCTCAAGTTTGAGCACTCTGGGCCCATGCGCACTTCACGCTATCTGAATGTACTTCACCGATGCTGTCCCACATGCGGTTGTCACCGACGATCGCATGTGTATAAGTAATTGGTGAAATTCATTCAGATTGTTCCAAGCTACACTGATGAGCTGTTGTACAGCGAAACACCGTGTCTGTAGATTGAACTAACTATATATATATATATATATATATATAACTGACAAAATGAAATATCTCAAAAACGAAGCAGGGAAACGAAAAACTGTAAAAGACGCATGCTACTTGTCATTTTAAGTGTTCTTTCAAATACGTAATTTTGGCTTCATATTAAGACATTTTAACCCTTTACCCGGCCATAGGAAGCAGGGGGGTTGGCACCCCTCTAAACGCCGAACGAGGGGTGGCTGAGCCCCCCCCTAGAAAATTGACAATAACGCATGAAGCTCACGCAGTTAGCGCAGCAAGCACATGGCGCAGAGAGGTATCAGCGCAGTGACTGTATTGGGTATAGTCCCCTAAGTTCAGTAATACCCCAGAATTAGGTCAAAACATCCAAATTTAAAAAGAATTGCGGGTGACGTGGCATTTGCCCGTACACATGTTTTGCCAGCTCGGAAAGTAATTTAATCATATCCCAAATAATTTAAATACATGTATTTGATTTGAGTATTTTAATACGGTGTTTGATAACCTTCAGATTTCTGTAAATTCCTTCCCAAAATGCATTCCGAGACCGTCTAGATTTCAAAATTTCCCGGGGGAGCATACCCCCTGGCCCTTGTAGAGGTCATACACTTTTCAGCCCCTAACATAAAACATCTTCCAACGGTCTTGTTTTACTCTGTCTAATGCCAGACGATTTTACTCGTCAAATGGAGACTGATCTTGGAAACCTGCATGCTGGGTAAAGGGTTAAAAGCAATTTTACATCATTCATATATTGTATGTTAATCTTGTCAGTAAAATAAACAAATAGTTTAACGTTGCTGAGCACAACCCCTTTTTCAGAAAGAAAATTACATGGGTGAATTAAAAAAATTTAAAAGAAGATAGAACAGAATTAGAATAGGTTATAGAATGGAATAGAATAGAATAGAATAGAATAGAATAGAATAGAATATAGAATATAGAATATAGAATATAGAATATAGAATATAGAATATAGAATATAGAATACAGAATATAGAATATAGAATAGAATAAAATAGAATATAGAATAGAATAAAATAGAATATAGAATAGAATATAGAATAGAATAGAATAGAATAGAATAGAGAATAGAATATAGAATAGAATAAAATAGAATAGAATATAGAATAGAATAGAATAGAATAGAATATAGAATATAGAATAGAATAGAATAGAATAGAATAGAATAAAATAGAATAGAATAGAATAGAATAGAATAGAATAGAATGGAATGGAATAGAAACTTTATTTAAGGAGGGCATGTTACACTTAATAAATAGTACAAGGTATACTAATTAACAAACTTGTGGCCCTCAAATTTTTTTTACAAATGAGCTTTTTGTCAAGCAGGCTCTTGAAGATACACCATGGTCATACAGTGTAGTCTGTACCTTACCTTACTTTAGTCACTGTATCACTGCTATGGTCTCCATGGTTGTGATAAATGTAACATTTCTTGTAGCTGTAAGCCTGTCATACATTCACAAAGATATACAGTATTATTATACAGTATTACTATTGGGTTATTTTCCTCCACTAAGGGCCTGTTTATATGGAGCCGAGTTACCCGGCTAGCCGAGTTACTCGGCAAACCGAGTTACCCGCCATGTATAGAAATTCAAAGCTATCCCGGCAGAGTGTTTATATGAGACAGGCGGGTAACTCGGCTAGCCGATATCCCGGCAAAACAGCCGAGATCTCGGGATGCCGGGATGAAAATATTCCCATATAAACACTCTCTTGCTGGGTAACTCGGCTAGCTGAGTTGAATTGGGGTAACTCGGCTCCATATAAAAAGGCCCTAAGACTGGCATGCAAGAGCAAAAAAAACATCCCCTTCCCTCCCAAAAAAGTCCAGTGATGGACAGTGGTGTATATATGCATGAGCTATCGACAATGTTATACAAGTGAATTAAACGTAATTTTAACAGAAACATTATGTAGTTCAGGTTGCAGGCCACGACAAGTAAGTTAGGTTAAGTCCAGTGTGGATTATAACGGTCGGCAACCTGGTATTTGCCGACTAAAAATACGAAATGGCCGACCATTTCTGTTCTGGCCCGACATTTTGACCGACCAAGAAATATAAATTAAAAACAAAAATAAATCACATATTCTGTTTATCTGAAAAATATATATTAGTATATGTATTAACAGCTATGAACTAGAGTGAAGACCGACAATAGAGGAGCGCGATTGTCTGGCTACAACCATCCAGCTACCCAATCAAAGATGCTTAGACGCGTTGGATTTAAGAAATCAAACAACAAGTTCGCTAAGCACTTACTTTATCTCTCCTTATTATATAATTGTGGTTATAGCGTTTATTATTCTCTTCCAACTATTCACTTATTTACATCGACTCACAACCCCAAATCTGAGTCCAGGGTTGTGTCCTAAGATCCTGATTGCACTATATACTATACATTACCGAAATATTTTATTCTTTAATCCTTCTGATGATTTTACATGGTTCTTAAAACAGGCTAATTGCGCTTTCTATTCAAATTCCCTTCTCCCTCGTTCACCTACTTTACACGACTAAAACTCCAATGTGGTTCTCATTAACTACACTTAAACCTATAAAAAAAACTTAGAAAATTGGCCGACCAATCTCGTCTAATGTCCAAGCAACTTTATAGTGGGTCGGACATTTGTCCTACCACACTAGTCAAGTCATCCAGCTCGGTTAGTAATTTGTGGTACATATACTTCACACTTTGGTCAGGTCGAAACTGGAATATGCCAAGTAATTTATGGTCCACACACACCATTAAATATCGCGCATTGATTGAAAATGTGCAGCGTAGAGCTACTACGTTTATATTCATTGAACTATCCAAAAGCCACGCCATATACAGAGAGACTGATGAAACTTAGCATCCTTCCATCGGAATACCGAAGAGAGATCTCGGATTTGCTGTTGCTTTTCAAATCTAGAAAACGTTTCATAACTACCGATATAAATAATTATTTATGCACATTCAAGTCAAGATCACAGGACGCGTAACTTTGATCCAAACAATTATAACATTATTCTGAAACATAAACCGGACTACTTTAGAAATTCTTATTTCAAAGGTCGGCTGAACTGTGGAATTGTTAATTTGCCGTCTAGTTTAAAATATCTTGCAGTACTCGTCATTTGTTTACTGTAAATCTAGTATTTAACTCCTTGTATTTCTCTAAAACAGATTGCCCTCCTGGCAACTTCTAGAACTCATAACATTTATCACTTTATGTATTTATGTAATATTTAAAACACGTGATGCGAGTGTTTTGAATGGCTTCAAAAACGCTTTGTTATTGGATGTTATGTTCATTAGTATTGTTTATATAAAATTGTATGTTCATTAGTATTCTTTATATAAAATTGTATGTTCATTAGTATTCTTTCTGACGTCAAGAAGTTTTATCAGGTATAAAACCACGGACATGGTACTGATTTCCTTTGTGTTTTCCTCATGAATTATTAATGCCTTTTTGAATTATTATTTATTATTTGATTATTTATTGATTTATTCATTTATTGTTTTAGGTCGTGTGTAACTAGGGAGTTTGGTGTCAATTGGAACGAAAGTTCTGTTCCTTTCTCCTGCCACACTTATTTGTTTGTTTAACATAATATGTTGATTTATGTACTCTTTATTTTCTGTAATCATGTGGCAAACTTATTAAACTAAACTAAACATGTTTTTTGGGGCCAAATTGCCATGGATCATCGCGGTTTTGGTAATACAGTATAGAAGCTGAGCTTTACGACTCCCCCTTTTACGATCACCTGCTGTTTACGATCACTTTTTCTGGCCACGGACGATTTGTAGTTGAAATGTACCTGCAATTATGAACGACCACAGGTCTGCCTAACGCGACTAGCTACCACTTTTTAGTGTCCCAAGCAAGATATTTACCTGTTATGAGCAGAGCAGTCATCTCAACTTAAAACTGCCGAAATACGACGTTAAAGAAATGCTCGTTTTTTGTAGTAACTCTTTTGAGCATTATTTGATGAAAATCTGTGTGAATTTTTGTCAGAGTTAAATACTTTTTTTCCAAACAATTCTGAAAGCAATGAGTAATACTTGTTAACTTTAGACAAGTTGATCTTGACGATCGTTACCGCGACAAGTTTGTGTATTTTACGACCCAGACTGCTTTTTGACTCGGAAAGGAAAGTGACAAAACTGAGTATTCACATCTAAAAAATACTACAGGAAGATCGTAAATAAAGCCAAGAGCTTTTAACAAGACTAAACCAGCGCAAAAATTGAATCAAACGTAACAAAAACACAGCACAAAAACTGAAACGAATGACACCATTTTGATGTGGAGAACATGGCTCCAAGGCCTTTCTTTTGATAATCAAATAACATATCAACATTAATAAATCAAGACTGCACTTCTTTGAAGTGTTCTTGCTTTTTCCATTTCCCTTGTAAATCTTTATAAATCAGCATTTTCCTATGCAGCGCTGCCAAAATGTACAACCAGTCAACCACCTGTCATTTACAACCGCTTTTACCTGGCAACAGGGGTGGTCGTAAAACTCAGGTTCTACTGCATACTAATTTTGCAAATAGAACCATGATGGGTCCTTTTGTATCTTAAATTTTGTCTCCTCCAGCCAGCCTCCCTGGCATGTTTTAACATGACACCAACTGTCAACTTTGTTTGAGCGTAAATTTCAGTGAGCATCACATGCAATATGCATACTGTACTGTGGTACAAATTGTGAATTTCAAATTATTGCATACAGTGTAGCAGGGCTGCAAATTACTGTTGGACATCGGACAATGTCCAACCAAATTTGGCGAATGTCAAAACAAAACAAAATTGTCATTGAACATAGTGTCCTTGCAAATAAAATATATTGTCTGATCAAGAAATTCGGCTTTATGCTGTTGAAAGAGAAACTTCTCTTTTTGAGAGAAAAATACCGATTTCCTTTCATAATTCTATCGACTAGATTGAGCATGTTTGAATTTTAAATCTTCCGTAACTGAATTGGTCTTCTGAGAGAAACTGATAGTATTTAATTACTTTGGTACCAAGGAGTTAATTAAAACAATGTATAGGTATAGCACATGCGCGTGACGCTAAACAGACGAGTCAGACGACCACCACAGAAACCAGCTTTATATTATGAACTCAGAACTGTATTCTGTTTATGTCCAACAAAATGTAGTGACAATGGTTTTATGTCCGAACAAATTTTAGTAATGTCTGACCAAAATTGGAAATGGATCAGACACATGTCCTGTCAAGAAAAAATATTTATTTGCAGCCCTGGTGTAGCAATTCATTTGGGATTGTCCCTTCCCCAAAGGAGCTTCAAAATATGTGACTGCTTTTCCAGGCTATAAACAAAGGATGGTGTTGTCATTCGATATAATAGCACTTGACATTCATTCATTGACATGGACCAGATCGACATTGTCAAATACCAAATATTTGGCCTGCATGATCAATGCGTGTTGGCTCAGCTCAAAGCAGCCTGGCAGGTAGGCTCGGTTTCCAGCCTTATTTCGGGCAGGTAAAGTCCCACGAGTCGAGATAAGGCTGGAAATCGAGCCTACCTAGCAGGTAGAGTGTCAAAAACTAAGACAATCAATAGCAATCGAGAGTCATTGATTGACAAGTGTACTGATTTTTTTGACTATGAATTGATCATTGTGTTTAACTATTAACTACAGACACCCAAGTGATTTTCTTAAATCTATTATTATAATATTACGACATTGAAATCGAAGCTAGCTTATAACCAAGACAATACGTGCACAAACAAGAATAAAAATTTACAATGAAAAGTACAGCCATATAAAAGAAACCTGAACTATTTAAAAATATAGAGTGTAACCAACGAATGCTACTACGGTATTTAAATGGTTTCGACGTGATATTAAATCCACCCGGTATAAACTCACACCACACAACATTCAGTAAACAGCTGTTTTAGTGTTTTATACAGCTGCCATAACTTAAGCTAGTTTAATATATGAGAATATAAAGGAGAAAAAAGTGATATCTACTAGGGACACAGAAGGTAAAGTACAAATCAGAGTACAAACCCACGTTTCTTGACAAATGACAACATTTGGGGCTATGAATTTGTTTTATTTTAATATTTATTAAAAATTGCGTTGCGTATATTTAAAATGGACCGACATAACTTACTAGAGTCCAGCTTTGAAACAAAAAATATATGTACAAGTTAAATCACATTACCTGTTCAAGAAGAAAAAAACACCAAAGAATTCGAAAGAATCTTGACATTCTAGATCTTTTCCGTATCTGATATTTTAGATTGTGTTCTGACGTTTATCAAATCAAGCTTCGATCGATGTACGGTGTACATCCCTGGTGGGGGTTGACTACATCACGGGCGTTCGTTGCGGGTGACATCGATCGGTTTGGTCAGCGGATAACTTCGTTTCTTCGTAATCAGTTCGTTGCGAGTTCGTAATAAATCGGTTAGCGACGTTCGTGGAAGTACGTACACTTGGATTTAAAATGCTTGGAAGTTTCCCCAAAATTCATGTTCAATATGGACAAAGAGGTAAGAATGTTAATATGATCTGACTGCATGTACCTAAAATACAGTCGATAGTTATATAAAACTACAATCTGCGGACACTTTCCGCCCTCCCGGTCTCTCCCCCCCCCCCCCCCGCCGACCCAGAAGACCAAATGCATGAAATATCACAATTTTATTAACTAAATTAGATTGCGAATGTACCTGTTTCAGAGAACCTTTTGTGTCCGTTTTGTTTAAAATGCGCTTCCTTGGTTACAAAACTCGTCGAACTTAACGCAAGCTAAGGAATTGATCGATTATTTCCTCGTAATTTTCCTTCGCGAAGCCATAACAATAAGTTCCTTCTACTCTGAAGTCGCTTAACAAGCCTTGTAGAAAATGTATTTCTTGGTCTATCATGTTAGTTAATAGGTTTGCTATGTTGCTGCATGCCATGTTTTATACATTCGTGATATATGAACTTACGGTGCCGCCATATTTGAATATTTCCCGCAATTGCATCCGATCGCCGATCTCGCAACGAACTGATTACGAAGAAACGAAGTTATCCGCTGACCAAACCGATCGATGTCACCCGCAACGAACGCCCGTGATGTAGTCAACCCCTCCCTGGTGTACATGGTAACCGGAGTACTGGGCACAAATATATCAACGTCGAAAATACGCATGCGCTTAATTTTCGGCCAAACTTTCAAACAAGAAAAGCAATATGGCGGCACCACGCTTTAGTTCATTACCCGGAATGGCTGCAAATATGCCAGCCGTTCAACAGCAAATGATATCTCAAAGAGCTCAGCAATACGCCCAGAGTCATTACCAAACGGTGAGTAGTTTTGTAGTGGTAGTACAAGGGTGTTTTTTTTTCAGTAAAAGCAAGCGTAATATTTGTATAAATGGTTGATGAGTGGGATCAATTCAAGTATAGGTCTTCCTAGCACCAGTGGAACCGTGTAGTTGAATGGGGATTTAAGTATGCCCTTTCTCAATGTAAACCACACTCGTAAGGTCTCATAAACGTAATGGAGTCAGACTCAGTCAGAAGTCAGGGTACAGATTAATACGGGTGCTAAATTGCACTTTCCCACTTCGACCTACAATCTTGGACAAAACCTGTTGAAACAACATCATCACAATTGCAGATTTAATGTTTTTATGTTTAGTAAGCAATATTTCTTGTGTTCTTACTTTCTCCCCCCCCCCCCCCCCCCCCCCCCCCCCCAGATCAATGTTGTTCTAAACAGTAGGCAAAGCCACTAGCTTGAATTTGAAATCAAGAAATCAACATTGAATGGGGAAAGGGCGGGGGGGCGAGTTCTAAGAACCATCAAGTGTAAAAATGTGACGTGATTTCGTGGTGAAATTTTGCAACAGTTTTGTCCAAGATTGTAGGTTTATAATAGGACTAGTGTTGGGGTTAAGATTTAGGTGTGAAAGTATATTTATTTAGCACTCAAAAAGTATATTAGCACAAAAATTAAAGCTGTATAACTTCATCTCAGGTGTATCTGATCATATGGCTAAACATAACAGACTGGAGAAGTGAGAATGTGATTTGAACCATAATAAGGGTTGAGAAATTACGATGTTCTGTCTGTGAGGATTTTTCGACAAGAATTCAATCAATCGCTGGATATTCAGACACTTGGGGAGAAATTTAAATTCCAAATTGTGAATGTATCGCTGATATAAGTCTGTCTTATTTGAAAGAACACATAAAATTATAGAGTAACATCTTTTGCAGTTTTTGGTTTCCTTGCTTCGTTCTTGAGATATTTTAGGCTGTTTGATATGCAAATTAAACATTTTGACATCACATGTGCATAATAAGCTATCTCTTCTATTATCAAACCAAATTAATTTGAATGAGGCATGTGGATGTGTTTCGCCACAACACTAAACATGTAGATCTTCAAGTGGTTACAGTATTATATGTGATAATAGCAAAGATATATAAGTTTTTCGATAACTCATGCACATGTGACATCAAAATGTTTACCAGTAATTTGCATATCAAACAAACTAAAATATCTCAAGAGCAAAGCAAGGGAATGAAAAACTGCAAAATATGTTACTCTACCATTTTAAGTGTTCTTTCAAATAAGACAAACTTAAAGGGGATTGGCAACAAAAATTAAGTTTGTCTAATTTGAAAGAACTCATAAAATTGTAATGGAACATCCTTTACAACTCTTTTGTATCTCTCTTCGTTTTCAAGATATTTCAATTTGTTTGATATGTAAATGAGATGGTCTCTGACGTTAGGTGTGAGGTAAAATATTTTCACATGTAGCAAAACCAGTTATCTCTAAGTTTGTTCAGTGAAATAATTTGAAACTGTGCACATAAAAACTCCTTGTGACGCTGAACATTTCATGTCAGATATGTAAGTGATTTTGCTCTGAATGAAAATATTTTACCCCACTCCTGACGTCAGAGACCATCTCATTTACATATCAAACAAATTGAAATATCTTGAAAATGCAGAAAGATACAAAAAAGTTGTAAAGGATCTTCTATTACAATTTTATGAGTTCTTTCAAATTAGACAAACTTAATTTTTGTTGCCAATCCCCTTTAATTTTCGTTTCATATACTGTAGGCACTTTAAAGAAGATGGCAACGATTGACAGGAACGTTATGCTTACTCGGTTGAGTCGGTTCAACACAGCATACTACTGTATACCATACACTACTATCTAATTAATGAACAGTCTAAAAGCTGTCATGCACAGGGCTTTCAAACTCAGAAAATTGCGCGTGCAGTTAATCGCGGAGGCAAAACTTGTTGGGCGCGCGATTATTTATTTTGCCTCTTAATTTAGAGGCTATTTTATGCTTATGTATTGTAATGGAGTGGTAGAAATTAAAGCGCTTTGGTATAAGGATAGACAATGATTTAACACCATGAAAACTTTAGAAGTGGTTAATAATAAAAAATTATATATTAACTTTTATGTAAAAACGGTAGTAACCTACAAATTAATTCTATGTTATTATTTACGGAGCAAGACTTTTCAGAATCACTGTCCGTGATGTCTTGTACTGGAGAAGTTGGGACGGGAAAGTTTGTAAAATGAATTTCCAGCGGAAAAAATCGAGAATTAGTATCGCTCCGTTCTCCTTGAAATTGGGCGTGCATCAGGTTTTAAATATTTTTTTAGAAAAATTACTATGCCAATGAACTTACCAAATAGATTGTTTTAGAAGTACGGTATTTTACAGAATTTGTGTCCGTTCTGTATTGGGATACAGGCACTTGGCTTTGCCTCATGTCTGTATATATCCAATATATATACATATATAGTATGCTTGCATACTATTTATTTATGAATACACGTACAAGAGCTATGCAAGCACATAAATATAGAAATTACAAGATGCTTCTTAAAAAAGAAAAAAATTGGTTTCCTATTTTAATACACCGTATTTTAGTTTTATAAAATATGGTAAAAGTATTATGAGATAATCTCTTTTTTTAATCTTTGCGTTATCGCAAAACTGTAATTCTTACAAAGATTTTTGTTAAAAATAAATGTTTAGTTATATCTCCAAGTTTGTTTTATTATATCTCCAAGTTTGTTTAACAAAATAACTTAAAACTGTGCACATAAAAACGCCTTGTGGCACTAACCATTTTATGTTGAGCAATCATAGAGGTGTAACTGGTTTTGCTAGGTGTGATTGTGTGAAAATACTGTACCCTGCTCCTGACATCAGAGATAATTTAATTTACATATCAAACAAACTGAAATATTTTAAAAACGAAGAAAGATACAAAAAAGTTGTAAAAGATCTTCAAGTACATGTACAATTTTATGAGTTCTTCCAAACTTGACAAACTTAATTTTAATTGCCAATGTCCTTTAAGTATCTATGGATTTACAATGTAATGGCACGAAACTGAAGTTTTTTTATTTTCTAGCGGCCTGGTGGTGGTACACCATCCAGCAGTATGTCATCACAGTCATCAAGATTAGCTGGCCACCCATATACCAGTTCTACTGCAACATCATCACCATTGGATAGTCATAGGAAGAGACCAGATTCAAAATCTAGACGTGTGTAAGTAATTTTTAATAAGTGTATATCGTAGAATCCCGAAACCCCCCCCTCCCAAAGTAGCGGTAAATTTGTGATGTCTTAAAAATTTCTGAAAGTAGCAGCCCCCTGTAAGAGGAGCACGGGTGGCGTGTGCTGTTAGCGCGCTGCCTCTCACCAAAAAGTTAAGCCCAGTTACACGGGGTTAGTACTTGGATGGGTGACCGCTTGGGAATGATCCCGTTGTCGGGCTTGGACTCATGTGAGTAGAGTTGTAGTTGATCTCTCCTGTGCTTCGAGGGTTTTTCGCCGGGTTCTCCGGTTTTCCTCCCTCCATAAAATCAACACCTAACATCTTAGCTGTGATCCGTGGTCTGAACTGTGTCGTTGGTGGCTGCTTGGAGCGCCTTTGATATGCCTCGACACGGCCACGTTGATCTGCGTCCTTCGCAATTCAGCCACTGCGTCCTTCGCAATTCAGCCACTGGCTGCAAGTAAGGATGATTAGCCCCCAGTCCTTTATCCTTATCCTTTATCCTTAAATAGCGGGGCCCTGTAAGTAGCGGCCCCCCATAAGTAGCGCCCCCCCTGTAAATAGCGGGCCTTTGCAATAGCGGCTGTTTTAAAAAGAGCGCACTTCCGCGTGATACAGTGAATACAATTGATGATAATAAAATGGCTTGAAAGAAGAAGGAAAAATCAAACTAAAAACTTTATTTCACGTTCATATTAAGAGGATATCATGCATTCGTTTTATGTAATACAGCAAATTTAGTTCATATTTACGAACTTACCGTACTTACCCGAAGTATGTTACAGTAAGTAATATCATGTTTGCGGGGATTTCTTTTGTTCTCACAGGTCCATTAACAACTAATATACCTCATTATATTCATTTTTACTAATCCTACCTCCGTTGATGTCAAACCAGGTCTGATTACGGTTTGACGTCAACGGAGGTGACAACAAAAGAAACTCCCGCAAACAAAATAAATTCCCGCAAACATGATATTACAAAGGAATAGCATAAAAAGAGGTGCATTAGCTATTATTAAACGTCCCGCTCGATTTGGGTCATTTAGTAAAATCACTAAATGACCCTCATCGAGCGGGACGTTTAATAGCTAATACACCTCGTTTTATGCTATTACTTATAATAAACGTATTTTACCAGGTGGCCGAATCCATTACAAGCGTTACACCTCCCGAAAGTAGCGGGCCCAGGGCCCAGATCAGTAGCTGTCCACGAAAGTAACGGCCCCCAACAGTGGATATTAACCACTACCTGAAAATAGCAGCGCCCCTTACTTTCGGTTTTATCCACTGGATAAAGTAAGGGGTGCCGCTATTTTCGGGATTCTAAAGTATTATTATATGGCTCTGTCACATGAGTGGTCTTAACGAGATTTCCTGCAATTTTATTTGTTCCTGAGTAGTAAAGACTGGTCATTACAAAAATTGAAAAACAAATAGAAAATTAAGCAAGTCAAGCTACTAAAAAAATTAAATGCGACAGTGTTTAGGGTGACCGAAAGCGTCAGTTTTGATGTTCACAGTTTTTGTTGAAACTTAGTTACTTTGCTTTCAGTCTTTTCTGCTTTTACTTAGGCCATTAAAATAAAATTTAAAAATTTGCACCGTAATAGAAAAACCTTATTAACCTCGCTTGGTCGGTCTTTGCAGCAAAATCCTGCTCTCGGTCTTCTCCACTGACCTCTATAAAACTGGACTGCGGGTGTTCCACGAAAAAATGGCCCAAATACACGCCATCAAGCGCCATCTTGTTAGGTCTTAGCCGCGAAATTGACCAATCACATGCCAGCTTTTGGCTAACCGTGTCTTATGTTTTAATTGTCCGTTTGAGCTTGCTTCATTCGACAACAAACACGGCAAAGAAAAAAGCTTGGAATTTTCCACGGAAACTTTGTTTCACGCCATAATTTACATGTAAATTAAACAGTTGGAAAAAGTATTCAACCTTCCTCCGGATGGGTTTTTAAGTTTAGATAACCTTCCTCAAAATATATAGCGAGAATTTTGTGTTTTGCAACGTTCATAAATACTGCGTGACTTTTACAGTACCTTGGTTTTCTAGGTTTTCCTAGGTCAGCTTTGGCATACTACAATAGCTACTAACTACCCTCGACTGCTGGGAAGATACAGACATCACAGCAGACATCAGCGTACATGTCTCACACATGTAACTACTGCCACTGCCAGTGCTGCATAATTGTTGGTTAGCCAATGTTTTGCTGCAAAATGCTGCTTGATCAATTGTAACTTTTACTTTCTCAGATTACCGAATGTGTTGTTTCACGTGTTTTCACTTTAAACCTTCCTCACTAAAGTAAACCTTCCTCCGGTTGGTACCCGCATACCCGCAGCTTTTTTTCCAACTCTGAAATTAAATTTCTTTTTTTGCTTCAAAAGAGTTATCGGCGTGAGTCGTCAACACTTCGGGCTACTTTACGCTGTCGGAAGACCTAACAAGATGGCGCGGTTCAATTGGGCACACTTCATGTAATATAAAAGTATCGGGAACCCGCAGTCCAGTTATATATAGGTCAGTGGCCTTCTCCCACAAACATCGCTCCTTCGTCACATAATAACATTTCTGTGGCCACCTTTCACCATCAGCGCGGTGGCCATATAGTCAGCGTGTTGCTTGCTTGATGGCTTGCATGTCTTGGACCATATGACGTCATCACTCGGTAATCATCGTCAACTATTCGAGAAGTACTCGCACAGTCAAATTTAGACACAGACAAATTTTATCAAATGAATTGGTCAAGCTGAGGAAATTAATTACAATAGTATTTTAAGGACACTTCTACCGCCACGACAGTAATTGTGTGTTTTTTGTTTTGGGTTCTTATTAGAAAAAAGAAGAAAGCTGGAGACAAAGTCTTACCACAAAGAGTAAGTTTCAACAATGGTTGCATCACAGGGAGCCCATCTTGGCAGCGCGTGGGCATCCTGTGGCGGACTCGAAAGACGCGCGGGGGACTGTGGCACACTCGATCGTGGTGTGTTTAGGAAAATAATAAAGGGATGAAACACGAATTCTTCCTTGTTTTGAACATCGTTTTAAGCGCCTATAAGTATTAAAATTGTAAGACAATTGAGCGAAGTAGTTGTGATAATGATTCATTTATCAAAATATAACTCAAAATGATGCAAAATCTCACCTTTTAGCCGTGATTTTGCAGCTAAATTACTATCGTATTTTCGGGAGATGTGTTCCGCAAGTAGCTAGGACACTACATCATCGTTGACACTTCGGATAGCTACGAAATCCTACGATAAGCTTTTCGGATAAAGCGGGAAGTCTCAGGATTATTGATTTATTGCACATTCATCTGACTCTGAGTTTCAGTCGGTTTCAGTATTCTAACGGTGGCTCCCGACGATACGAGATGTCCTGGCTACTTGCGGAACACATTCCACGTTGAACGTTTGGTGTTTCATCCCTTATATTTTCCCTCTAGATTGATTTGGTTAATTTACGTCACGTCTTTAACCTAGTATTTTCACACCTAGCAAAATCATGCAGTTATATCTCAGTTTGTTTAACGAAATAACTTGAAACTGTGCACATAAGAACGCCTTGTGACACTAAACATTTTATGTTGAGCAGTCATAGAGATGTAAGTGATTTTGTAATGTATGAAAATACTGTACCTTGCTTGCTCTAAATTCTTTTTTGAATTTTCAGGTTCGAGAACTTGTACCAGAATCTCAAGCTTACATGGATCTGCTAGCATTTGAGAAAAAACTTGATTCAACAATAATGAGGAAAAGGCTTGATATTCAAGAGGCTCTAAAACGACCAGTGAAGGTAAAAATATAGCAGTGTGTTATATATAGTGTAATCGCCTCGGATTCTTTTGTTCTCCGAGGGAATGTAAACCTCGTATTTCCCTCATCGCTCATGCAAGAGGGAAATTTTTCCTTTGTCTTCTAATTTTCCCGTGCATGTTGATGAGGGAAAATTAGAAGACAAAGAAATGCTTTGTCTTCTTCTAAATTTCCCGCTTTCATATACTTTCCCTCATCAACACGCACGGGAAAATTAGTGCAACTTCTCTGATCAACCGTGTAAATTTCCTGTCGGTAAGATTCTCAAAGTTTTCCTCGGCGATCATAATATTACAAACTAATACCATGACTTTTCGGGAAATTAGCAATTAAATTTCCCCTTTGCCTCGGGAAGATTTGTAAAAGTCCTCGGGCCGCACAAACCTTCCCTCGGCTGCGGGAAATTTAATCGCTAATTTCCCTCGAGTCATGTTATTACTTATAATAAAAATTGTATTTTAATACCTACAATTTATAATTTACGTAATTAGGTAAATTAACATAATTGAATTAAGTTGCGTAATCGAGATGACGTTTACGTGATATTCAAAAGTCCAAAGTTTATCGTTCGACAGTAAACAACTGCCGACATGCAGTCTGACAGGGAAGCTTGGAACCTTTTTTGTGATAAGAAAGTCAAAACTTGAAGATCTATTTACGAAGAGAAGTCAGAATGCAGCCCAAGGAATTTTTTAAAGTTTAGCCGTTGATAAAAATTCTTCGTCGTTCTTCTTTGTCGCTTGCTCGTTTTTGGCTGTTCGCTTGGAAAGTCGCTTTGAATAATTTGACTGACTGCATGGAAATTGAAAGTGTGTTGTTCGAGTTTGAAGACGAAAATACTTGTAGTAAGCCATTTGTAACTTTTTTTCAAAGACATGGCACGATGAGGGTGGCATGTGGAAAATATTTGACTAAAAGGTAAAGACTTGTAGCGGTTTTGTTGAGTATAGTTGGACAACAGAAGAAAGACAGTTTAGTATCAAAGAGTTTCAGCTTTTCTGTCTTCTCGTGGTATGATTTTCTATATAGTTTCATTTAGTGGTTCAAAATACTGTGTTCACAAGTTCACGTTTTGCCTACCGTTTTAAACTGTTTTCATACGTCGTTGAGCAATAATACTTTAAAACGTGCTTTGTCACAGTTTTCCCAGCGTTTCTTTTAAAATTCGCTGTTTTCACACATGAAGTTGTCAAAACCTTTTGGATAATAAAACTCGTTCGCATCCCCATAGCTATCTGTTGAATTTATTTTTTCTGTGGCAAGCGAAATGGTTATGCAAATCGATCAATTTTAAATGACAGAATGTAAAAAAATAACTTTTTGGACCGCTGTCCAAGATATACCTCGTGAAATACCTCCCGCTCACATAGCCAATCAAATTGCAGGAAAGCCTAGGATTCCTCCCGCTCATGACTAATAAAAAAATAAATTTTAAATATTAATTTACATCTCTTTCATTGAGACATTTCATCAGTTCTTGAGACATTTAAAGGGCAACTATACGTTACCAGGTTATTCTATTTTCCGTTAAAGTCGGGAAAGTTCAATCTAAAACTGAAGAAATAATTGAAACCAGTCGCTCGGTTCCACTTTTATGAAGTGTCTAAGTTTGAGTTTTTGCCCCTTTTGCTGAACTCATGTGAACGACGACCGCGTCGAAATAAAGACTGGTACTAGTACCTTGTGATGTCATACCGGTAACAAACAACAAGGTGATTGGTGGGTTTTACCGGTATGACGTCAAAGACAATGGAGTACCCATTCTCCTAGAAACGCGGTCATGTTTCAAGAGGATCTAAGAAGACTTTGCTGATAAATTCTTTGCTTTACCTCGAAATTCATATTTTTCTTTACTTTTGCTAAGTTAGATGATAATCCTTTCAGAAGAAAATATAACTTCAAAAGGTTTAGTTGACCTTTAAACTTATGTGATATGCAAATGAAATGACGTCAAATTGTTTGCACAAGATTTTTACATATTGGAAAATCGTGTATTTATTTTTTTATTTAGTCGTGAGCAAGTGGAATCCTAGGCTCTTCTGTAATTTGATTGGCTACATGAGCGGACCGTTTTTTACGATATCTGACCGCGGTCACGGAATCCTAAATTGTCGTAAACTTTTTAAAGTGGTTCTCTGATGAAAATATTGTTGGTAATGTTTTTGTATAACCCTAAAGATATTATGGTTGTTGATAATTGTGCAAAGTTTCATTTCGAAATTCCCCCAAACAAAGTTGTATTTTACGTGCGAAGTTTGTATTTTGGAGTGCCGCCATTAAATTGCCGTGTTTGAGAAGAATGAGTTGAGGAGAACTTATGACGTCATAGACTCAATAAAAACAAAAGATCATTGTTGTTGTCAACAAAAGGGTCATTGTTGTTATTGAGTCTATGACGTCATAAGCTTCCTCGCATCATTCTTCTCAAGCTCGGCCACTTTAATATCGGCGCTCTAAAATACAAACTTCACACGTAAAATACCACCTTTTATTCAACGAATTTTGAAATGAAACTTTGTACGATTACCAACTACCATAACATCTTTTAACATCTTTAGGATTATGCAACTGAAAACATTGCCAACTATATTTTCATCAGAGAACCACCAGAATTCACAAAGAAAATGGATTGGAAGGAAGATTATACCACAGTAATAGTGAATTTTAAACGTTGGAAAACTGACAAATTGTAGTAAAATTTACAAGCGAAATTTACAAGTTTCTTAATAAAACATATTTTTATTGCTCATATAACGACGTCCAAAATCACTTAAAGGGTATTGGCAATAAAAATTAAGTTTGTCTCATTTGAAAGAACTCGCCAAATGGTATAAGAAGACCTTTTGTAATTTTTCTGTATCTTTTTTGTGTTTTGAAATATTTCGACGAAAGACAGCGTGCTGTCCGCCATCTTGTTGTAATATTGGGTCTAATTAACTAGGAAATTGGTGACGTCACAAACAGGGTAAACCTGATGAAACTACTCCATGGGTGCCCAAATTTCTACGGAAGGCTTTTTAAATATGGGTCAATTTAAAATGGAAATAGCGCAACAAAAAAACGAGTTTCTAGCTCATAATGTCATAAGGTTGGCAAGATAAAAATTTAACTTTACCCCGCTTATGTCGTCACATGCATAATTTTGCATATCGAAAATAATTCCAAGATGGCGGACAGCACGCTGCACGCTGAGTTTGGTCGAAATATTTCCAAAACCAAAACAGATACGGAAAAATTGTAAAAGGTCTTCTTATACCATTTGACGAGTTCTTTCAAATGAGATAAACTTATAATTTTTATTGCCAATACCCTTTAAAAGCGGTAGGCAAACATGTATGAACATGTGGACACGGCATTTTGAATTAAAGAAAGTACATAGAAGTATATAGAAAAAGACATACCGCCAGAAGTCAGAAAAGCTGAAACCTTTTGATACTAAACTTTCTTCTGTTGTCCAACCAAACTACTACAAGTCTTTAACGACTTTCAGTCAAATATTTTTACATGCCATCTCTCCTTTTGTCATGTCTTTGGAAAAAAGTTACGATTCATCGCCGGCTCAGTCACCACGAGATCGTATGTCAATAGAGATCAACGGATACCAAACGTATCCAGTAATTGACGAAGATGAAGATCCACTGAAGTGGTGGCAAAGAAATGCAGTTGGTTTTCCACTACTCTGTCAGCTTGCTCGACAAATGTGTTCATTCGTGTAGGCTAGCAGTTCTCCGTGAGAGCGTCTTTTCAGGAAGGTGGGATTAGTCAGCACTCCAGCAAGAGCACAACTAAAACCAGGAAAAGTTGACATGCTGGTGTTCCTGACTGAAAACCTGTAAGAACAATACCTAAGACCTACTTTAATATACTAAACTTTGATTATTAAAATATAATACTTTGATTATTAAAATATAATTTCTTCGTCAAGTAAAACGTTTGATGTTATTCTTTTATGTTTATAATATCTTCATGAAAGAAAACCGATTTTGTCTGGCGTTATTTTACGGTTTTTGGTTTCGTTTTTTTTTAATCCGTCTCAGCCTAAATTGGAGACAGTTTTATTCCTGATTGTGGGTGACTCTTACGAGAGCATGAACATACACACTTCTACTTTACTTAAACTTTCGTGTTGCAATTTTATTCACTTTACTTTTAGAAAAAGCGCAAGTTGAGAGTCTTTCTTACAACACATTTTTATAGTCCAAGGCCTGATGCAGAGGTACGTACTACTTTTGTGCAACCACAGGCAGCCCAATTAAACGACTTGTCTGACTGATATTAATATCTGTATTAGATATGTCATCACAAGCAAAAATGCATTTAAATATAAAATACCTGGTGTTGTGTTGTTCCTTTTTGTATTGTAGTCTCATACCTTTATATTCGAGCAGCATCAAGCATACCGCAAAGTGAGCAATACTGCTCGAATATACAGGTATGAGATTGAAATACAAAAAGGAACAACACAACACCAGGTATTTTATATTTAAATGCATTTTTAATAGTTTAATTGCTTGTGATGACATATCTAATACATATATTAATATCAGTCAAACAAGTCGTTTGATTGGGCTGGCTGTGGTGCAACTAGTGAATCTTGCATGTCTGGTAGTTCATATGTCAATCTACATACGTCTGGAATAACATCTGATAGGTTTTTTCAAAGCCTGGATAACTTATCCGGTGGATAAACCCTATCCAGTGGATAAATCTGTTATCCAGTGGAAAAATCTGATATCTATAGTGGATAAATCGCTTATCTAGTGGATAGCGTACTTATCCAGGCCTTAAACAACTGGCCCCAAATTGGTATGTTTTGCAAAGGCAGAATTAAAAGTTAACAGCTCAAAAACTACATTTATAATAGGAGTCTGAGATAAAAACAATTCAGTAGAATCAGATTCCATGAGAAAGAAGTGTTAAACAGACAACCTTTCAGTCGTGAAATTTGGAAATACCGCCAAGAAAATGGACAAAGCCTAGGAGTATTAATTTATGAAAAGTGCATGCAATTAAGTCAATGAAAAACATCACGTCCACATATTAAGCTTAAGTTAGTGTTTTAAGTTAGCTTTAGTTAAGTTGACTTATGGTTTTTTTAAGCGAAAACTTGAAAACCACACAAGGACAAGGTATAAAACTTTATATGCATGATAGTTGCTAGATTAAGTTTAACTGACGAGGTTCTAAAAGGTGCCGTTCTTGGCGATAAATAAATTCTGATTCCAGCAGCAAAATAAATAAATACAAATTCCCTACCGTTAACTTTAAAATGATTTTGAGACCACTGAGTGACTAGCCTGCTAATACAGACTCTTCACATCGCGCCCTGGGAAAATGGACGTGAGAGAAGAGTGCTGTTTAACACCGCTAATTGTGTCTAAATGCGAATTAGTTATATTTTAACTAGCCGGGCGAGTGTTGTTATGTGAAATTTGTTTAGTCGAAAGCTAATATTTTAAAAAGTTTAGTTTCAAACTTCACGAAATTTACAAAAAAATATTGTTTTGGCTATATTCTTTCTGCCCGTGCAAATAAGTGTGCGTGAAAGTCAGTGTAATAAGCAGTTAAGCTAAAGTATAAGAGAAATTAAATATTGTAAACAAAAGCTCATACAGCCAAGCAGGGATTGTCTGAACTTAAGTTTACTCAAAAGTTAATTTTTCGCATAGTATAGCTTAGAACTTTACGAAATTTACGGGGACTGGTATTTTGAACGTGTTCTTACTGCTCGTGTAAATGAATCTACGTGAAAGATTTTGAAAAGTGTTGGCGAAATGTATCTAACAGATAATAAATTTTACCGAAATGTCTGGCCATCAGGAGTGGAAAAAATATTTTACTTTCTGGGACCGCAAGAGAACATAAGAAAATTTTCTGCGCGTAATCGACACTTCGACACTGTTGACTGTACTGCTCAGTACTAGTGCTGACAACTGCAACTGTATAACTCTAACAAGCTGTCAAATTGAATGCTATATTCCATTAAACACTCATGCACAAGTTGAAGTTGTGATTGTTATTTGTTAAATATTTTATTGTTGTTTATTAATACCCATAAAGCAATAACTCCACAAGTTGCACAACAAAAGACTTCAAAAGAGATGTAGAGATTCCATAAGGTATACTGGTAAGTGGTATAGTTATATAGATTAGGTTTTGAAAAAGAAAAAGGATTTTGAGACAATAAAAATAAAACTGAAGTACTGAACAATTGTTAAATAAATTGTATTATACTTTTACTAGTTTTACAACTTACAAGTCCTGAATAGTCAACTCTTTGAACTCAGTCAACTGGTTCAACTCTTGCAAAGTTTTCTATGCAGCCATGATTCTGTCAATGGGCCAAACCTAGCTCATTCTGATAGGGTTATTGAAGATACAATGAACAGATATTGGTGAGGGAAGAGCTGGCACTTTTACAGAACATCCCTCACAGACCATCTAAAGAACTTTGACAGAGACTCAATAGTGTTGCATAGACTTTTTAACGAGAAAAGCAAATTGCAATGTATGGAGTAACCAAATAACTGTTATATCTTTGCATGGCTGCATAGAAAACTTTGCAAGAGTTGAACCAGTTGACTGAGTTCAAAGAGTTGACTATTTTAGTTGGATTTCAGGACTTGTAAGTTGTAAAACTAGTAAAAGTATAATACAATTTATTTAACAATAATAAAACTGAAGTACTGAACAATTATTGTTCAGTACTTCAGTTTTACTTTTATTGTTTCAAAGCCTTTTTCTTTGTCAAAACCTAATCTATATAACTATACCACTTACCAGTATACATCATGGAATCTCTACATCTCTTTTGAAGTCTTTTGTTGTGTAACTTGTGGAGTTATTGCTTTATGTGTATTAATAAACAACAATAAAATATTTAACAAATAACAATCACAACTTCAACTTTTCTTTCTTTTCTTTTCTTTTCCTCTTTTTTCCCCCCTCTCTTTTCTTTTCTTTTCCCTTCTTTTCTTCCTTATTTTCCTTTTTTCTTTCTGCTGACCCTAAAAAAATTTCTGGGACCAGCGGTCCGCTATTTTTCTGGGACCAATGGTCCGCTATTTTTTCCACCCCTGCTGGCCATGTCTGATTGCATAATTAATTTGATTCTTTTCGTAGCCAATGAGAGACAACTACCAAAATCTGGCAGCATAATCGGGACACAATTAGCGGTGTTAAATAGCAGACTCTTCTCCAGGGCGTGATGTGAAGAGTCTGTATTAGCAGGCAACTGAGTGACCACAAACACTGCAATTCAGATCGAGTTTTTGTTTACCATACGACGTTTGGTTTCTTCAGGTTTTCTGGTTTCTCTTCAAGATATATTAAACCGGCTGTTTGTTTTCTTCTTTTCTTCGTTGTTCCCTTTTAAGGTATAGGGCTGGCTTCATTTCGTTTCGTTAAACGAAACCATTTTCGCAAAATATGGATATTTAATTTAGTTTTCATTTATAGTCACCAGTGCCCAACTATTCTTACCGCGTGACACCCGTCCACGCGTATTATATATATATATATATATATATATATATATTATATTATACAAAGACAAAAACATTATAAATTTTCTTGCCAAAAACACCCAAACATTCTGGCTGTCATGTGACTAGCCGATGCCAGGGCCATTTTCGCCGACCTCCCAACGTGGAGGCAAAATGCCCTGGGTAGGAAGTTGATTATCAAGCAATATATTGCCAAAATAAAATATATATATTCCAGATTACGTCTCCCTTGCTTTTTCTACACGCGTGTAAAATGGACTCCTCCGATGATGTTTTTGTGCTTGAATGTTGAATATTTTTTGATATGTGCTGTCTTGTGTATAGTAACATGTATAATTAACAAATATAATTTTAGGATGAAGATTCAATTGTACCATCTTGGGAGTTAAGAGTCGAAGGAAAGCTGATGGATGATGTAGGTTTTGATACATTGTCATCCACCGTATTCATAAAGATGGCCATAATTTATACTTCTATATCTTTTATGGGCATATAAATTAGCCTTTCCTGCCATGTTTTCGTGTGTATACTACAACTACCATAATGCTTTGCTAGAATTATAGGGTTTCGGCTAAAAGAGATGACTCCAAGCGACCGTCCAGTCCTTTCGCGGCTTTTCCAAAATATGTTTTTCCAAAAAGCTAGGGGCTAAACCCTGAAACTTAACGACAAAGTTGGAAAAAACAAATTTGACGACATATTTTGGAGCCGCGAAAGGACTGGACGGCTCCTTTTGAGTCATCCCTTCTAGCCGAAACCCTAGAATACTGGCAAAGCATTCTGGTAGTTGTAGTCACCCAACGCCATCTCACGTCATCGCGCAAATGGTCTATTGAAAGAAACTCTTTACACAAGAACGAGGCTGGAAAGACTAGTAAAAGAATAGAAATTGTCGAACATCTTTATAAATACGGTGTTGGTGGTGCGTGCACGTAATGATCATGTTTTTCAGTTAAAGTTGCTCCCTATACACCTATACATACAGTTTCTATATTATGCCAAAATGTTGTGGAATAATGCTCTTTTCTTTTGTATACATTTATATATTTGTATATATTTATCTATTTTGTATATATTTATACATTTCTATTATTTACAGCAGGGAGTGAAACCCGATGTTGTGAAACAGAAAAGAAAATTTTCTTCATTCTTTCGGAGTCTTGTGATTGAATTGGATAAAGATCTTTATGGTCCCGATAACCACTTAGTAGAGGTATGTTTGGTGCTGTGATCAGATATTGAGCAATGCAGTTGATGGAGGGCACAAGAGCGTGAAGCTCGTGAGCGTAAGACTATACAGTTAGTAAGGTTTAATGTGGACACCGTACAGGCAACAATTTTACTCAAGTCGTGTGTTTGTTTGTTTGTTTGTTTGTTTGTTTGTTTGTTTGTTTGTTTGTTTGTTCTTTTTTTAATTGTTTTCTTAAGTGAATTAGTTTTACTTTTTTATTCTACTTCTACCTCTCATTCGGCCTTTACCTCCACAACCATTCCTACTTCCACTTCTACGTCTACCTCTACTTCCACGTCTATCTCCACTTCGACCTCTATCTTTTGCCTGTATCTCCACTTTTATCTCTTTTTCTACTTCTACCTCCAACTTTTCCTCCACCTCCACCTCTACCTACGTCCACTCTACCTCTGCTTCTACTTCCACCTTTACCTCTGCTTCTACTTCCACCCTACCTCTGCTTCTACCTTCACCCTACCTCTGCTTCTACCTTCACCTTACCTCTGCTTCTACCTCCACCTTACCTCTGCTTCTACCTTCCCCCAACCTCTGCTTCTACCTTCACCCTACCTTGCTTCCACCTTCAACCTACCTCTGCTTCTACTTTCACCCTACCTCTGCTTCTACCTTCACCTTACCTCTGCTTCTACCTTCACCCTACCTCTGTTTCTACTTCCACCTTACCTCTGCTTCTACCTTCACCCTGCCTCTGCTTCTACCTTCACCCTACCTCTGCTTCTACCTTCACCCTACCTCTGCTTCCACCTTCAACCTACCTTTGCTTCTACCTTCACCCTACCTCTGTTTCTACTTCCACCCTACCTCTGCTTCTACCTCCACCCTACCTCTGCTTCTACCTTCACCCTACCTCTGCTTCTACCTTCACCTTACCTCTGCTTCTACCTTCACCCTACCTCTGTTTCTACTTCCACCTTACCTCTGCTTCTACCTTCACCCTACCTCTGCTTCTACCTTCACCCTACCTCTGCTTCTACCTTCACCCTACCTCTGTTTCTACTTCCACCCTACCTCTGCTTCTACCTCCACCCTACCTCTACTTCCACCTTCACCCTACCTCTGCTTCTACCTTCACCTTACCTCTGTTTCTACTTCCACCTTACCTCTGCTTCTACCTTCACCCTGCCTCTGCTTCTACCTTCACCCTACCTCTGCTTCTACTTCCACCTTTACCTCTGCTTCTACCTCCACCCTACCTCTGCTTCTACCTTCACCCTACCTCTGCTTCTACCTTCACCCTACCTCTGTTTCTACTTCCACCTTTACCTCTGCTTCTACCTCCACCCTACCTCTGCTTCTACCTTCACCCTACCTCTGCTTCTACCTTCACCCTACCTCTGCTTCTACCTTCACCCTACCTCTTCTTCTACCTTCACCCTACCTCTGTTTCTACCTTCACCCTACCTCTGTTTCTACTTCCACCCTACCTCTGCTTCTACCTCCACCCTACCTCTACTTCCACCTTCACCCTACCTCTGCTTCTACCTTCACCTTACCTCTGTTTCTACTTCCACCTTACCTCTGCTTCTACCTTCACCCTTCCTCTGCTTCTACCTTCACCCTACCTCTGCTTCTACTTCCACCTTTACCTCTGCTTCTACCTCCACCTTACCTCTGCTTCTACCTTCACCCTGCCTCTGCTTCTACCTTCACCCTACCTCTGCTTCTACTTCCACCTTTACCTCTGCTTCTACCTCCACCCTACCTCTGCTTCTACCTTCACCCTACCTCTGCTTCTACCTTCACTCTACCTCTGCTTCTACCTTCACCCTACCTCTTCTTCTACCTTCACCCTACCTCTGTTTCTACCTTCACCATACCTCTGCTTCTACCTTCGCCCTACCTCTGTTTCTACCTCCACCCTACCTCTGCTTCTACCTTCACCCTACCTCTGTTTCTACCTCCACCCTACCTCTGCTTCTACCTTCACCCTACCTCTGTTTCTACCTCCACCCTACCTCTGCTTCTACCTCCACCATACCTCTGCTTCTACCTTCACCCTACCTCTGTTTCTACCTCCACCCTACCTCTGCTACCTTCACCCTACCTCTGTTTCTACCTCCACCCTACCTCTGCTTCTATCTTCACCCTACCTCTGTTTCTACCTTCACCCTACCTCTGCTTCTACCTTCACCATACCTCTGCTTCTACCTTCACCCTACCTCTGTTTCTACCTTCACCCTACCTCTGCTACCTTCACCCTACCTCTGTTTCTACCTCCACCCTACCTCTGCTTCTACCTTCACCCTACCTCTGCTTCTACCTTCACCCTACCTCTGTTTCCACCTCCACTTTACCTCTGCTTCTACTTCCACCTTACCTCTGCTTCTACCTCCACCCTACCTCTGCTTCTACTTCCACATTACCTCTGTTCTACCTCCACCTTACTTCTACTTCTACCTCCACCTTACGTCTACTTCTACTTTAACCTTACCTCCGCTTCTACCTCCACCTTACCTCTGCTTCTACCTACGTCAACCTTACCTCTGCTTCTACTTCCACCTTTATTTACATAGTGCGCCAGTATACAATTTGCTAATAGCTATATGTATGGCAGGAATTACCTACAGAGAAGACTCCAATAATAAGATTCCAAAAGACACACAAACCCCCCCCCCAAAAAAAACCCCAACCAAACTTACCTCTGCTTCTACCGCCACCTTCCTCTGTTTCTACTTCCACCTCAACTTTACCTGTACTTCTATTTTTTTCTGTGCCTCCACTTCTTTCTAATTCAACTCCCACCTTTCCCTACCTCCACTTTTATTTCTGCTTCCACCTCTACATTTACCTTTACTTTACTTCTACCTCTGCCGTTACTTCCACGTCTACTTCGACGTTGACCTCTACCTCGACCTCAAGCTCTACCTTCAACGTCGTTTCCACCTTCGCCCCTACCTTTACTTTTACCTTT
The DNA here is from genome assembly GCA_035771165.1 of Paragorgia papillata. Taxonomy (NCBI): domain Eukaryota; kingdom Metazoa; phylum Cnidaria; class Anthozoa; order Scleralcyonacea; family Coralliidae; genus Paragorgia; species Paragorgia papillata. The sequence continues at coordinate 521,481 of JAWNZC010000096.1, forward strand.
ACCTCCTCTTCTACATCTACCTCTACCACTATACCACTACTTTTACTTCTAAGTCTAATTTTGCCTCTACTTTACCTCGACTTCTGTCTCTACATGCACCTCTACATCTAACTTTACCTCTAACCTTATCGCCTCCTCTACCCTCACCTCTACTTCTAACTCAACTTCAATCTTTGCTACTGCATCATCATAGTTAATCTTCTGTGAGTGTCTCTTGTATACCAAGTTACTCTTACTACTGTTTCCTTTTAGTGGCATAGGACAGATAAGACTCAAGAAACTGACGGTTTCCAAGTAAAAAGACCAGGCGAAGACAAAGTGAAGTGTACGATAATGTTACTGTTGGACTATCAACCAGCACAGTATAAACTAGATCCACGTTTGGCCAGATTACTAGGCATACACACTCAGACCAGACCTGTCATCATCAACGCCCTGTGGCAATACATCAAAGTAAGGAACCAGTTTTCGTTTGTGTCAAACATGTATATGAGCAAGCGAAGCAACGTTTATACTAAGGACTCAACTGTCGAGACTGTCAAAAGTCGTGAACTACATTTGTCCCAGTTTAGAAAATGACAAGGCATAAACAGATTGTTCGCGTTGGGTGGAGGGATTCGTGGAGGGAGACATCCCTCTAGAAAAGTGTTATATATTCAAACCAAATGATGATCAAACTAGAGTTTCTCGTTTAAACGCGAAAAACGTGAAATTTGAGACATTGGTAACGAATGCCACGGCGACGCGCCAGGGCGCATTGGAAGACTCCAAGTACTCGAAAAATCGTGTGCACGCCGCGCATAACTTGTGTACACCCCTCGCACTGATTTGGACCAGAAAATAAGTTGAAATATAACAGAGACGTTTGCGTACGAGACAGATAGTGCGACTATTTTAGAGGACCACGCCCATTTCACCATTTGTTGGCTAATTTAAAACTATATAATATAAATAAGTTTTGTGGAAACACCACGTAAAATATTTCTTTGCTAAGCTTGCTTAGTTTATAAATGACGTGAGCCAACAACTTGTTATCATTGCTTTGATGAAGGCCTGAGTCAACAGGCCGAAAGCTTAGCAAAGAAATATTTTACGTGGTGTTTCCACAAAACTTATTTATATTACATTATCGCCATGAAAACTTTCAAATAATTAATAATTTAAAACTCTAGCACACTCTTGCTCGCCGCTTTTGCGATGGCCGTGGGCATGAATACACGTGCATTATTTGTATCTGAAGACTTTAGTGCATAGTTCCATTAGTTTGGGATAATAAAGTCAAAATGGCTGGCCAATAAGTGCCGGCGACGCCGTTCAACCAAGAGTTCCACAGATTCGGTAATTTTTCTATAACTTTAGTATATGCTTTGTAAACGCGTCACACTTTTCTCATCTGGTTCGATTGTTTATTTAGACTCATAACTTACAGGATTCTAGTGAAAGAGAGTATATTAACAACGATGTCTATTTTCAACAGGTGAGGAACATTCTTTTATTCATTAATTCATTATATTCTGGCGTTCACTTTCTTTTTTTTCATAATTACATTTTGCAATACTTTTTATTTTTTATTACTCGGGCTACCTATGGTAGGCCGAGTCTAGGTTTTGGCTTTTTGGGGGGGTTCCACAAAATGGCATTATTGCATCATCCCGTCAGGCCTTGCGAAACTGGAAGGCATGTTGCATGCTCGATTTTTCGAGTTCTTTCTTTTCGACAGCTTTGCCTTTGATCGAGTTGGGTTGAAGTGTTTTCCGACGGTATTGGTGAATTCATCAGTAGTTGATAAGTAATGTTGCTAGCAAGGTTTGTTCATGAAGACAGAACAGACGAATTTATTACAGCCGCGAGAAAATGCCGTGTTGACACTTGACATCATTGACTTGAGGACTAGAGACTGTTTACCAGTATTAAACGTCTTGCTGCTTGGTCCAACAACTACGAAACGCAGGTGGTAGGCACCGAATAATGCAAAAAATATGTTTAGATATGTTAGTCGTCTACAAGTCGCCTATCATGAAGGGTGTCGTATTACATTTGGAAATGTGTTTCAAAACATGTTTAAATATTTTCTGTTGGTACGATTTACATGAATTCTATATCCGAACCATCGCTTGAATCCGCCGAATTCAGCACCATAGGTTTTGTGGTTTTGTCTAGTCTACTGAAAGTATTAAGATCGTTTGATTATTCGGCTAAACGGGCTTGTTGTTGGGTTGTTTACACCAAATCGCTTCATGGAACGAAGTACTTCATATACGACCATATACAAAGAATTTGTGTCGATGCTAGAGTTTTAATACACGAAAATCGACAATCAGAATTACCTCTAACTGTCCAATTACACAGTTTCAGAGCGGTTCTACATAACTACACTGCTTAATAATTGCTTCTGAGAGTTTTGTATTTTTTAACAAACACTTATAACAAACACAATATGCGCACGCTGTTCCGCAGGTTTTCTATATGTGCGAAGGGCCGAAGGCTACGCCAATATTTGCAGAAATCAGTAGCCCGAGTGAACGCCTAGCAGGCGTCTTGTTTTATTTTAATAGCTTCGCCATATATTACAACAATGTATATCTAAAAAAATTAAAATCTAAAAAAATCTAACAATTAAAGACAAAAAAGAAAAGAAACATGCATCTATAACAATCAAAATAGTAACTAAAAGCAGCAGGTTATAGTTCTTGAGAGACTTCGTGTTGTGTTACATGATAAGCAAATGGTTTTCCAGGAACGCGGATCATCAGGATCGTAAGTGGTAGAAAGAGCACAGAAATAATATTTAAGCAGGACTGTTTTGAAGGTAGTAAGATTAGGTGTTGAGTTATCTAGTTCGTTTGCTAAAGTGTTCCATACTCTTGATGTTCTATTAAAAAAAGATTTCTGAAAGGAGGATGTTTTACATCTACGAATTAAAAATCTAGTACATTTCTAGTACTAATACGGCCTAGAAAAGGTTTCTGACGTGCAGAAAGGATAGATCCCACAATCAACGTGGAGGAGGACTTTGTACTTTTTTTAACCCACGACTGAATCTTGTCGAATTAAGCGACTTGAGTGAGCCAGAGATCGAAAGCCAATGGTTTCTTATCAGAGCAGATCGCTTGCCAAGAGGAATTAATTCTATAATTCTGGGAACTGTTTATCATCCACCTCAGACTGAGTGACGACTGTGCTTTTCGTTCACATATTTTCAAATGTCTGGATTCTACGCTTGCTGCCCACCCGAATTCTGCGATTGTCGTCCTCGGTAATTTCAACCAATTCCAACCAGCTAATCTTTGTTCCTCTTTCAAACTAAAGAAACTTGTCACAAAGCCAACCATGCAGAGGAAACAATATTCTCGACCAAGCTTTTTCAACTCTGACGCACTACTATGAAACAATCATTCTACCGCCTCTTGGCTTATCGGACCATTCCAGCATCCTTCTTCAACCCTCCGGCAAACAAGCACCCAGTCTTCCAACTACGTGACTCCAAAGGCGCGACTGTTTCAAATAAACGGGCCCTGATTTCTACTTTGGAGGCTGTTAACTGGACCCCACTTTACCGGTTGAACTCGTGCGAGGAACAACTTGATGCGTTCCAGTCTGCCGTCCTTGATGCCGTTAATACTTGCCTTCCTATGTACTCTGTTAAGTCTCATCCCAGTGACAAGCCATGGATTACTCCTGATATTAAAGATACTATCAAGAAACGCCAGCAAGCTTGGGTGAAAAGTGACTCGCAACAGTATAAATTCTACCGGAATAAAACGATGAAACTTTGCAAAACGGCCCGCCGACGATTTTATCATGATAAGATTAACCACATACATGATATTAACCCTAAAAAGTGGTGGGGTGGTATTAAATTGTTGTCCGGCTTGTCCGAATCCACCCCCACTAACAAGCATGACAGTGAATGGTACAGTACTGAAAGACGTCGATCTCGCTGAAGCGATTAACGTTTCCTTTAGCAGAAGACATACCACAGCTGAATTTTACTCCAACTCCAACTACAGATATTCCCGACGAGTATACCATCACCCCGGAAGCCGTAGAGCTTGCTTTAGCTGCGATCCAAGAGCGTAAGTCAATCGTCCCAGATGAGATTCCTAATTGGTTGTTGAAGATATATGCACCAGTTATTAACAATCCTGTGTGTTCTACAGTGGCGTGGTGGCACGTTTCAGGCTGGGGTGGCCAGATTAGCTTTGGCGCCCCCCTCCGCCCCCCCCCCCCCCCCCCCCCCCCCCCCCAAAAAAAAGACAAAAAGACATTACTGTATTTGATAAATGATCACATTTTTTGTTTTAAAATAACTGAGGTAGCAATATATAATATTACAACAAACAACGGGTTCTCTCAAAGTCACGCCAGTGCAAGCGGCGAAGTAGTACCAAACCTCTAGGGGGGTCCGGGGGCGTGCTCCCCCGGAAAATTTTGAAATCTAGAGTCTCTGATATGCCATTTCCTGCATTTTGGAGTGAGATTTTACAGAATTCTGAAGATTATAAAACTTCATAGAAAAGATTACAGATTTCAGATCTTTATATCCCCCCATTGAAGACCAAGCTATACAAAGTTTATTTTGTTAAGTTTTGGCGCCCCTACTGCAACCCCAGCTGGGGGGGCCTTGGCGCCCCCTGCCACCACGCCACTGGTGTTCTATTTTGAACTCCTCTGTTAGATGAAGTTATGTTCCCCTGTTATGGAAAAGTGCGGATGTGCTACCATTAGGAAAAATCTCCCAACCGCGGTCTATCGACACTGACCTTAGACCAATATCTCTAACTGCCGTGTTAAGTAAGGTCCTGGAAAGTTTTGTGTTCAACTGGTTAGCCTCGATTATAATGCCAAACATTGACCCCTTTCAGTTTGGTAGTGTAAAAAAGTCTTCCACCACCCATGCCCTTGTACATCTTGTCCACCAGTGGCGTTTTGCTTTGGAAACACCTAACACTTTGATCCGATCCTGTCTAATAGATTTTTCTAAAGCGTTCGATAGGATCGATCACAACATTTTGATGCACAAGCTACGATTACTTAACGTTCCTCCTGTGCTCCTGAATTGGTGCGCGAGTTTTCTCCAAGAAATACAGCAACGCGTTAAATTAGGAGCCTGCAAATCCACCTGGAGAAGAATTAAAGCTGGGGTACCACAAGGGACCAAATTTGGGGCCTTTCTTCTTTCTTGTAATGGTCAATGATTTGTCTACGGAGTTGCCAATGTATAAGTATGTTGATGATTGCACCGTCTCCGAAGTTGTAAAAACGAAGGAGATGGATCTATCAACTATACAGCAGAAGATTGACAACATCAACCAGTGGTCAACTGCTAACAACATGAAGTTGAATGTAAAAAACCCCAAAGGAATTCACCGTATCATTTCTGAAGAATCAACCTTCGCTCCAACCCTTGTCCATCAATAATCAACCTCTTGAAGTGGTTCATGCTATTAAGTTTTTGGGCGTGTTCTTGTCTTCAGATCTCAAATGGACTACACATATTAGTCATGTATGTTCCAAGGCAAGCAAGCGTTTGTATGCATTAAGGGTGCACTGTAACATATCATTCATGTAACTAAGGGCCTGTTCACATGAGGCGAGTTATCTCGGGGGGTAGGGTTATCCCTATCCCCCGAGATAACTCGGTGTTAGTTTATTTCCATGTTAAAAAAGTAAACCGTTCACATGAGACCGAGATAACTCGGGGGATAGGGATAACTCGGTCGGAGCGATAGGGGTAACCCTAGCCCCCGAGTTATCCCTACCCCCATGTGAACGCTTTCACCCGAGTTATCTCGGGGGGTAGGGTCAACTTAGGCATGCGTATTTATGCTGTTGCTCGGGATAACTCGGGGTGAAGCGTTCACATGAAGCTAGGGTTATCTCGGGGGCCAGGGATAACTCGGGAAGGTTCGTTTTATCATCTGAAACAGGGCCAACTTTGACCCTAGCCCCCGAGTTATCCCTACCCCCCGAGATAACTCGCAACAATTTAGATGAAAATCGAACACATAATGACACAAATAAGCATGAAAACATAATCTTTGTTGGCTGAGAAACGGCTGTTTTAAACTGAAATCTGAAACACATAAATCATAAACAATAAGCCCAAAAGATTATTTTGAAAATGGTATAGACGCTATAGACCACTTTCACTTATGCGCTAATTATTTTGCGGAATCAACAGCCTGGTTCACAGGCCTCTCTTTTTTAACGTCGAGCGGCAGACCGAAACTGTGAGAGGCCTGCAAGTAAAATGTTTAGCTTGGCCCCAAATTATCCAGGCACCAGCCAGCTTGATCGACCTTGCATAGCCCGTGTTCGTCCCTGATCTAAGTTACCTCTGATGCAATCATGGCTGTCGTATTTATCTTGGCTATAAGGCCATTCACATGCAACTACCAAGATCGTATCGAGCTTGTTCACTTAATACTGTGGACAAAGAGTTGGTTACTTCGCAAAGTCGTTTTTAGGCTGCATGTGACCTTAACATTACTGTAAGCCCGAGTTGTTTCATCAACTGCGAAATGTCTAACTACCATACATGTTCTTTAATTGTAGATATTCGAGTGCCCTCGTATGAGATTTAACGAAATACCTCAACGACTCAGTGCATTGTTGTATCCGCCAGATCCAATTGTGATTAAACATCTGATAAGGTTTGTTGAAACAGAATACCCGTTATGGTTTAGGCTTGATTTTAGCCGCTGTGAGCCCGCGTTCTTACGCCTCCCACAAACCTGCTGGATGGTCGACACGATTGTTAGTTTCGACCAATAGAAATGTAGCCTGCAAGATTTTGCAGGTAACGTCGCACTTCTGCCGTGTCGAATGTAATTCAATTGGATGCGACTGAAATACGATTACTGTTTCAAACGTCGGATGTAATCAGTCACATCTAAACGAAATGTGCTAAGAGATGGAGATAGAGAAGGAACAGGGAATTGAAAACAGATATTTTCTGAACGTTGTCGTAATTTATGAATTCAATTTGACACGGCAAAAATTCGACGTTTGAAACGGAGTCGAACTTGTGCACCACGATGCAATAGTGTAATTTGCCTGTTGCATTTAATTCAACGTGCTGAATTTAGTGGTTTCAAACACGGCATTCAATTACTGAATTGAATTCGACACAGCAGAGCAGCAGTGGAGGTGCCACCTACCTATACTAAGAAGGGCTTCTGGTTTGTTTAGACAACCTGGACCTCTCCCTGTGCTGAATAAAATCGTCTAACCGAAACAAAAACCCTAATCAGTAACGAGCATAGGGACGAATAGTATAATTGACAATGTGATTGTTTTGGTTTTTTTTGTTTGCAGCAAGGGTGAAAAGAAGACTACATGTTATGATATCGATGTTGAAGTCGTAAGTGATTTGATCGAGTGAATGGACATACGTCTATAAACTGGTGGTGGTGGTGTTGTAATTGTTATATTTGGTGGCGTTGGTGGCGTTGTTGTTGGTGTCGTTGGTGGCGTTGTTGTTGGTGTTTTTGGTGGTGGTGGTGGTGCTGTTGTTGTTGGTGGTATTGCTGTTGTTGTCGGTGTTGTTTTGTTTTTTTGGTGCTCTTGTTGGTGGTGGAGATGTTGTACTTGTTGGTAGTGGTGGTTCTGTTGGTGGTGGTAGTGGTGGTTGTGTTGTTGTTGTTGTTGGTGGTGGTGGTGGTTTTGCAGGTGGTAGTGGTGATTGTGTTGTTGTTGTTGTTGGTGGTGGTGGTGGTTGTGTTGTTGTTGTTGGTGGTGGTGGTGGTAGTGGTGGTTGTGCAGGTGGTAGTGGTGATTGTGTTGTTGTTGCTGGTGGTGGTAGTGGTGGTTGTGTTGGTGTTGGTGGTAGTGGTGGTTGTGTTGGTGGTATGGTAGTGATGGTTTTGGTGGTGTTGATGGTGGTACTGTTGGTGGTGGTGTTATTGGTGGTGGTGTTATTGGTGGTGGTGTTGATAGTGGTATTGAAGGTGGTGGTGGTGTTGGTTGTTGTTTATTAGACAGAGAATTCAGGCTTCGATGTTTGTAATAACAAATTTCTATTCTTGTCAATGGTCTATGGGACTACTATTAAAATTATGGATACTCTTTGTCTTAAATACTGTTTCATTTTTGTTCCAAGGATGATACTCTTAAGGCTCAAATGCAATCGTTTCTTCTATCGACTGCGAGTCAGCAAGAAATAACGACGCTGGATACCAAGGTATGGCATATTGAAGCTTTTGTATAAAGTTTCGTGTGGCACGCGGTTTATATTTACGTGGTCGTTGTTTTATGGAATGAATTTTGGCCAAGTAATTTAAAACCAACACTCGGCATGTTGTATTAGTGACAATGACAAGATAACGACCGTGACAGGGACAACGACAGGGATGGGGACAATAACAGTGACAACGACAGTGTCAGCGACAGGGACAGCGACAGGGACAACGACAGGGACAGCGACAGTGACAACGACAGGACAGCGACAGGGACAGCGACAGGGACAGCGACAGTGACAACGACAGGACAGCGACAGGGACAGCGACAGGGACAGTGACAGGAACAGCGACAGCGACAGTGGCAATGACAGCGACAGGGACAGTGACAGTGGCAATGACAGGGACAGCGACAGGGACAGGACAGGGACAGTGACAACGACAGGGACAGGGACAGGGATAACGACAGGGACAGCGACAGGGACAGCGACAGGGACAGCGACTGGGACTAGGACAGTGACAACGACAGGGACAGTGACAACTACAGGGACAGTGGCAACGACAGTGACAATTGCGACAACGACAGTGACAGCGACAGGGAGAGTGACAACGACAGGGCCTGTGACAGAGATGGGAGACAGGGACAGTGATAGTGAGACGCCCGACTGACCGTGATTGTGACAGTGACATTAATAATATATTTATAAGTAATAACATGACTTTTCGGGAAATTAGCGATTAAATTTCCCCTTTGCCTCGGGAAGATTTGTAAAAGTCCTCGGGCCGAACTTTGAGAATCTTACCGACAGGAAATTTACACGGTTGATCAGAGAAGTTGCATCTAATTTTCCCGTGCATGTTGATGAGGGAAAATATATGCAAGCGGGAAATTTAGAAGAAGACAAAAGATTTCTTTGTCTTCTAATTTTCCCTCATCAACATGCACGGGAAAATTAGAAGAAGACAAAGGATTTCTTTGTCTTCTAATTTTACCTCATCAACATGCGCGGGAAAATTAGAAGACAAAGGATAAATTTCCCTCTTGCATGAGCAATGAGGGAAATACGAGGTTTACATTCCGTCGGAGAACAAAAGAATCCGAGGCGATCATGGTATTATATATATAATAACTTAACCAGACGGCAAAAATCAGTGCATTGAACTTTTTCATATTTAGGACTACTTTTATATCAGTAACTGGATTATATTTATATACCGCATAGGATGATCTTGTTACTTAAAACATAAACTTATGCTAGAATGTAACTTTTGCCTTGTATTTTCACAGATCCATGAAACAGTCGAAACTATCAATCAACTGAAAGTTAGCAGAGAGTTCTTTTTGGGATTTGCTCAAGGCCAACAGGTGCGTTGTATAGAACAGATATTAATATCTCAACACTCGGTCTGACTGTTTTAATTGTAGGGATGTTTAGGTACATTATACCGATATTACGCGTATACTATATACCATTAAAATTATACCGATGTTATTCGTATACTACACCACTAATATTATACTCATGTTATTAGTATACTATATATATACCACTAATATTATACCAATGTTATCCGTATATTATATACCACTAATATTATGCTGATGTTATTATAGTATACTATATACCACTAATATTATACCAATATTATTCCTATGCTATTATGCTAATATCATACCAGTATTAATTCAAATTTCACGCGGTTTTCTTTGTTATTCATAAGTCTTTATCTCCCATACAAACTGAATTCAATTGCATTGAATTGCTCATTATAAATGCACGGTCTTTATCTGTATAAAGCCCAGGGAAGTATACAAATAAAGACAAAACCTTGTGAAATTTGAACTAAATTAGTTAAATAGAGAATAATACATGGATGTGCGGAATATGAAATTTATTTCGAGTGTTGACCAGGATATCTCACGAGTGAGCGAAGCGAACGAGTGACATATCCTGGTCAACACGAGAAATAAATTTCATATTTCCAAGCATCCATGTATTGTTCTGTTTATTATATAAAAAAATTGTCCTATTGCCTTGCAAAAATTGTATTAAACTATAATGCTGGTTCAGCGATAATCGTCACATGTGCGATTATCATAAATAATCGCACATGTGAGATTATCACTGTTATTAGTGGCGGAAAAATCAATAAAACACTCTATTTTATATAATAATTCTCGGTAATTAACTCTTATGTGATCGATATGTGTTGATCTGCGTTTTCAATCCGTCATAATTCAACCACCGGCTGCAAGTAAAGATGATTACGCTCCGTCCTTTTCTTTCGTTGTCGACTTTTTCACTTTCATAACATGCACACATTATTTTCGGACACCGTGTCCCGTAACCAGTGAATCTTTTTAGTATATCGGTATAGATCGTTTGCACATAACATTACGTCCGCTATTCTTGCTGATTTTTCAGTTGACAAACCGCTGACTGTCATATTTGTTTGGGCACAGGTTTTGGAAATTAACTAAGATGGCGTCCGATATCACATGATTGCAAACGATGTATACCAAGAATTGCGGTATATCGGTATCTCGCAAATTTCGGTACATATAGGTGTGACTAAATAGACATATATAAAGCTATGCTTGAAAACTGCTTTCCAATCTAATTCGGTTCCGTTGAGTCTCTCCACTGGACACTGCCTTGTTAAAGGGTAATGGGGCAACAAAAGCAAAAAAATTCAAAAGCAAACCAACAACATGAAGATACAATCTAGTGTGTTATTTAGACCCAAAGTATTCCAATAAAACAACTTAATTGCACTTTTAAAGTTGCTCATCTGAATCCGTATCTGCCATCTTGGATACATTTTTGGTATGCAAGTGACGTCACAAGCTGGGTAAAGCGAAAATTTAAGTTAGCCATACTTTCACATATATAAGTCTGAAACTCATTTTTTGTAGATGACTTTCATTCTTGAATAAACCACAACTCTTTAAAAACAATACCACAGAAATTCAGCTGCCAGAAGAATAAGTTTCATCATGTTTACCCAGCTTGTGACGTCAGTTAATTAGGCAAGGTCTTACAACAAGATGGCGAACGGCAAGATTGTCTTTTGTCGAAATTAGTGATGTTGTTTGGCACAAGAGTTGTTTTGTTTACTTGGATTACCATCGCAAGACAGTTTGTTAATCAGAAAATAAAAAATGTGTAATTGTAATTTTTGTTGCTCTTACCCTTTAAATTTCAGTTGTGGGCTTTGTTGCTATGGAAGTTTATATTTATTTTTTTAATAATTGTCAGTTGTTTGCTGTACAAGCTGTGTTAGTTAGTAATACTCAGAAAAACTCTGAGCTCTAAGCGGGACTCGAACCCGCAACCTTCTGAATGCTAGCCAGACGCTCTAACTATTGGGCTTGAGCTCTAGCCCAATAGTTAGAGCGTCTGGCTAGCATTCAGAAGGTTGCGGGTTCGAGTCCCGCTTAGAGCTCAGAGTTTTTCTGAGTATTACAAACTAACACAGCTTGTACAGCAAACAACTGACAATTATTACTAACATAAAGCTGCAATTTCTGAAACTAACTATTTATTTTTTTCTGGCTCTCCAGTCATAATGAAGTTTCTCATTTCTGTCTGTACGATATTTAGGAGTTTATCAACCAGTGGATTACGTCTCAAAACAGAGATTTAAAGGTGAATTTTCCGCTAATTTTTCCCGAATAGACATTCCCGCACGTACGGCAGCTAGTACTCACGCGTGACGCCTTTTGATCTGTTAAATAAGTTGGGACAAAGTCAACAATATTGTTTTCTGACAAGGATTAAATGTTATTTTCATGTAGTATTGATCGATAGCAAAGACACTTTTCAAGATCCCGTAGATCTTTGCAGTGTCAATCCAAAGAAATATTTTTGTTTTTCCACGGCATTTATTCGAGCATAGTCAATCGAGATATGGTCTGGAAACTCAGCTAAAGTCTTTGGTTTATCTTTTTGTTCGCCTTTATGCATTTTTGTACACGGTGCACGGTCACTGAACACATTGTATTTTAGTATAATGAACGAATTGTCCAATAGCAACGTTTCAGTTCAATCACTCAACCGTGCTATTTAAATATTAATAAACCTAAAACAAAGGATGTGCACGGTGTAAGGTACGGTTCAACATAAAATCCCAGCTCATTATAGGCGCTTTGAAGTTTGCCGAGTTTCCAGACTATGATTCGAGCAATATTTGCTTGTTTCGTAAGTGGCTGCATGTTCATACGAATACGAGCTGAATCAACAACAACGCTTGAAGATATTTCAGCAAGGCAACAGTCACAACACAATAATAATAATAGTCGATTTCATTACCAAATATGATATATGTACCACGCTAAATACTTCAAATTACGGCGAGACAGTTTAGTTGGCCACCAGCTTTCCAACCGTGCATATACTCTGCTGAATTAAAATATTCACAACTTTATTCCGATTTCGCACAGACCGATCGGTAGGTTTTTTCATTTCTCGAATTCAATTATCTTTGTGTTATACTGTTTTTGGTTATTCTCAGGGTAATGACATTGGCTACTGATTGTTGTTGTGTTGTGTTTTCTTAGTGATTTCGTATTCGTATGAGCAATCAATCTCTCACTATAGATGATAAAATTTTTACTTTGTGTTGTGACTGTTCATATAAGGCGAGTTAGCCCGGCTACCGGGCTGATTATCTTATTACGACTATTTTAGAAAGGCAGAATGATATAACAAAACAGAATTGACTTCGTTTTTCTGTAAGCATAGCACACAGGGTATTCTAATTTTTTTTTGCGGTCATAGAAAGATTTTCATGACATAGAATCAACCCGGTAACCTGACTAGCCCGTCTCATATATGAACAACCGATTAAGTGTCTTTGCTATCAATACTACACGAGAAAAACGTATTCTTATATCCTGATGTACGTTTAGCGTCTAGTGGTTTTGTCAGAAATTAATGATTGTTGACGTCCGAACTTATTAAACAGCCAATCAAAAAGCGTCCCGCTTGAGTGCTAGCTGCCGTGCGGAAAGGTGTATTAGTTCTAGCAAATGTTTTTGGGGGTTCGACAACCTGTGATATGATTGAATGAGCGAACCCGTGGCATCTCGGATAATGCTTTTCCCTTCCTATAATATTTTATATTTATGTGCTGGTCTTAAAGTGCGAGAAAATGTGGTTCAACTGCTGAAGGGTTGTTTTTTTTTGGAAATCTTAACATTCAATGACTTTTACATCACACTGTTAATGGAAAGTCTAGCAGCGGAAATTACCTTGAAATTATTATTCTGTGAACGGGTTGTCGTTGACGCTGTTTTGTTTTGGGGGTTTTTATTGTTGTTTTTGTTCGTTTTCTTGTGTGGATTTAAACGTACAGGTTTTATGAATTGCTTAGATAATGACGGACGTTGTTGGAAACCCTGAAGAAGAACGCCATGCAGATTTCTATTACTTGCCTTGGTCTCAAGAAGCAGTTTGTCGGTATTTCTACAACAAGGTAGAATGATTATCAGAGTAGTGTTCAGTGGTGATAAGTTTCATATGTGTATGACGATGTTGACAAGAAAGAACACGACAACCCAACAACAGCAACACATCACAACACAACACAACACAACAACAACACAACAGTAACATAACAACACAACAGCAACATAACAACACGACAACAACAACACAGCAGCAACATAACAACACAGCAACAACAACACACCACCACCACCACCACCAACAACAACAACCACAACAACAACGACGACGACAACACTACCAACAACGACAACACCACCGACAACAACGACGACACTACTGACAACACCACCAACAACCACCACCACCAACACCAACACAACAAAACGCAGCGCAAGAACACGACTCGACAAAACAGCGTCACAACAACGCGACAAGAACACGGCACGGCACAACAGCACATCAACACATGGTAACACTTGTAACGCTGTTTCTTCTTGTGTTTTACGCGAGTTTCCTGTGTTTTTAACTCTTCCTATGTGCCGTTGGCGTAAAAACTCGTCAGACCATATTCTTTAGCAGTTCCCAAATATTTAACGAGTTCATCATGTTCTTGTCCCCTAGGTCCAACAGAAACGAGCAGAACTGGAACAAGCACTTGGTATACGAAACACATGAGTTAGACTGCATATAAAGTCATACATTCAGCTTCGCGCGTCGAAGTTGGCCCGCCACGCAGGCTATACAAAGGACGAAACACTTCTTTTCTTGTTACGTTATAGGACAGAACTTTTGTTATTTAAAAGAGTCGTATCAATGATAATTCAAAAAAAGTTGGTATATATTTTTAGTGAAACATACATGCGAACTAAGGGCGCTTTCCAATTGACAAGGTTAGACCGGTCAGTCCGGCCAGAATGGACTTGCTTTTGATTAGGACCAAATTTTCCAGTCAGACCATCCCAGGCCTCAAACGAATCGTGTTCCATTTAACCGGACTGACCGGTCTAACCGTGTAAATGGAAAGCCCCCCTAATTAAGGGTTAATCAATGGTGACGAGTGTGATAAAAGATTTATGATCATTAAATTATTTATCACGCGAATAAACGTTGAACATTGAACCATTTTATCTCATGACTTCTGCAATGATCGGAATAATTTTTCTTTAATATACCGAAAAAGAAGCTTCAATTTCAAAATATTCTTTGGTATGCGATAAACGGTGTGATAAGTAATATGTCATACACGAGAAGCCGTTTATTATCTGATTTGAAAACACCAAGAAGTGTGTTGATAAACGAGGCGATAGCCGAGTTTTTTTAACTCACTTCGAGGCGTTTTTAAATCAGATAATAAACGGCTTTCGAGTGTATGGTATAGCTTCTCAAAGAAATCAGTATTTAAAGAGAAATTTGAGTTAAAACTTGTCTTAATTTATGGGCGTTTATTACCACATTTCACAACAACGTCTCCGTAACCGATTTCCATTGTGTTTTCCTGAGCAGCGGTGTTTTATCAGATTTAAAACGCGAGGCGATAGCCGAGTGAGAATTTTATAAACAAAATGAAAGTCGTGTCAGTATATGCAACAATATGGATAATATTTCTGAACTATACTCATTGTTGAAATATATCGTGCAGGTATGTTGTTAGAAATTTTGTTAAGCTTTCATTTGAACTATATATAGTTCAAGTTTCTGCGTTATGTGAAACTTTTTAAAATGTTCAAAATGCTCGTAACCTTGTTCGTAATAATATAACATTTACTTCTCACCATAGTCATTCAAAATCGGGCCAAAATGGTAAAGGTTAATGACCACACTAGGCATTCAACAGATTTTTCTTTGATTAATTATTTTAAAGTTTTCATGGCGATAATGTAATATAAGGGGGCGATTACATGTACCGGGCTGGCCCGGTTAACCGGGCTAGCCCGGTTAACCGGGCTAGCCCGCTTTATATATAAAACACATGTTGTTTTAACATTTCGATTACATGGCAAGCGGGCTAGCCCGGTTTGCCGGGATCCCGCTTGTCGCAACCGGGCTAGCCCGGTTAACCGGGATGAAAATGTCCATGTAATCGTTTTCAGCCCGGCAAACCGGGCTGAAAAACTGTTGAACTCGCTTCGATACGCGTTCGTTTGCTTGACTGTGTGAATAAATAGTGCTGAAAGGAACTGAAATAGAACATCAACGTTGTTTGTGTGTTTTGTGATCAAAGCGAAGATTTAATAAATTAATTAGTCTTCGTGAAGACGCTTTCCTGGGTTAGCTAAGACTTTAACAATCTTTTTAGTAACGATGGGCTTACAAAATAAATAATAGACTAATTAGTGTAAAACTGAAGTAAAACTAACGTAGCTTTGCCCTTATTTACTTGATAATTGCGAATTTCGGCCTGAAATCATCCCGGCTTACCGGGCTAGCCCGCTCCATGTAATCGTTTTGTAAACTCATCCCGGTTAACCGGGCTAGCCCGGTTAACCGGGCCAGCCCGGTCCATGTAATCGCCCCCTAAATAAGTTTTGTGGAAACAGGAAAATATTTATTTGCTAAGCTTTCGTCTTGTTGACTCAGGCCTGTTGATGAAGACTTGAGTCAACAGGCCGAAAGCTTAGCAAATAAATATTTTACGTGGTGTTTCCACAAAAAATATTTATATTAGATTTTTCTTTACTGATACCTTGAAAATCAATGCTGTAGTTCGTCGGTTATTGCGATAATTTCACGCTGAGACGATGGAAAAAGCTATTCTAGACGTTCAATTTTTGAAAATGTCCCCCCTTACTATACTAGCCCCCTTGTCGGGGACCTTAACCCCCCCTGTGTCGTCGGGGAATTCCTGGCGCCATCCCTGCTATGATCATCACTATAGAAGATATTTTTCTTTCCCAGTTTCTCTGACTTCCAAAAACTGAAGAGCACAACCGAATTAAGGATGGTTCCAATATGAGACCATGCATGTAACCGTTGTGTGTAGAACAGAAGCTAGGATATTATTGAGGACATGAGGTGATGTTCTGTAGAGTAACTTTCAATCATCATGTCGGTATACTGTTCGAGCTTCTTATTGCGGCATTCATCTTTAGTCTAAATTTCTTTCCGAAATAATCTCTCTAACATTTGGTAAAATATTTTAGAACAATATTCAGAACTTTGGACTTGGCTTGATTTTTCAGTAAGCTTCACGCGTGTTGTTTGCTTTCGCTGTATCTGTTTTTCATCTTTACACTGCATGTCTTAGTGACATGCAAGAGGTGCTAATATATACTTTGGATATACTTTGCATGCAAAAGCTTATTCTTTTAGCGCTCAGTGTCCAATACATCCGACGCCAAGAACAAAAGAATAAACGAGAGAATAAAGCAAAAACAATGGGATTGCAAAGAACAAAAGAAATACATTTTAAGCATTAGAGTTGATCATAAAGTTACAGTTGTATGTTCTTGAACATACATATAAATGCATCTATTAAGTTATTATCGGCGGGAAAACGTTTTGGCGATTTTGGTAGCCTCTTTTCGTAGTTCTTTGTTTGACCAGAAAAACACCAAACAATTGAAGGTCGAATTCACAACAACTAAAGAAGCCATCCAAGGATAGGCGTAGATAAGAATATTTTTTATCTGCTTTTCATTCTGCAATGGAATCCATATTGCGTACACGACTGTTGACGGGAAATAACAAGCAAAGCACATGAAAACGATTAAGAGATATGTTTTTGCCAGTTTTAGTTCGCGTAAAAAGCTTGCAAGGTTGTCAGACGTGTCACGGTTGTTCACGGCGTCGTTATTTCCTGGGTTTACTTTGGTTAATTTTTTTCTTGCAATGTGGAATATTGATATATACGTAAACAGCGTTATGGAGACGTGGGTAGCGGAAATTGTTGAAATAATAGTGTTGCCAACCGATATCGAAATAACACGGACTAGTGTTAGGACCATGACGATGAACCAAAAGAAAACCAGAATTAACATATATTTCTTCTTGGTCATTGCAACATGGTGAAACATGGGGTGAACTATCGCTAAATATCGGTCGATATTCATGACGAGAAACGTCATTAAGGACATCCCTGAAAGTATAAGTGATGCTATTTCATAACACTTGACGTACAGGCAATTCGGTGCTTCGATAATGTTGGTAACTGACAGGAGCAAGTGCAATGCAGGAATAATTATTACTACTGCAAGATCACTTGAAGACAATACCATGATCATCATATAGGATATTTTCCTCCTCATTTTCTCCGACTTCCAAAAAATGAACACAACAAACGAATTGAGGACGGTTCCAATGAGACCAACAGTTGTGTTAAAAACAGAAGCTAGGATATTGCTGAGGACATAAGAAGGCGACGGTCTGTGGACAATGAATCCACTCCAGCATTTTTCAACAATCATGTCGGTACTGTTTGAGCTCCATATGGCCTTCATCTGTGTATTTCTTTCGGAAAATTTCTCTAACAGTCGAGATAATATTCTGAATATGCAATAATCACAGAACTAATTAGCGCTTTAGGCTTGGTTTGATTTTTGAGTAAGCTTGGACGATGTTTGCTCGCGGACTCGCGTTGTCTTTTCTTCAACCGCTTTTTGCTGCATGACTTGTGACAAGAGGTATTCGAATCTAGCTTTCTATACTGTAATTGAATATATCAACATTTAGCGGCAGGTGGAATTAAATAATAAATGCGACGATAATGTGTGTGTTCGAGTTACACGACGAATTATCGTTGCGTCGAATTAAATATTTCTCTTCTGTCTGTGACAATTCGGCGCCATGTTTTCAAGAAATCGTTTTCCGGATGTGCACAGGCTAGTCCAAGTAAAAACAATTGAATTCGACTGAAATTCGACGTTTAACTCGACGTCTCAGTTTACGTCGCATTACCGACGAAGTTTGATTCGAATTAAATTCGTTTGAATTAAATTCGTCTATTGTGCGACGTTTAGTACAGAACTTGCTTCTTTATAGTTCTTCGTTAATTAATAAAAGTGCATTTGTTACGTACTAAGATTTAGAGACATGTACACTGAGGGGCTGTTCACACGAGACCGGGTTATCTCGGTCAAAGTTGACGTACCCTATTTCACATGATAAAACGCAACTGGCCCCCGAGATAACCCTAGCTTCATGTGAATGCTTCACCCCGAGTTATCCCGAGCAACAGCATAAATACGCATGCCTAAGGCCACATAAAAAAAATTCCTTGATTCTCATCACCGCCCGACCACATTTTGAAGCCCGCGTACACATATGTTTTTATTTTGTTATAAAATATAAATGTGCCGCCCGACCGAAAATCTGCAGAAAGTTAATTTTTTTTATATTTTATATTCGATTTTTGATGTCCCAAGCCGAGAATTTCTGCAACGGAATTATTTCATTGCGTGTTGGGGGACATGGTGGGACCTTGGTGTGACTTTGAAGGAAAATATAGGAACTGTCAACCTTTCTACGCAAGTGTTTTATTGTGTACATTTTGGAAAACAAGGAAAAATAAAAACACCTCCCTCTCCAATTTCAAAATTTTATGGAATATTTTTTATATTTTAATATAAAATATAAACCTCCCGCCTCTTCGACATTTTCAAAATGTAGTGATGAGAATCAAGGAATTTTTTTTATGTGGCCTAAGTTGACCCTACCCCCCGAGATAACTCGGGTGAAAGCGTTCACATGGAGGTAGGGATAACTCGGGGGCTAAGCCGCTAAGGTTACCCTATCGCTCCGACCGAGTTATCCCTATCCCCCGAGTTATCTCGGTCTCATGTGAACGGTTTACTTTTTTAACATGGAAATAAACTAACACCGAGTTATCTCGGGGGATAGGGATAACCCTACCCCCCGAGATAACTCGCCTCATGTGAACAGGCCCTGACTAAAGTTTTTTTTAATGTTTCTGCTCTGAGCCTGGCGCAGAGCGGATACTGGGAAATATCCGACCGCTTATGAACCAATCAGATTGCAGGATTTCTGTATTCGGACCTCTCAACGCGCCACTGCCATTTAATAATCACAATTACTTGCCAAAATTTAAAATTTTGTTTTTAGATTTGGTTAATTGGTCAAAAAGCTTTGGCAATAATTTAATTTAGTCTTGGCAGTTTCTTTTTTGGAATATAATTAGAATGTAATTAGTCAACGCAATTTGGGATTGACTTACATGCACCAATCTTGCCATTGTAAAGAATGAAAAGAATGAATATTTACAAAACCGTTTTGACAACGTCATTTAATATTTAAATATCTACCCGACTAAGCTTTTACAGCGTTGTCTAATATTTAAATATTAAAGGTGAATAAGTTAACAGTCCGTACTGCGCACTCCGTACAATACTTCTAGGCCTAGCTGCGCCAAACGTCGCACATTATAGTCGAATTTAATTCAGACGAGCTTAAATTCGAATTAAGGTTATAGGATGCCCTAGGATGCGATTCAAGGAGATTTGCTATTACGCGCTGAATATTTTCTCAATTTGTCTCAAATTTGCACCAAAGGTAGCCAGATAAATGAAGAATACCATCGTATTATCAAATAGGAAATAAATAAATGACTTTTTCTTGCATATGTACATTAAATATAAAATCAAGGTACCTTCCTTACGCAGTCGTCGTTGATCGCTGGTTTTACTAAAAATCTGTCACATTGTCATCTTTACACTTCTCAAAGATAGTTCTAAAAAATGGTGTTCGCGTTTATTTATTGCTTTAGTGGTTTATCAGCTAGGGCATATTCTTTCCCGACCCGTGTCATATCAACGACAATGGACAAACAAAGGTCCGTAACTCAGTTACTTTTGAGCTCAATAAATCGCGCGAACACCCTTTTGTAGCCCAGACACACACCAATGCCGTGTGCAAGTTTGAAAGGGATCGGTTAAAACGCGCGACCAACTTAGTTCTTTGAATGTGTCCATGCGACCCAAAATTCATTTGGCTGAAAACAGGCTTTGAATATTTCGCGGGGTTTTTCACAGCTCTTGATCATTCTCCGCCCTCTCTGGTTGTAAAGATAATCCTATTACTGTTGCCCATTAACA
This sequence comes from Paragorgia papillata, assembly GCA_035771165.1. NCBI lineage: Eukaryota > Metazoa > Cnidaria > Anthozoa > Scleralcyonacea > Coralliidae > Paragorgia > Paragorgia papillata. The sequence continues at coordinate 542,160 of JAWNZC010000096.1, forward strand.
TTGCGAGCAGATCACGGTAGGTTGGAAAATCCGGAATGGAATCCGGAATCTGCAGGAATCGTCATAGTTAATATAAAAAACGGTTTTCCTAAAATTAGTAATATAATAACTTCTTATTAACCGAGAACGCGGTCATTACGGAAAAATATCAGACCGAGGTCTTGACAGTCTGTGCATAAAGACCGAGGTCTGATATTTTCCGTAATGACCAAGCGGACGAGGTTAATAAGAAGTTTATTATATGGCATTTTGAAACAATATACCTTACATTTATACCTTGTCATGATACGTACTTTAGTCAGTTTAGTGTGACCTCAAGCGTGTGACATAAACTCATCGTTTTCAATGTTGTTGCTCTTGTTGTCATCGCTTTCGGACTCCTAAACTCGCTTCCAGATTGCTCATCGTCCCAATCATACATAATTTAGTACTCAGGTTGTTGAATTCACAAAATTCTCGCGGTTTTCTTTCGTTGTTTAGTTGCAAACAACATGGCTGACAAAATCCGTAATCGACCGTTCGATTACGGAAAATAATCGACCGGCACGTGACACGTCTCGGCCAATGAGAACACACGATTTCAACGGAAGTAACTTGTACCATATAATAATTAACTATTAAAATAATAATAACTAACCAATATATCATGATTAACTATTAATGAATTAGTAATATAATAATTAACTATTAATTATTAACTATTAAAATAACAATAACTATCCAATATGTCAACATAAATTGTATGACATTTTATTTTGTAAAATAAGGTAGGTAGTGGGACCTCCATCGGCGTTAGTTTGGATAGGTTTTCGAGCATATTGTATAAAAACACGAGATGTACTAATGCGTAAACTGTGGTGTTATTTAGTAGTGGATGTATGTAAAATGGGTGTGGTGGCTTGAAGTATGTTGGAATAAAGACCAAGAGGTGTGGAAATTTGTGTAAGTTTGTGTACTTTCCATTCACGCTTAACCCTCGACGTGTTTCGACCTTCCAGTCTTCTTCAGGAGGGATTTCTCAAGTCAATGTTTCAGTATGTTGGTATAAGGATATGTTGAGAGTCAGGATGTGAATGTGTGTTGAAATTGCAATGAGTATGTTGGTTTAGAATAAAGAATATGATAAAAATTGTATAATAAAAATAAAATAGAATTGTGATCTTACTTGGCAGCCCGCATCTTCTTGAGGCCATTGTACTTATCTCTCTGTGTCTTTTTCGCTCGCTATCTTTTGTCAAGTGTTGGAGTGAAAAGGCTTAATTTTGTCGAGTTGGTTGTGTTAATAGTCCTAGTTGTGTTTTGTGACGTCATACGTTGAGGCGTGTGATTGGATTAGTCTCGTTTAACTGTTAAGTTGTAAGTACGAGTGTAGATTGGTGAATGGTGATAGTATTGTATGATTTGTATGTCTAGTATACGTTTGAGTAGTTTAGGAGTAAGGCATTATCACAGACTCACATTGTTCCCTGTGTTATATATTGGTTGTATTTAAAAATTATGGTGCCTGGGTTACATTTTTCGATTGATTATATTTGTAGGTGAATTAGAAACATGAGATATCATTGTCAGGTTATATATACATGTAATATATATACATATACGTAGAGTAATATATAGAGTATAAGTTTACATTATAATTGAGCATGCATATACTCTGCACATTGTGCATATGAGGTATTCATTGTCTGTATAACTGGTTTAACTAAATTCTTTGTTGGTAAAATCAAGCAAAAAAATGAAAAATGTTAAATTGAATTGTTTCGATATAATATTGTCTGATTCGGTGGTTATCTCGCGTGGTTTCGATTAATACTTGGTTTCTGCATAGGCGTTGTCTTCCACTCTTTGGCCTCTGTAATAGATATAATGCTGCATCAGTGGTACTTCTGGTTTCACTGGTTAAACAGGCAAGGAGGACAGTAAATTCGATGTTTGAGGTTGTCGATTATCAGCTTGCGGTGGCGGCTTGGCTTCGTTAATATTGATCATTGTCGTTTGTTGTAGTGTTGTTAGTTACTGTTTGTTGTTGTGTCAAATTTACTGTGGACTATATAGGATGTCCTTTATATTTTGGTTACGTCGATATGCCGTTACTTACTAGTTGGCATATCAGGCCATAAGATTTTCAACGTTGAGTCGTTTTCAATAAGATGCCAGTGTCGTTTAAGAATCTGTCCAATTTGAGTTGTGTTATTGTTGTACGGGATGACGAATGTCAGTGGTAGTGAGGTTTTGTCGTTGTTTTTTTCATAGTAGAGAAGTTCTTGTTGTGTGTATTGTGTAGCATGGGTTATTGCTTCGTTGATAATGTCATTCTTGTACTGATCCCCTGCTGGTCAGAAGGATTTTTAGTTTTTCCAATTGGTTGTGGAGTTTTCGTTGGTAATTAGTCGTCTGTATCGTAGTGTTTGACTGTAAATCACTCCTCGTTTACACGAAGTTGGATGAAACGAGGTGTTGTGTAAGAGTAATGTTTTGTTTGTTGGTTTGATGTATCATTCAGATTCTAGTTGTAGACTGTCATTAAGGTAAATGGTTGTGTCTAAAAAGTGTACTGAGTATTCGTATTCTAGTTTAATTGTCGGGTGAAAGTTGTTAAGGTAAGTTAAAAATATCTTAAGAGTTTCTATTAATTATATCTTAAGAGTATATCCTAGCTTCTGTTCTACAGACAACTGTCGGTCTCATTGGAACCATCCTTAATTCGCTTGTGCTTTTCATTTTTTGGAAGTCACAGGAAATGAGAAAGAAAATATCCTCTATGATGATCATGGTGCTGTCTGCAAATGATCTTGCAGTAGTAACAATTAATCCTGTGTGCATGTATTGCTCTTGTTTCAGTCAGTTACCAACATTATTGGAGCACCAAATTGCCTGTACAATAAGTGTTATGAAATAACTGATTTTCTATAGGTGTAGGGATATCCGCCATGACTCTTGGTCATGAATATCGACATGCAGGTACTTAGCGATAGTTCATCCATTGTTTCATCGTGTTGCAATAACCAAGAAAAAAATACATGTTAATATTGATTTCTCTGTGGCCCATGGTAACAGTTTCCATAGGAGTTCGTGTTATTTTGCCAATGATTTCCAACATTATTTTCTCATTAATCTTCATGACGGTCATCTTCACGACTGTATTTACGTATATATCAGTCAATCTTCGCCGTTGCAAGAAAGAAATTAAAAGAAAACCCAGAAAATAACGACGCCGTGCATGAACAACCACGACACATCTTTAGTTTATAACAACCTTGCAACGCCGTTTTTACGATACATATTAAGTTCGACAAAGTTCGACGTGGTTTCAAACGTCGCGCCTAACATGTCGAACTTAATTGCTAGCGGCGAGCATTCGTTGAATTTGGTCAGTGGCCACCTACGCGAATGTACCGCTTAACATGAATAATGTGCCATGAATCGCACGGTTTTCGTTTTTCTTGTCTATTTCTCACTATTTTCTTGTCGAAATATGGTGACGGTAAATCCGAAGAGAGCGAGAAAAGAAAACAGAATACAGTAAAAACCCGTCAACAAGAACCTACTCCTATTAAGAACCTCAGGCTGAAATTGAGAATTTATTTATATAAGAATATATAAGAACCTATCCCAGGCTGATTTGGTGAAATGTAGGTTCTTGTTAGCGGGTTTTTACTGTAATTGTGAGTAGATAATTGACTTGAATCTGCCTTACACTAGCCTGTTGTCAGGTGAAAGCGGAACATATCTCTGTATGCCGTCGGACTGACTTCTTCATCTTCTTCAAACAACTCAGCGCATCGATTACATGTCGGCGCGCTTATAGCTACTACAAGTTATGCACTCGCGAGAAGAGATCATTACTGTTTGTATCGTGTCCATTACTCGAAAAGACCGCCGTGCGTATTAAGTTTCATGTTTTCACCTCGCATTACAGCGAGATAAACTAGACAAACACGTTTTTTCGTGAATTGCATTAGGTTCGGCACATGATAAGTCCGACGTTTGAATCGACGTCGCGTCAAGTCGAACTTAAGCGCGCCGCCTTGGTCGAACTTAATGTGGGCGTCGAACTTAATTAAAATCGTCGAACTTAATTGATTCAAATGTCGAACTCATCATGTGCCTAACACTTCGAATTAGGTTCGGCACATGATAAGCGCGACATTTGAACCGGGCCTTAATCGTTTTCATATGCTTTACTTGCTATTTTCCGTCAGGAATCGTGGGCTTATTATGGCTTCCATTGCAGAATGAAAAGCAGACAGTGAATATCGTTATCCATTTCTATCCTTGGGCGCCTTCTTTACTTCTAGCAAATTCGACCCTGAATTGTTTGGTGAAGAAGCTTCCACAGACAGCTGTCTGATTGAAGTCCAGTGTCTTCCTTAAGCATGGATATGTATGTTTTGTGACCAGCCCCTCTCCCCTTTCCATTATGTGATGTCCATGCAGAAAAGAAGGTTTGTGACAGGCACTCGCTCTGGCACAATGGCCAGCAAATCGCATGCGACGCTGACGGATGGTGGAGGAAAGTTTGGGAAGGTTGTCGTAAAGATCTTTATTTGACATATGATCCCTCTAACTGATGTTAAGAACTCTCCTGAGAAGTCTGGTGTAGCATCCATCAACTTTAAGTTCCATTTGTCTACTGATGGTCCATGTCTCGGAACCGTAAAGGAAGATAGAAATTGACAGTTTGATATATTTACACAGAGTGCGCATCGTTTTACATCTTAAATTATAAATTGTATACTTTGTTTATTATCTGTCACAAGCTACTTTGACAGCTTTATGAACTCTTGCTAAACCAGAAAGCAAACAAGGTCTGATCAACTATTATCCCGTGATGAACTATTTATTACTCACGCGTGATCAACTTTTAAATAAATTCCATTTTGAATGGATAGTTTTTCCTGGTCAAACAAAGAATTCAAAAAACAAGCTTCAAAAACCATCAAAACCGACGCTTTTTAGTCGATTATATTAATTTCACGAAAGTATACATTGTAAAAAATTATATATATATATATATATATATATATACATATATATATAAAACAGTTATACATTGAATGACTAGATTAAACCGGCTTTGGTAGATTAAACGAAATAAGAAAAATAAACAAGTCAAGTTAAAATGGTATTCAAAAATGAATTTAATGCGACGAAAGTTTAAGGACGGCACTACAGTGACTCATTGCAGGTGTTTTAATTGTTTACGGTTTTCTGAAAGTCGGTTATTTTATATACCCTTGACATTCAAACGTAAAAAGAAAAACATGGGCCATACTAAAAACCTTAATTTCGCTTGGTCGTTCTTTCGGAAAAAATTATCCTACCCTTATATAGTCTGTTCACAAAAACCTATAGCTCCTCCGTCGCTCGATCTGTACTGAAAGACCGGGGCTAGGATAATTTTGTCGTATACATATAGGTAATAGCATGGCTTCGAGTGCAATTTGGAAAAAACCATGCACGAGTGAGTTTTTCAAAGAGTTTTAGACTATCAAAATTGCACGAGTCCGAAGGACGAGTGCTATTTGAGGTCTTTGAAAAACTCACGAGTGCGTGTTTTTCCAAAATTGCACTCGAAACCATGCTATTACTAGTATTAATAATATACATGAAATGTTAGACAAATGTTCTTCCGGCTACAAAGTTTACATACCACTCATTGCTCCACTTCTCGAAGCATAAATGATTGAAAACTTCTTCGCTTTGTTCACTAAATATACGTAAAACGTTTTACTCATAGCATCTAACCTCTTCTAGTCTTCTTGCAGGAACTTTTAATAATGACAATATTAAAGCAAAATTCACTCTGTATTTCATCGAAATGTTCTTCGAGAACTATATGTTTTGGTTGTCATATTGGATTTTCTCGTGAGGAAAACCCATCCTTCAAAATCCGCATAAGCATTTCATTGGTAGTTTCTGGTTGTTTATTAGCCAATCAGAATGGTTAATGCTCATCGAAATTTGCACTGTATATATTACACCTTTTCTGCACTGAAATTGCACTCCTCTCGACCAATCAGGATGCAGTAATTTTGTCATGTATATTAAGTAATTATAACAACCACCTGCTCGGTCAATAAGCTTTTAAGTGTAGCGTTCAAATATTAAGTGACATATAAGAAAAAATATTTGTACATTTTAAGATCTCTGCTATTAATTGCAATCCTGCCTCCTTTCTACATTGAAAGTTCAGACATCTCGCATATCACAAGAAAAGCATTACAATTTTGAAGAAAGACACCGGGACCAACCTAAAACGTGAAGTTCTGTGAATATTGTTCTTAAAATTATCTCGACCGAAAGAAATTCACAGTTTATAAGATGAACGCCATATGGAGCTCAAACTTTTAATACCGACATGATTGTTGAAAAATGCTTGGGTGGGTTCGTTGTCCACAGACCATCATCTTCTTATGTCCTCAACTTTATCCTAGCTTCTGTTCTAAACATAACTATTGGCCTCATTGGAACCATCCTTAATTCGCTTGTTGTCTTCATTTTTTGGAAGTCACAGAAAATGAGAAAGAAAATATCCTCTATGATGATCATGGTGTTGTCTGCAAATGATCTGGCACTAGTAACAATTATTCCTGCATTGTTCTTGCTCCAGTCAGTCACCAATGTTATTGGAAGACCAAATTGTCTGTACCATATATGTTTTCAGTTAACTGGGTTTTCACTTGCAGGAATATCCATGATAACTCTTTTTGTCATGCATATCGACAGGTACTTATCGATAGTTCACCCTTTGTTTCATCGTGTTACGATAACTAAGCAAAAATACATTTTAATATTGGTTTCTCTGTGGTTCATGGTCACAGTCGTTGCAGCAGTTCGTGTTATTTCGCCAATCGTTTCTAACATTATTCTTGCCCTATCCGCCATTACCGTCGTATGCACGACTTTATTTATATATGTGTCAATCTTCGCCGTTGCAAAAAAGAAATTAATCAAAGTAGACCCAATAAATAACAATGCTCCTGGTTCGTCCAAGAACTTTGCAATCCTTTTATTACGCGAACTAAAGTTGGCAAAAACATATCTCTTAATTGTTTTCATATGCTTTGCTTGTTATTTCCCGACAGCAGTCATCTTCGCAATGTGGCGTCCATTGCTTAACGAAAAGCAGACACTGAATATTCTTATCAACGTCTATCTTTGGGCGACTTCTTTGCCTCTAGTGAATTCGACCTTGAATTGTCTAGTGTTTTTCTGGTCAAATAAAGAACTATGAAAAGAAGCATCCAAAATCGTTAAAACGGCTTTCCACCGAGAATAACTTATATATAAGACGCATTTATATGTATGTATATTCAACAACATATAACTGTAATTACTTATGTTATGATTAACTCTAACGGTTAAAATGTATTTCTTTTGTTCTGGGCACTCCCCTTATTCTCTCTCCGGTTTATTCTTTTGTTTGGCGTTCGATATATCGGACACTGAGCGTTAAAAGGCGGTTAAGCTTTTGCGGGGTCATGCAAACTACGTTGGTATTCTATTTTGAATTGCTAAATTCAGAATGCATCTAATCAGCGTGCGTGAAGTTCTGATTAACCTAATTCGCATAACTCACAAACAAGAAATATGGCGTAAATACACCTAAATATAACACTTCGAAGAAAAGCTACGACAATATAAGCTTGCAAAGAATCAGAAATTTATTAGATCTGGTAGATACAAGAAAGTCTCATATTCGTAAATTACTTCGTTTTATCAGTTTTGATAATTTGCCGATACCGCCATGTATCTACTGTTATAAAGCTGAGCTTTTGTACTACAGTGTAGTGTTACTTATATTGTTCCTTAGACATTTAACTCAGGGGCGGCGTGGCTCTCAAATAGGGCCCGGGAAATGATATGCTAGGGGCCCACTTTTAGGGGGGGGGGGTGTAAAATTGGGGTGTGGAAACAGCTACCAATAAAAATGATAAATTGTAAATGAGAATGCAGAAACTTTATATTCATTAAGCTAAAAACCTAGAAGAAACTGTATTTAGTGTGATTACATAATGGCATGTGCGTCTCTAATATTTACTCTAATATTTACTCTGATGGTGGAAATAGTTTGTTCGGGTTGATTTGAGCTAGAGAACACTTCGTTGACTTTCGATACTGCATCGCCATCAATTTCCTCAAGTTTATCATTTGAAGTTGGCAGAATTCCTAACGTGTTAGCTGTTGCTAGCTCGTCACCTGGGCCAAGCGGAGGTGGGATTTCTACACAAAATGTCACTAGGTCAGACTTATTTATTTCGTCATTGCGCATTTTCAACGAGCACGTAAACAAGACTCGTCATTTTCGATAATCTGTCATTCTGTCTTAACTTCCAATAGTGTAATAGCGCAGGAGATGAAATTCACACATATGTCAGATGATTGAAATTTGAAATTCTACCCGGCATTTGGGCGGAAACTACCGAAGAGTGTTGCGCCCGCGGCACAACTTCGCTCAGGTTTCATACAAATTATATACCGTAATAACCGTATAGCGGTATATAGAAACTTAGAAATTTAAAAACGAATGAAACAATAATATATTTGCGGTTCCTATCAAGTTTCTGAGTGAATGCGCAAAAGAAAGCTGATGTAGACCGCCGTAATGTATTTAAGAATTTGAAGTTTTCTATTTGCGCGAGCGCAGGTGGCGGTCGGCCTAGCCTGCAAAGCAGGCGCTTTATTTATATTTTTTTCGCGTTATTTTTTACGGTCGGCCCGAACTTAAGTGCCTAACAAAGCTTAACTCAAGCGCTTCAACATTAGATTACCTAAATTGAAAAATCAATTTAATAACTATATCACTATATCACTAAACATACTTTAAGTCTTTAACCAATATGTAGTAATAAAGATACAAATAAATAAGTTGCCGAGCTGTTGTAAGGTAAGCCTTTAGCCATGGGCACAATTTATTATAAATTACCTGTTGAGACTGTTGTTTCATTGGCTTTGAAGAAGGACGTTAGCGGTTTCACATTCTTCGAGCTTTCAAATAAGAGCTTTGTTTCTTGTTCTCGTCGCTTTTGAGACCCACTTTTATGTTTTTTCTTGGGAAGAACATTCCCAGAATCACGCGTACTATGCGCTCTTTTGTCAGCCATTCACAGTCAATGACTACGGCATATTTATGGTTTCAATACGCGCAAATGCGCAATGAAATAATGTGAACTATGTTACTCAGACCGGAAGTATATGCTTGACGGGTACCGCAGGGCTCGGGGCCCTAGCTGGCCAATAGTTGCAGCCATGACTTAGCATCGTTACTCGTCAGTGAAATATAATTGGCAACCTGCAGGGCCTCCAGCACTGAGCACACAGCAGTTTTAAATTTCACAAACTATACACGTTTACGCGCAAACGCGCTTTCGCACACGACCGAACGCTTTACAGGGCCGTTTTACATCATCGGGGCCCATCTTTCTTCAAATTTTTAGGGCCCACCAGCTAGAATTCTAGGGGCAAATGGGGCCCACCAGGCTAGAAATCCTTGGGGCCCACCGGGAAATTTCCCGGTCTCCCGGTGGGCCACGCCGCCCCTGATTTAACTCACCGGTTCTGGCGGTTCAACAGTGCTATCTTGTGATACACGAAAGGCAACCGGTCTAGTCATCTTGATCAATGTCTAAGCTACATTTCTATGGTGGTTGCCTGCTTGTAACAAAAAGTTGGCTGCTTGTTGTGGCTGTTCTTCGAAGTGTTATATTTAGGAGGTAAATTTGCGCCATGTTTCTTGTTTGTTTATGATTGTGAGTTATGCGAATTAGAATAATCAGAACTTCACGCACGCTGATTGGATGCATTCTGAATTTCATAAAATCTATATTTTATTATAAATCTAATTACAGATATCCCATCCATCACATTTTACTTTCAAAAAGCTCTATATTTTAGTATATAAATCAATAATTACAGATGGCAACTCCCCTCACCTTCAAAGTATGCACTATCCGATACCATTTGGCATGGTTGCCTGCTTGTAACAAAAAATGCCATCAAAAGTAATCTTTTGAAGCCTTGGCCGGCCGTCTATATATCATTGGACTTCTTTAGTTCTAATTAAAAATCATTGCTTGATTAATTAACGGTTCTATACAAACTACTGACAATTAACGAAACACAGAAAGAGTTCTGTATAAAATATAATATGTATACTTATAAAAATAATATAAAACACAATCCGATATAAAACATCTTTAAAAACCCAAGATATGGATAAAAAAAACAAGACAAAAAGATGGAAAAAATGATGAAAATGGTTTTGGTTTTTGATCCATATCTTGGGGTTTTCAAGATGTTTATCTTCGGGTTATGTTTTATATTATTTTTCTTTAAACAGAGCAATGAATATAAATTCAACAGAATTAGCGTTACCCTGCGAGCAGAGTTCTACTCTTCGCTTTTTATTATATATAATTAATGGAGCATTTGCACGATGACGTGAGATGGCGTTGGGTGACTACAACTACCAGAATGCTTTGCCAGTATTCTAGGGTTTCGGCTAAAAGGGATGACTCAAAAGGCCCGTCCCCGTCCAGTTCTTTCGCGGCTTTTCCAAAATATGTTGTTAAATTTGTTTTTTTCCAAATTTGTTTAAGTTTCAGTGAAGGGTAGTGAGTCTCAAGATTTTAGCAATCTTTTCGATGCATACCACAACATAAACCTTAAAGGACATTGGCAACAAAAATTAAGTTTGTCTAATTTGAAAGAACTCATAAATTTGTAATGGAAGATCCTTTACAGTTTTTTCGTATCTTTCTTCGTTTTCAAGATATTTCAATTTGTTTAATATGTAAATGATGGTCTCTGACGTCATGAGCAGGGTACAGTATTTTCACACGTAGAAAAATCAGTTATATCTCTAAATTTGTTCAACGAAATCATTTGAAACTGTGCACATAAAACGCCTTGTGACACTGAACATTTCATAACTGATGTTGCTTTGTGTAAAAATACTGTACCCTGCTCATGACGTCAGAGCCCATCTCATTTACATATTAAACAAATTAAAATATCTTGAAAACGAAGAAAGATACGAAAAAGTTGTAAAAGATCTTCTATTACAATTTTACGAGTTCTTTCAAATTAAATAAACTTAATTTTTATTGCCAATACCTTTAATCAAAAATCTGGTTTACCCCCTAGCTTTCTGGGAAAACATATTTGACGGCATATTTTGGAAAAGAGGACGAGGAATTGAAAGGACTGGACGGGTCCTTTTGAGTCCTGGTTCATACATCGCATTTAATTCAGACGAATTTAATTCATAGTTAGCTTCGTCGACTAGTCGACGTAAACTCGAATTCGTTTCATACGACGAATTCAATTCAGTGACGAGCAAGGAAAATCCCGTTAGATCGCGCCAAAAACGTCGAATACGCATGCGAAGTAAACAAAAATCTGATCACGGGCACAAAAAATATGTTCTCATAATTTATGCATTTAATTTATGCGATGATACAGCGACGTCTGAAACCAACACGCATTTCAGACGTCCCAGACGAATTTAACTCTTCAGTCGAATTTAATTCGTTTCATACGTCGCACTACAGTCGCATTTAATTGATGGAGTTAAATTTGTCTGAATTAAATGCGACGTATGAACCTAGAATACGTCCGCCTCAGTGGTCCGCCCGGCGACTCTGCGAGGTATGTATAAATATGTAATCAGTAATCTTGCAGGATAATCATGGGGATAATTCAGGACTTGTATGATTATTTGGGATATGTCTCCAGCTCCTCAACATTCCACAATATCCTTATATGCTAACGTCAATGATGGCCGATCTTATGACTAATATGGTGTGAATGAAAGTCAACTTTATTGGTTTATATTTGGTTGGTTTGTTTTGTTTTTTTCTTTTCGACAGAATCCAATTGTAGTTCTGTGATTGTGTAGTTCGTTTCTAGTTTTTTAATATTGGTGTGACTTGAAGCAAACATGGTTTTCGAAAGAAATCTAACAGATTTGGTCCGTGGACTGAGAAATCACAAGGAAAATGAGGTAGGAATTAAGGAATAGTCTAAGTTATCTAGATTATTTAGGTTGATTTCGCATCAAAATATTTCTATACTACATGTATTAAGTCTAAAGTCTGTATTTAATACAGTATATTTGGTGCTACAACTTTAGAATACTGAACCAATGAAAATTAGGGGTTGTAACTACCAGTGGCATAGAAAGCAAGTTGATCTTGGAGGGGCACAGCTTCAAAAGGGCACTTTGTTCAAGGGGTAGGACTTCAAAAGGACACTTGAAACACATGTTTTATCATAAAAGGGGCACAGACTTTTCTGTTGCAAAAAGGGCACTTCATGACAAAGTTGGGGAGGGGGGCACATGCCTCGGTTCCCCCGGTTCCTATGCCCCTGGTAACTACTAGCTACATATATTACTGTATATATGTATAAAAGTATTAAGATCCCCGTTGTTATTCAAATATTTACTCTATACGTCCAACAGGGAACTTTGAAATGATGCCGTGAACAACGAACTGAAGTCGCAATCTCGCAAGTCACAACTTTGTTTTGAAGTTCGCAACTTGATTGGCTATTATGTAATGAATTTTCGAAGTTCGTCGCCAACTTCGGAAATAATGAACGAACTTCGGAACACAATTGGTAAAAGTTATGTGAAATCCTCTGTAATATAGGAGAAGCAACGCTGTATCTTTCGTAGAGTTCTCCACAAAGCAATTAGGAGAATTTTACATTCATGACACGCCGGTTTCAAAGACTGGGGACTGATCTTTCTTTGGTATCTCTTTATTCCCAGCCTATGCAATTGATAAAATCGATAATCGATAGTAATCAATAACAATCGATATCAATTAATCGATTGATATTGATAATCGATGAACAATCAATGAAGGAGTTTTTTGGTATTGATTATCAATAGCAATCGATTAACTAATTGTGATCGATTGGTATCGATTTCTATCGATTGGTATTCGTGAAACTAAAGGGTTCTCTAAGACGTGTAGAATTTTTTCTAATAGAAAGGGATGTGTCAGATTTTCATTCTTCTTTTGATCTCTTTTCTTCTCCCTTGCATGTTTTATCACACTGCAGTTCACCAACAAACATGTTGTAATTTTATAAATGCGAAGGTTGATCCTTTGGAAATTGACATCGTGAGATTGGCAAGACGTGTTTGGCTAAGGGTGCATTTCGGTAATAACAACTCCAGATTTCCAGCGGCCTTTAGCTCTGACCGATGTCATCTCGGTGCATAGAAACCTGGTATCTACTCTCAAAAATCGATGACAATCAATAGCAATCGATAGTCATCAATTGGAAAATCGATTGGTCATCGATTGGCAAATACCAATCGATATCAATTAGCTAATTGATATCGATTGATATCAATTTATTGATTGGCTTTCCGATCATCGATTGTCATCGATTGCATAGGCCGGGCTTTATTACATATAAGATCTCACAGATCTATAAGCCTAAAACTTTCAGACACATATCAATTCATCCCAATTGGTCTGTTTCTAACAATCTGTCCTTTGCGATCTCTTATTCCAATCTGAAGAGTTTAACATATATCGTCTTACAGGGTTCTGCCCACGGTGGGCGGTGCGGGGCGGCAGTGCCCGGCACTCGCGTCAAAATGGACCCTTCCGCCCAGCACTCGAAATATGCAATGAGAAAACCTCATATGTGTTGTATTTTTTATATATCTTTTTATATATTTTTTATATCAGACAGAGGCTATAGTTACTTCAAAAACTCATTAATAATTCATGAGGAAAACACAAAGGAAATCAGTACCATGTCCGTGGTTTTATACCTGATAAAGCTTCTTGACGTCAGAAAGAATACTAATGAACATACAATTTTATATAAAGAATACTAATGAACATAACATCCAATAACGAATCGTTTTTGAAGGCATTCAAAACACTCGCATCACGTGTTTTATCAGATCTAAAGCACTCGGGCTGCACCCTCGTGGTTTTAAATCTGATAAAACGCTCCTGCTCGTCTTTTAAATATTACTTAATAGACTAGATTTTCCCAATATATCCATTCCAACAAGTGTTCCACCAGGTCCTATCATTAAACATGTAGTATTCTCAAACATGTCTCTCCTTTCAGTTACTGCATTGCAGTTTTATTAATATTTATATTATCCACATAAATACTTAATAGTAATATTTAGTCTCACAAAGTTGTGAGACACATGATGTAAAGGATTATGAATTTCACTTGCTCACAATTTTGAAAATATCATTTTCAGATTACTAACTTTCACATATTCTCAGGGGGGGTGAGCCCCCGGGCCTGTAGGTACCCGGCACTCACATGCTCCTGGGCAGAACCCTGGTCTTATTTAATGTTATACCCTCTGATACACACCTTACTACGTAACTAATCCCTTTACAATGACTTCAATGTCCCATTTCATGCAATTTGTCTTGCGTTTCGTACATGTAGCTATTTTTACAAATAATTGGACTACTTAAGACTATGTACAGGAAGGCCTTAATCTCTTCTTTCTTGAACTTTATACAATTTAGATAAAATCCAAAATCCCCCTGACATAAATTGACAAAACATGCAATTACAAATCAATTAACGCAATTAATAACCCAACTAAATATAACTAAATACATACATGTATATTTTAACAGTGTCGACTTTTAGCGCGTTTAAATAAAATGTTGTATTTTTCATGGCGTGTAACAGAAAAACACGGAGAAAACCGTTAAATGTGCCAGAGTTTGGCTCTTTCACGATAGTCGCAAGCTTAAACGAAGACGAGAGCCGACCCATACATGTACCACGATGTCATTGTCATCATTCAAACTAAACATGAACATTTTTTCAGTAACTGCATGCATGCTATGGAAACGACTTCTACACTTCACGTTATGCATAAACATTTTCTCCGTTAAAATAAGGTGCGAGATTTACACACGCAAACTGTAAACTCGCTAACAATAGCAAAATTCATTGAGCTAGAACGAAATATATAGGTGTTACTACTGCCACAGCTATTTGTAGTGTTTGTAACATCTTAATTATTTCTCAAACTCATTAATAATTCATGAACCAAAAACAAAATAAATTAATTTTAATCAGTGCTTTGAAATCGGAGGAATAGTACTAGTACTTTGAAAGAAGGCTAATTATATTACGTTTCAGAGGTATCTTCGGAGTTTTGAGTTTGAGAAGTCAGTTCAAATACTCGACGTCGGACTTTACCGGGATTACAAAGCCGTCGTGGGGTCGTACTAAAAACCGTTCGGGACCGTCCGGGACCGTCCGTGAACCGTCCGGGACCGTCCGTGAACCGTCCGGGACCGTCCGTACCATTAATTTCAAGAGAATCTTTAATGTACTTATAACTTACATTGATTACATTCGTCAATTGGTTTTTCGAGAAACGAAATGTTAAAAAAATGTACAAGGTAATGTGCAGCATTATAATGACTCGTGCAGCATTATATTCGCACAAATCAACAAGAAATCGCTGCAGCCGTGAAAAAATTTGGAGGTTTGGCAGCTGCTTTCGCTAATAAAGCGTGAGGAGATTGGCCAATCGGAATATTTAATAGCCACACGTCGGTTTATACTAAAGAGTTTATACGAGACAATATTTAATGAATGTTGTGATTTTATTTAAAACACAATTTATCGTTTCAGTTTATCGTTTCTTTCCCCCATGAAATCCTGGACTCCCGTTTCTTTTGTAACATATTTGTTGCCCTTAATTGATTAGAATAATTAATGCCCTAACGTTTTTGAGTTCTATATATAGTGTTATTGTCTTTTTTGTTATTTTTGGTGTGAAAACTGCGAAATGTTACAACCGCTAAGAGTATGCAGTTAATTAATGCGAAGAAAGTTGAGACCATCGTACCGGTTGAAAAACTATGTTACAAATAACGTTTTCAATAAAAAATTATTAGTTTTTATTAGATCTTTAAATACCAACTATTTTATTATAAATATTGACCACGGATGGTTAAATTAAGTTCATGGACGGTTCACGGACGGTTCACGGACGGTTCACGGACGGTCACGGACGGTGTTTAGTAGGACCGCCGTCGTGCATTAAAAAGGCTCGCCTTTTCAAAAACCACTCGGACTTTGAAATCCCGGTAAAGTCCCCCGTCTCATATTTGAACTATTACATAAAAGTAAATTTTAACCTTGGAACCCTCGTGGAACCCTTTGACGACAATGTTGCAAATGGTTAATTGAACGTCTTGACTTTCTGACATCTTGTTGAATGTACGCTATATGTCTCCCGGGATGTCTGGCGAAGTGACGAAGTGCACAGTCGTTGGCGTCTAAGCGTGACAACAGCTGTGAAAACATGTTATGATTTTAACGCAAAGGTTGATTCTTTGGAAATTGACATCGTGAGATTGGCAAGAACGTGATTGGCTAAGGGCGCATTTATAGGTAATAACAACTCCAGATTTCTGACGGCCTTCAGTCTGACCGATGTCGTCTTGGCGCAAAGAAACCTGGTATCTACTCTCAAAAATCGATGGCAATCAATAGCAATCGATAGTCATCGGTTGGAAAATCGATAGTTATCGATTGGCGAACTGACGAATTTTTGTGACTATCGGTTGGTCATCGATTGGCAAATACCAATCGATATCAATTAGATAATTGCCATAGATTGATATCGATTTATCGATTGGCTTTCCGATCATCGATTGTCATCGATTGCATAGGCCGGGATATACTTAGCCTCCTTGAGTAGAGGGAATGGAGTGACGGAAGCGCCTCACAACGTCTGCTCAAGGAGGCTAGGATATACTGTATTTATTTTATAGCATGCTATCGGATATGAGCTTTTGCGTAATCTGATTGGTTCCCTACTACCAGGCTATCAGCTAATATCCTGGGCTAGTAGAGAAAAAACAAGATGGCGGCATGTTTTTTTAAACTGCCGAAAAGAGTTGAAATTGACGGGGTTTTATACAGAAAAACATCAACACCCTCAAACCAATGTATAAAAAAACAACATTGTGTAAACATACATTAACAAATACACAATTTAGCATGTTAAATGGTAAAATTCACCTAAAAATTACGTCTTTTTACTTCAAAAACCCGACTAAATTAACGGGTTGATATTAATTTGTTGCCAAACAAAGAAACTCACGGTTAAAATCAAGCTTACAACACACATTTCGTAGGAGATCACCAGTAAAGAGACTTTTTATTGAGATAAGCATTTGGAGTAGTAAAAAGCATGTTCTTTTTCAAAAACAACCAACTAAGTAATTTAGTTTCACTGCCGAAGGTGTTTCAGTTTCATTTTTGCCTGATGAAATCAATACCTTTTTCACGACAGCAACGCTAATATAAACAACTGACCCACCTTTTGACTTCATAAAGGTACCTTTTAATCTTTTTTGTTGATCTGCTTAACACATTTTTTGCCTCTCGAGCAACATTTATACAATATTTCGAAGCTGTTTACCGAACAGCTCAGCGAGAAACTCTAGCTATGTGAATGCATCATTGCGCATGGCGGAAGTTTAGTTGCCTATGCCGGAAGTTTGTTGTTTCAAACATTTCGCTGTAATTTTGTCTCTTGTACAGTGCTTGGCTATATAATAAAACAGTTATACCATTCGCTCTCGTTGTATACGAACTAATAGCCAACTCGGCGAAGCGCCTCGTTAGCGCCTCGTTGGCTATGAGCTCATATACAACTCGAGCTCATGGTATAACTGTTAAATATATTAACAAGCCTTGCCTCCTAACCCAGGTTAGCTTGTCAACTCCAGTCAACCTACTACAAATAAACTCCTGTTTAAGGGTCAACTCAAGGCAAATTATTTTTTCGGCTTGTTATATCCACATAAACTTTCGAATTCTCCCAACTCACTCTCGTGTTTGCATCAGGCTATATAAACACGGGCGGCCATTTTCTATTTCTTAAATATATATATAATTGTATATTGTATATTGTATATTTTTATCAGATTCTTAATTTTAAAGGTAAGTAGGATTAGGATAGTTAATGATATAATTTTGTAACACATTTTTTTGGCAGGTCTATACATCAGCTGAATAGTTGATCAACCTTATGACCTGCCTTATCAAATAAGGAATGAAAAAAAAAAGGTGTCCAAAGTGTAAATTTGGCGCAGTGTATGTTTGCGGCGAAGGACGAACCCCTCTGAGCGAGGTCTTGGGGCATTGCTCCCCAGAAAATTATAATTTCGTAAGCCTTAGAATTTTTGGCTATTCCTAAGAGATATAGTAATGTCCAAGTAGTCGAACTGCGAGGCTAAGATCGTATTCGGAAAGCACTAAACAACCGAGAATGTGGACCTTGTCTTCCAAAGACTGTGTCAAGTGACGTATTGAACTTTACTGTCCATCTCACAAGCTTCTCTAAGGAATGTATGAAAGGTACACTGTTCTGATTGAACCGAGTTCAAAAGCCGTCAATCTTATACAATCGGAATATGCTGTAGTAAGGTTAGATATACTGCCGAAACAGAGAACGTAGGAGTCTAACGTTTCGAGCGAAGGCCCTTCGTCCCGTTTCTCTCTGATAAATGTTGCAGTCATTTGACGTTGTAAATGTTGCGGTGTTGCCATTTGACGTTGTAAATGTTGCAGTGTTGCCATTCGACTTGTAAATGTTGTAGTGTTGCCGTTCAATTTTGTAAATTTTGCAGTGTTAACATTCAAGAGTTAGAAAGGAAGATACTCATTAGCATGCGATAAGCAGTCAAAACAGTGGGATAACTAGTTATGCACTATGTATACTCATCTGCATGCTAATCAGTTGAATAAAGGATTTAACCGGTCTGTTAGAACAATGAACTGTGGGTGTGTCATGAGATAAACGCTGGTATAATGTGTGCGATATTTAATATATGGATATTTCTGACTGCCTCAGCCGGGAGTCCCAATAGCTCAGTGGTAGAGCGCTGAGTTCGATTCTCGGTCGGGGCAGTCAGAAAACTTTTCTCTACGGCAGTGATTCGACTTCATTTGAAATTCTTCTTCACATATATACGCTGCTTAAGGACAGCTGAATGTTTATAACTTACGGTGGCTTGGGTCAGGCCGGCTTCGTCCTGGAGAAAGATACCTAACTCTTCGTTTAAGTGGATTAGATATCCCCCGATGAGCCACGGTAATGTGTGTGATATTTAATATATATTTCTGACTGCCTCAGCCGGGAGTCCCAATAACTCAGTGGTTGAGCGCTGGTACGTTAAACCAGAGACCTTGGATTCGATTCCCGGTTGGGGCAGTCAGAAAACTTTTCTCTACGGCAGTGATTCGACTTCATTTGAAGTTCTTCTTCTTCATAAATGTTGCGGTGTTGCCCTTCGACTTTATAAATGTTGCAGTGTTGCCATTTGACGTTGTAAATGCTGCAGTGTTGCCATTTGACTTTACATGTATAAATGTTGCAGTGTTGTCAATGGGCCCGCAGTAATTGGCATACATGCTGTTGCGGTTACCCTGCCACTCTTAGATACTCATTTTATGTACTTTAAAATGTAATTATCTAATATATATGTGTATGTAAAAGCTAGTGGCAAAGCCTAATAAATAAAAATAAATAAATAAAAAATAAAAATCGACTTTGTAAATGTTGCGGTGTTTGTAAATTTTGCAGTGTTGCCATTCGACGTTATAAATGTTGCAGTGTTGCCATTTGACTTTACATGTATAAATGTTGCAGTGTTGTCATTCGACTTTGTAAATGTTGCAGTGTTGCCATTCGACTTTGTAAATGTTGCAGTGTTGCCATTCGACTTTGTAAATGTTGCAGTGTTGTCATTCGACTTTGTAAATGTTGCAGTGTTGTCATTCGACTTTGTAAATGTTGCAGTGTTGTCATTCGACTTTGTAAATGCTGCAGTATTGCCATTCGAATTAAATGTTGCAGTGTTGCCATTCGAATTAAATTTGCGGTGTTTCCATGGGAATAAAATGTTGTAGTGTTGCCATTCGAATTAAATTTGCAGTGTTTCCATGCGAATAAAATGTTGCCATTCGAATTAAATGCTGTAGTGTTGCCATTCGAATTAAATTTGTGGTGTTTCCATGCGAATAAAATGTTGTAGTGTTGCCATTCGAATTAAATGCTACAGTGTTGCCATTTGAATTAAATTTGCATGCAGTGTTCCCATGCGAATAAAATTTTGCAGTGTTGCGACTTTGTTGCCACCGAGAAATACCGATAATTATCGAAATACCGAGAACTACCGAAATGCTGAGAAATATCGAGAATTATCGAAATACCGAGAATCATCGAAATACCGGTATATGGCATTAGCTTACATAATCATGTACTTTGCTTTATTTTAGGCCAAATTTATTACTTCTTGTATGGATGAAATCAAGCAGGAGCTGAAGCAGGAGAATGCAAATATTAAGGCTAATGCTGTGGCCAAGCTAGTTTATGTAAGTACATAGTTACAGGAGATACTATGGTCACTATAGTAAGAATATAGGGATATACCGGATACTACTTTACTAGATACCCGATTAAGCCTTTTGGTGTATGTTGTTATGGGGCAACTTTATATATTAATTGCAACGTGTAGTTCATCTCTAGCCAACACAGCTGCCAAACGTTTTGCGCATGCGCGACGTCCGAGCTCGTCCTCAGAAAAAGAGCGGGAAAACACTGAAATATTTGGACTGGTCCGAGAGTCCGACACAAAAGTTAAACTTATAAGCATACTACCGAAAAGATAAGGTAGATAATTTGTGCATGGCTTCTTTGTCAATATTTAACAACTATTCACCGACACTGCGGTGAATAATTGTTTTAGCATATACCTCATAAATGAAATAATAATAAGTTTAACATTCTTACATTTTTCGGTATTTTATACAAGACTGTCAAGACACGGCCGCTTAGTAGCAACTTGGGCACTTGGCTAGCACTTGTCGACAAAACAGTTTTTACAACTTTTGAATATATTAATGGCTAGAAAATTGTAAAGAAACATACCTGTGGACACTCTTCTACTTAATTTTGTTGACTTTTTTCGTTATTCTACAACATCAGCCTTGTTTAACAACAAAATCTCCTGCTTCGGTAAACAAAGCAAAACTGGCCGCCATTTGTTTTGCCCGCAGGTGAATAGTGCAGGATATCCCGAGCTAGAGGAACCAATCAGATTGCTTGAAAAGCACTATTCACCTGCGAGGTATATGCTAATGTAACATATTCTGAATTTACCCCTTCGTAATTTTCTTTACCCTTTTTTAAAAACACAAATGACTAGTCGAGTCTTACTTAGTCTTCACTGTCTGGTTGTTGTCGCCACGGCTAGTTTCCACTTCTCTTGCAATGTTTACTCAGCGAATTCACGCATGCGCAAACGTTTGGCAGCGGTGTTATCTCTAGTCACACCTAAAGAATTCTCGTCTTTTTGGTGCTGTCCAATCTCGTTCCCAGAGCCCACGTTCCCCACCCGGGAAACGAGAGACTCGGGATAATCCGTTTCAAATCGTTACGTTATTGGCTGAATAGTGAGCATGAGCTGGTCTGAAGTGACCGGAAGTAGAATTAATAAAACCAAAATAACAAAGATGTTGGACGACAAGACTCCAGTGAAGACGTTGCCGCGATCGATATCTTCGCCGTATGTGTGTAGATGTTGTAATTCGAGCTTTGCCAGCAACCCCATTGACTTGTTTGGGGAAAAGTCAAACAAGGAGAAAATACTGCTCGGATATTTACGCATGCGTATCTCAACCGGAATAACAAGAATCCTGTGTTTTGAAACGGATTATCCCAGAGTCTCTCGTTTCCCAGGTGGGGAACGTGGGCTCTGGGAACGAGATTGGGTGCTGTCCAAAAGTCGTAGTGGATTTGAATTGGTCTTGACTGAGGGTCTGAGTATACACGACGGGCGTTTGTTGTTGGTGACTCGAATCTTAAGGCGTGTACTCTAAACCAAACCTTAACCCTAATCTTAACCCTAATCTCACTAACTTGACTGAGGACTAATTCTTATTGGTTGTTGTGACGCAATGAAATTATTACTCGGGCGTTATGATAGACCGAGTGTAGGTTTCGCCTCCGTTTCTGTTGTTTGTTTCTCTGTCGCCAAATGGCAGATTTTGCACGATTTACTGCCGCTACTATTCATACTTCCGGTGAAGCTTTATGAGCCGTGAGGAGACGCTGTATTTCGCCTTTGGAGTTGGATAAAAAGTTGAGCAGCTTTATCGTTTGATGAAGGTTTTCTTGCACGTTGTTGGTAGATTTTGAAATAGACTGACTGACTTTGTAGTTTATCATTGATGTGGCTGAACACAGCCTCCCTGTCTTCATCGTAAATATGTTCATTGTTCACTAGTGTGAAGTATACCCCACATTCAACCTTCGATTCAGGCTTCGATTTTGTGGTTGCTGCAATAACACTTCAATCAGTACCTTTTACCCAAGCACCTCCGCGTTTTGCCAGTAGCCCAACGCCAGATCCATGCGTCTTGTTGAAATATGATGTTGTCATGTCAACTGTCAATCAACCCTCGCCAACCTCCACACCCCTAAAGATATTTCAAGTTTGATAAATCCTTAGTCGAGAGTTCTACAACAACGTTTTGCTCCATTTGCTATTGCTTGATGACGCCGTTTATTTGGAGATACGAAGTTGATGTTGGCAAAATGCGGGCTTAAAATCAGAACTGGCCAAATGGGTTGATTTTTGGTGCTGACTAAAGGGATTATGTGGCCTCTGGCGACGAGAATGCACTTAAAATTGTAAACACAATAGTTGTAAATTCTGTTTATATTCACAGTTGTTTTTTGTTTCAGATTCAAATGTTGGGCTATGACATTAGTTGGGCTGCTTTTAATATTATTGAAGTGATGAGTTCATCTAAATTCACATTTAAGGTATGTAACTACATGTATATGAACAGCAAGTACCCCCCCTGGTCTGTTTTGTATAAAGGTGCAGTGTGCCGGGAGAAAGTAAGGCTGCTCTTGAATAATCATAGCCTCACCAGCAAGCACAGCACCGCTACACACCGCACGTCGCTTAACTTTACTTCACTTTACCTCCCTTCACTTCATTTCATTTCAGTCTATTTTACTTCACTTCACTTCACTTCACTTTACCATCCGGACGTCACTTCACCGCACTTCACTTCACTTCACTTCACTTCACTTCACTTCACTTCACTTCACTTCACTTCACTTCACTTCACTTCACTTCACTTCGCTTCGCTTCACTTCACTTCACTTCACTTCACTTCACTTCACTTCACTTCACTTCACTTCACTTTTACCTTAATGTCTTTTCTTGAACATAGTTTCAATATACATGTTTTCTTACTCTGTTAATTTATGTATATTCTTCTTTGATCAAATCATTTTCATAGCGAATTGGCTATCTCTCCGCTTCACAATGTTTCCACGAAGAACTGGATATTTTGATGCTTACAACTAATATGGTTAGAAAGGTAAATACAATAAATTCAGCTTAAGGCTGCGAGCAGTCGCTTGGGAGATTAGGGAACAGAAGACTAGGGGACAGAGAGAAAGTCTACAATTTTGAACATTCACTCTAATCTGAGATGAAACCAATGTTGCCTTGTACCACAAGTGTATACATGCCAGATGTGTGGTCGTTCGTGTGTAACTGAACAAATCAAAAATCATACTTTCTTCAGTTTCTTGTTGATTTCGTGGAGGCCTTTTTGGACGTCAGCCTCAGTCCTCTACGGAGTTTTTATATGTTTTCCCAAAAATATTCATCTTGATCACAAAACATTACGAAAAAATTATTTTTTACCTCGCGTAGCATGTGATCAAAATTGATTTCTATTGACCATATCTACTTTTCTAATTATATAATTTTAATTTTTTTTTTTTTTTTAAACGTTTGAGTTGACTGTATAAGCTACACAATAATGCTAAAATAAAGAGATTTTGAGTGGTACGCCTCAAAGAAAATGTTGTTTGAGCACGAGCAAATATTGCATTGATTACTGCAAATATGGCAGATTCTACAGCATACCTATCTTCATAATTTTGATTTTTTCTTTTTGATTTTTGATGTGTTTTTCAACCCCCAAATGCTTATAAAACGTTCGTTGATTCTATAAGCTACACACAATAATACTAAAAAATGGAGAGTTTGAGTGGTACGCCAAAAAGGTTTGGGTTTTGAGCGCTTTTCACCGATAATATGTGAAATAGATCTCGATTTCCAGAAGCTTTGAAGAAGGTAGTTTGAAGAAGGTATAGTAGCGAGACCTGACTAAATATAGAGCTAAAAGTTTGATTTAAAAACGTCAGTTAAAAACATGAAACTGGACATCATCTTTATACTAATTTGGAGTGTGTTTGACAGTTTAATGTAGCTGGTAACTTGGAGACTTCTGCCATGTCCACACTAATCCATTTTCAAACGAAAACGGAGGCTTTTTGATACGGTTAGGTCTTTCGTCCAAACTAATCCGGCGTCTTCGGTGACCGAAAACGGAGCGTTTCGAAAACGCTCTCCAGAGTGGAGACATTCGAAGACGCCATTTTTCGGCAGCAGTGTGGACGGCAAAAACGAAGCTTTTGGAAAACGATGATGTCACGATTATATTATCTTGGTTTCAGTCACCTAGAACTATTCATTCATACCCCTGTAGATCTTTTTAGCGTTTTACAAAATGGCGAAAACTATTCGAAAAAGATAGTGTGGAAGGAAAACGTTTCATACGTTTTCGATACGAGGTCTCCGTTTTCGTTTGAAAACGGATTAGTGTGGACATGACCTTCATCTTATACCGTGCAAAGCACTTGTTCTTTTCCGTACCCTGTGTAAAAGTAGAAATTCGGCTGTTGTTGTGGTGGTTCTTGGTTGTTTAGAATTTTTGCAGCAGTATGTTACTGTATATGGCCGCGTAGAGGCTTCAAACTGACGTCCAAAAAGGCCTCGTATATATCCTCCATTTTCGGCCCTACTTTTTGATTAACAGCCAGCCTTCAAGGTTTATATAGAGTGCACTGGGCTGGGTTGGGGGTTCGGTGCCCGTCCCCCCCCCTCCCCCCCCCCCCCCCCCCCACCGAGTACTTACATCTTCACTAGAAAACTGAAATCGTAATATAATTATTGTTTATGTATTTGAAAATTTGTCATTTGTAGGATCTGGCCAGTCAAAATATGTACGATGCTGGTGTTGCCCTAAATGGCCTTGCTTGTTTTCTGACTCCAGACTTGGCGAGGGACTTGGCAAATGATGTCACTAATTTAGTGAGTAGTACCATGCTTTACCTATTTAGTATTCAGGTGAATGGTGCTTTTTACGCAATGCGATTGGCTCTTGCATCGCGGGATATCCTGCGTTAGTATCAACCAACTGGTAGTCTATTAAGGCTCGTTTACACAGGCGATTTTTCTTCTCCTGACTGATGCGATCGAATGGATTGACTTGCGAATTCATTGGACATTTGTACAAAGCTATAGTGGTTCAATACATTCGTGAGACATCCATTCAATCGCATGCGTCGGAAGGAGAAAAATCGCACCAAAAATTGCCAGTGTAAACGGGCGTTTACAAATCCGCCATTCTCATTCGCTGAGCTGCTAGTGGTCTATTGATGCATAGCCACTGGAAAGGGAGAGGGCTGTGAAAGTGGGCGTGACTGAGATTTATGTTATTGTTCGCCAAATTCAAGATCACGTGACGTTGAACCTGCATGATTGAGCACTAAAAAGCAAGATTTTACATTAGAGCAGCGAGGCGCGTACCTACAAGTGCTACAACGAAGTTCTTCCGTGATGGTTTCGATATAAATTCCACTTTATTTGGACATTATATGCATAGATGGTCCCTCATGAAAACTCCCTTTGCAAAGAATATTTAATAATGTGCAGTAAATTCGAATAAACGATCAATGGTCGGACCGAACACGGTGAGAGCCGAGGTAAAATAATGATACAATACTGTTTTGCCAGCAGTACAACTAAAACTAAAATTCGCTTTTGTCTTAATATGAATGGTTGTGCTAAATTATATGTCGTAAGTTGAGTTGCCTTCATTGAATATTAAATGCACTAAATGTCTGGTGTATTGCGTTTCATAAACAACGGTGAGGACTGGCAATTGTCGTATGCGTATCAGTTTATTAGAATAACTAAAGTGTTAAGAAACATTGCCATCTGACAACAAAAGTGCAAAACTCCGAATTAATAATGGCACGGAGACGAGAAATGCTTTTCGACTGCGTTGTTCCTTGGTTTTCTTTTATTAATAATTTGTAGACATGCGGCGATTTATGATAATTTCAATTTATTCAACTATTTTTAATACTTAATAATGAAAAATACAAAGTTTACATAGAGAATAATACATGGATGTGCGGAAATATGAAATTTATTTTGAGTGTTGACCAGGATATCTCACGAGTGAGCGAAGCGAACGAGTGACATATCCTGGTCAACACGAGAAATAAATTTCATATTTCCAAGCATCCATGTATTGTTCTGTTTATTATATAAAAAAATTGTCCAAATGCCTTGCAAAAATTGCATTAAACTATAATGCTGATTCAGCGATAATCGTCACATGTGCGATTATCATAAATAATCGCACATGTGAGATTATCACTTTTATTAGTGGCGGAAAAATCAATAAAACACTCTATTTTATATAATAAATAGTGATACATAAATAAATCAGAGTTAAATATAAAACAAAATATTTTATGAAAGAAAATACATATGTGAGAGTGTAATTAAAGTATAAAGCTTTCGAGTTTAATCACTGCCTTGACATATTAATAAGTTGGGGATCAGCAGAGGTGAAATATTAAGATCGTGTCGAAGTAAGAAAATAGACATTGTATAATACGAGAATGAAATTCAGATTAACCTTGGTGACTTAATATTTTTTACATTGAAACAGAAGGGGGTTTTAAATCACTGGGAATATTTTCCCACATTTTTGTAGCTGAGAATCTTATAAATGTTTGTTTACAATAATTAGTCCGGCGGGGAGAAAATAGTTCGCGCTACGGCTTATTTGCTCACGTCCAATGCCAGAGTGTGAATTATTTGAGTGAGCCATGCATGAGTTAGCGCTTGATACGATTGTGTAATGTTCAAGGGATGATCATTTTAATGTCACGATAAAGTCCATCATGAAACCGAACGCCGATCATCTACACAACGATGCACCACCATATATATTTGTTTACGTCTTATTTGAGAAATGCGCGACTTAAAAACTCTCACGGTCCTGTTAAAACCAATCCGATCTTTTTGAAGTGATTTCTTTGTGCACACAATCATATTATTGAATAAACTAATATCTAAAATTAACGCAGAATCAATGTAAAATGTAAAATTTGTCATAAAAATGACGGACTACAGTATACACTATACAGCACTGTCGCTGTCTTAAGTTCGTAGGTCGTCAAAAACCGAATTTTGTTAACGAAATACAAGGGTACTCCTTTGGACTTGTAAATATCATGTTTCTTGTGGATTTTTAGAAGTCACCATAACCGACATCGTGCAGTTTAACGAAGAACACGGTTATAATCTAATGTAAGCCATATGAAAGAATACACTGGCCATGCCGGTTCAAGATCACGTGACGCTCAGGCGTGAAATTTTTAACATCAAACCGGAAGTTCTATTGTTTCAGAGCGGAGTTTCACAGCCCTCTCCCTTTCCAGTGGCTATGATTGATGATAGACTACTATAGTAGCGTTAACCAGTGACAAACCTTATATAACTGGAATATTCCTACTCTGACCAATCAGAAGTCACGACGTATTCACGTCGCAAGCAAAACCTGGAAACTAGGCTAAAAAATCAAACATGGGGTTCGCTAAAATCTTTAAGCGAGTGATGGGAACATTGGCACGACGGTAATGGAAAATTATTCAGTTTGACATTTTCGAATAAGAAAATGAATCGCTTATGCCTACGAAGTATATCTACACCAAATTTGAAGCAATGTAATTACAATCTCGCTTTTTGTGAGCGATTGTTTACCATACGCCATCGAACTGCTCTACATTTTGTATGGGGAGACTTCTGCAGACGAAAAGATAAAATTATCTGAAAATTTGGAACAATGTTTGATAAGACTTCTTTACGTTAAGGAAAAGTTGTTTATGGTTGATACTAAAACAATTAAACCACTCGTCCTCGTTTTCTACGAGCAGATTGTGCGGCTTCGCCTCGTTGACTACCACGGCAAAACGATTGTACATTTGCTAAATTTTTCATTAAATCATTTATTCAACTGATTAGTATGTATACAGTGTGATAAATGTTGACAAAGTATAAAGATAAGAGCCCAGCTCAAAATTCTTAAATGTATAGTGCCATAGTAAAACACAAAATCAAAACATTTTTAAATAAGTTCACTAACGTTTCGTCGCTATACTATAGCAACATATTCAGAGTATTAATTTACATGTCTCACAATCTATCTTCGAACAGCGAACCAATGAGAATAAGGTGACGCGTAAACAGTCAGTGGCTCAACATCCGAAAGAAAACAGAGTTAAAATAAGGAAGGAGAAATAGAGGAGATGTTTTCGTTCAAAGTAGGTTTAGGTTCAGAAATGAGTAAACTTTCTCGGACGAGTACTTCAAAATTAGAAGAACGAGAAGAAGAGATTATAGAAAAATCGTCTGGGGAAACAGGGTGTAGCGTTTTAACAGTATGTGCTTGAATAGCAGAAGGCGAAGTGGTTGTCAGAGGCGAAACTCCCATGACGTTATGAGATACGCGTATGTAAATGCATGGCGCCAAGTTTGCCGCTCCAAATACAATAGAATACAAATATCAATATATAAAAAATTATAATACGTTTAATACAAATACAATACGTTTTCTGCTCGGAAAATCATTAGCCACAAATGGTTATCAAATGGTTATTGAATGG
The DNA here is from genome assembly GCA_035771165.1 of Paragorgia papillata. Lineage (NCBI taxonomy): Eukaryota > Metazoa > Cnidaria > Anthozoa > Scleralcyonacea > Coralliidae > Paragorgia > Paragorgia papillata. The sequence goes on from JAWNZC010000096.1 coordinate 571,045, forward strand.
AAACGAGTGTGATAACCACTTTATTATTACACGGTTTATCGCATACTAACTCTTGAAGAGTATTTTGATTTATAACTCGTGAAGCTTTAACGTTCATTACTTCATTCGCGGCGTGCGTCTTCTCGTGCCCGTTAAGCTTCACTCGCGGTGATAAATTCTTTATCACACTCGTGACAATTGATGAACCCTTACTTATCACTGCTTTTACTTTAGCTTGTAGCGACTCGACCATACATACGTAAAAGAGGAATTTTATTGCTGTTTAAAATCTTTTTAAAGGTATGTTAAAACCTTTTATAAAATAAGGCTATCGCCTCGTGCCTCTACTCAACTTTTTTCGTGTTCAAATGACGTCAAATGAACCTTTATAAGAGTACTTATGCACGGAGCTTTATGTTTTATTTGTTAAATTGCAATTAACATTTTTTTACTCTGTTATGCATGTAAGTTTGAAGTCTTATGTGTTTACTCTGTGTTTACTATGTGTTTACTCATATGTTTTATTATGTGTTTACTATGTGTTTACCATGTGTTTACTATGTGTTTACTCTGTGTTTACTCTGCGTTTACTCTGTGTTTATTATGTGTTTACTCTGTGTTTACTATGTGTTTACTATGTGTTTACTCTGTGTTTACTCTGTGTTTACTATGTGTTTACCATGTGTTTACTATGTGTTTACTATGTGTTTACTCTGTGTTTACTATGTGTTTACCATGTGTTTACTATGTGTTTACCATGTGTTTACTCTGTGTTTACTCTGTGTTTACCATGTGTTTACTATGTGTTTATTATGTGTTTACTCTGTGTTTACTATGTGTTTACCATGTGTTTACTCTGTGTTTACTCTGTGTTTACCATGTGTTTACTATGTGTTTATTATGTGTTTACTCTGTGTTTACTCTGTGTTTACCATGTGTTTACCATGTGTTTACTCTGTTTACTATGTGTTTACCATGTGTTTACTATGTGTTTACCATGTGTTTACTATGTGTTTACTATGTGTTTACCATGTGTTTACTCTGTGTTTACTATGTGTTTACTATGTGTTTACTCTGTTTACTATGTGTTTACTATGTGTTTACTATGTGTTTACCATGTGTTTACTATGTGTTTACTATGTGTTTACTATGTGTTTACCATGTGTTTACTCTGTTTACTATGTGTTTACTATGTGTTTACTATGTGTTTACTATGTGTTTACTATGTGTTTACTATGTGTTTACCATGTGTTTACCATGTGTTTACCATGTGTTTACTATGTGTTTACTATGTGTTTACTATGTGTTTACCATGTGTTTACTATGTGTTTATCACATGTGTTTACTATGTGTTTACCATATGTTTACTATGTGTTTACCATGTGTTTACTCTGTGTTTACTCTGTGTTTACCATATGTTTACTCTGTTTACTATGTGTTTACTGTGTGTTTACCATGCGTTTACTCTGTTTACTATGTGTTTACTCTGTGTTTACTCTGTGTTTACCATGTGTTTACTCTGTGTTTACTGTGTGTTTACCATGTGTTTACTCTGTGTTTACTCTGTGTTTACCATGTGTTTACTATGTGTTTATTATGTGTTTACTCTGTGTTTACTCTGTGTTTACCATGTGTTTACCATGTGTTTACTCTGTTTACTATGTGTTTACCATGTGTTTACTATGTGTTTACCATGTGTTTACTATGTGTTTACTATGTGTTTACCATGTGTTTACTCTGTGTTTACTATGTGTTTACTATGTGTTTACTCTGTTTACTATGTGTTTACTATGTGTTTACTATGTGTTTACCATGTGTTTACTATGTGTTTACTATGTGTTTACTATGTGTTTACCATGTGTTTACTCTGTTTACTATGTGTTTACTATGTGTTTACTATGTGTTTACTATGTGTTTACTATGTGTTTACTATGTGTTTACCATGTGTTTACCATGTGTTTACCATGTGTTTACTATGTGTTTACTATGTGTTTACTATGTGTTTACCATGTGTTTACTATGTGTTTATCACATGTGTTTACTATGTGTTTACCATATGTTTACTATGTGTTTACCATGTGTTTACTCTGTGTTTACTCTGTGTTTACCATATGTTTACTCTGTTTACTATGTGTTTACTGTGTGTTTACCATGCGTTTACTCTGTTTACTATGTGTTTACTCTGTGTTTACTCTGTGTTTACCATGTGTTTACTCTGTGTTTACTGTGTGTTTACCATGTGTTTACTCTGTGTTTACCATGTGTTTACTCTGTGTTTACCATGTGTTTACTCTGTGTTTACCATGTGTTTACTCTGTGTTTACTGTGTGTTTACCATGTGTTTACTCTGTTTACTATGTGTTTACTCTGTGTTTACTCTGTGTTTACCATGTGTTTACTCTGTGTTTACTCTGTGTTTACTCTGTGTTTACTCTGTGTTTACTCTGTGTTTACTCTGTGTTTACCATGTGTTTACTCTGTTTACCATGTGTTTACTCTGTTTACCATGTGTTTACTCTGTGCTTACCATGTGTTTACTCTGTGTTTACTGTGTGTTTACTCTGTGTTTACTGTGTGTTTACTGTGTGTTTACCATGTGTTTACCATGTGTTTACTGTGTGTTTACGTTGTGTTTACCATGTGTTTAGTTTACTGTGAGTTTCTCACTGTTGTTCATAACGTTATGTGTCTCTTCATGACAGTTTCCTGAGTCATTACGCCCAGCATTTCCCCGATTAAAGGACAAGCTAGAAGACGCAGAACCGGGTCAGTATGTATGATATGAACAAGAAAGTGCTGAAATGTTGTTTCTGCTTTACTTCCTTTTAAAATTTCATTGTTGAATACTGTGCATTACATGCATGGTTTCTTTAAGAAATAGAAAATGACCGCCCGTGTTTATATAGTCTGATGCAAACACGAGAGTAAGTTGGGAGAAACTGAAAGTTATGTGAATCTGAGCCGTAGGCGAGGGTTTACATAAGTACTTTCGAATTCTCCCAAACTCACTCGAGTGTTTGCGTTAACAGTTATATAAACACAGAGCGTCTATTTTCTAATTATTTTATTAAATAACGCAAAGAAATGTGTCGTGATGTCACAACGTGTTTGCACAGCTTGATATATAAACACGGTAACTGACCCATCACAGCGTGCGTAAGACGCTCCTATTTTATATAGTTTATTATATAAAGTCCTCTATTTTATAAACTTTAGTGTTATACTGGTTTTTGTGGCAATTTTTTCAGGAAAACATGCGATTTATCAGGGATCCATTCTCTACTAGCTTATCTGTTGTCGATCAGACTCAGGGGCGGACTGGCTACCTCAGAGGGGCCTGGGCGATTTACTGTAAAATGGGGCCCGGTTTACAAATCAAGTTGTTGTGGGTCCGCATGTGTAGGGGGATCCGGGGGGATCATCCACCGGAAAATTTTTGAAATTTGGGTCTCTGGAATGGCATTACCCGCATTCTGACAGCAGTTTTGAGCAAACTTTTAATAGTTTTAAAACATGTTTGTAATGGCACATTTCGTCATTTTTAACAATGATTTTGTCCAAATTAGGCTTTAAATAGTATATTAAATGTAAAGATATGCATGGACTGTAAGGTCAAAGCCTGTTAAGGCCTGAGGGTTGCCAATAAAAACAAAGGACGACTCATTTCCGTACGCATTCTTTCCCATGCGCTAACCACTTATCGACTATACAACATATATTTTAATATGATTGTAGATCAGATGTTTGAAGTGTTTCAAACTTTTTAGATCCACATTTTCTTTTTGAGTAACCTCAACAAATTGTAAAGAACGACTCGAAGATTGGTCCATGCACTTCCCTCCAACTCCACGGACCCTAAACATTGTTCTCTTTTCAGAGGAGCTGCTTCTTGCAAGTCGTCCACCTTTTTCTTACGCCTTCTCTGCACCACGTTTAATTGCTTTCTTCATAATTCCGGAACTCGAAACGTCGGAAGAAACTACAGCTTCCACTATAAACGCTAGATAATTATTTTATCCTAGGCATGTATTGCCTGATTGATACATAGCCTTTTTTTACTTTTGCAAAGTCAAAAAAATTTAAGGGCCCAAAGGGGGCCCAACAGGCAAGGGGCCCACCGGGCGTTTGCCCGGTAAGCCCGACTGGCCAGTCCGCCCCTGATCAGACTTACTCTTCCTTTGTACAGTTCATTTAGAAAAACATGTAATTCATCAGCTTACGGTTCCAAATAATTAAATTAGCTCAGCCAATGAATGGCAAAAGCTGAATTTTGAATCGAACATTTGAACTTCGAATCGAACTTAGCAACCAACTTCCCAAAATTGAAAATCTATAATTTGAAACTTGGTAGCGAACATTTCAGAACCGCGCGCTCAAAAGCAAGCTGGAACCAAAGTTTCTTACTAAGTAGCCATTAGTCTGCAGTCACAGTGATGACAGATTTTCAGGCTATTTTGTTCGCGGTAAAACCGTTTGACGTTTGTTTAGATACTAGAAATATATTTTAATGAGTTATATTAGTTGTCAGCGAGATTAGCTATAGAAACAAGAAATTCAGGCAGACAACATGGTATTATTAAATTTGGCTGTTTATAGTAGTGGTATTTTTTTCATATTTTAGGAGTTCAATCTGCTGCTGTAAACGTCATTTGTGAACTGGCTCGCAAAAATCCGAAGAACTACTTGTCTTTGGCACCGCTGTTCTTCAAACTCATGAATAGCTCAACGAACAACTGGACATTAATCAAAATAATCAAACTGGTAAAAAAAACCTACCTACCTACCTACCTACCTACCTACCTACCTACCTACCTACCTACCTACCTACCTACCTACCTACCTACCTACCTACCTACCTACCTACCTACCTACCTACCTACCTACCTACCTATACCTACCTACCTATACCTACTTACTTACTTACCTACCTACCTACCTACCTACCTACCTACCTACCTACCTACCTACCTACCTACCTACCTACCTACCTACCTACCTACCTACCTACCTACCTACCTACCTACTTACCTACCTACCTACCTACCTACCTACCTACCTACCTACCTACCTTATTACTACCTTCCTACTTCCTACTTATCAACTTACCTACCTACCTACTTACCTACCTACCTACCTACCTATACCTACATTCCTACTTCCTACTTCCTACTTATCAACTTACCTACCTACCTACCTACCTACCTACCTACCTACCTACCTACCTACCTACCTACCTACCTACCTACCTACCTATCTATCTATACCTACTTATCTACTTACCTGCCTACCTACCTATACCCTGCCTACCTACCTACCTACCTAAGGTACCTACCTAACCTACAGATACCTACCTACCTATACCTACCTACCTACTTATCTATCTACCTACCTACCTACCTACCTTCTAATACCTACCTTCTAAAGTGAATTTCCATCTAATATAATAGCAGGCGAGCTGAGATTAGGCTAAGGTCTGTGAACACTCAAGCGATTGCTTGTTCTTACATAAATTAAATCCCAAGTTTTGGGGGAAATAATTTATGTCACCTTCAAAAATAATGACGTAACCTATCCACCCTACCTACCTTCTAAAGTAAATTTCCATTCTCACTCTTTTAGTTTGGTGCTCTGTGTCCACTAGAGCCACGGCTTGGCAAGAAAATGATTGAGCCACTCACCAATCTTATTCATACGTAAGTCTTTGAACATTTTGTGACGAAAACCCGTTTTCTAGTATTAATCTAGTCGACCTAATAGCTAAAGAGTTCCTGACAAGCTTCCAGTGAGAAAAACAACTGAAAACATTGACCAGTACTTTTATATTGCAGTCACGTTTTATTCGGACAATCAAGTTTGTAACGTAGTGACTATTGTTTGCTTAAAATAGTTCTCTGATGAAACTATTGTTGGTAATGTTTTTGCATAGTCCTAAAGATGTTATGGTAGTTGGTAATCGTGCGAAGTTTCATTTCAAAATTCGATGAAGAAAAGGTGATATTTTACGTGTAAAGTTTGTATTTTGGAGCGCCGCCATTAACTTTAATGGCCGGGCTTGAATGAGAAGAATGAGTCGAGGAAGCTTATGACGTCATAGACTCAATAACAACAACGACCCTTTTGTTGACAACAACAATAATCTTTTGTTTTTGTTGAAGCTATGACGTCATAGAAAATACTCCTCAACTCATTCTTCTCCAACACAGCCAATTTAATGGCGGCGCTTCAAAATACCAACTTCACACGTAAAATACAACTTTGTTTTTGAGAATTTCGAAATGAAACTTTGAACTATTACCAATTACTATAATATCTTTAAGATTATGCAGAAACATTACCAACAATATTTTCATCAGAGAACCACTTTAACCTTTCTTGTACATGTGACTAATTATAATTTTCTTTTGTTGTTTAGCACATCGGCAATGTCGCTGTTGTACGAGTGTGTGAATACCATGATATTAGGTGAGCCCTTGAAAAGCAGTTACATAAAGTTACATATAAATGCGTTAGAGACCTTAAGATACCCCGGGTTCGGTTTATGGGTACGGGTAATCTACCCGTACACGTAGTCGTATGTATACGGGTATAGACCATGATCTACCACGGGAAAACGGGTAGATATTACGAGTAAACAAAAATGGCGGTACCCGTACTCGTAAACCGAACCCGGGGTATCTTAAGGTCTCTAATGATCGGCGGTCCACGTTTTATATATTATACTTACAGAACTGAAGCACGACCCAAGCTGGCTGTTTATGTATAGATCGTTTTCACTCACGTGATCGGTGCCCCCCGTTGGGGTGGCGAAACAATACGAAATGTTTGAATAAGAATAGAGTTAAATTCCCATAGGATAAAGATTGTGCACCAATATGGCCGCCATTTGATTGTTTCTGTGCACCAATATGGCCGCCGTGATGTCAGTTAAAAAACAAGAATTGGTAATTGTCGTAGGAGTAATGTGCTTTTTAATTCTATTTTTAGGTGTTCCTAACCACACGCCCTCGATGCAGGTACGTTTCATACAATGTTGAAGTTAAGCATAGCAACAAGTTCGTTAAACCACAGAACAGAAATACGACCAGAAGTCCAACTCGCGTCGGAACCTTTGAAGTTTCTATCCTCGCGCATGTCGCCTCGCGCATCTTGATTCCTCGCCATCCTACGCCATCCTACGCAATCCTGGCAAGTTCCCCCGGCAGTTTGGACCTTCAAAAGAAGGTTAAAACTGCCGGGGGAACTTGCCAGGATGGCGTAGGATGGCGTAGGACATTGCGTAGGATGGCGTCGGATGGCGTAAAATATCGCGCATGCGCATTAAAGAAATGCGGACAAGTTGTCACGCGAGTTGGACTTCTGGTCGTATTTCTATTCTGTGGTTAAACGCTCTAGTTATTGAGCTGTTGCGACTCTCTAGCCTCAGCATATGGAATGACGTAGTGCAGTTGAAAAGACGTACGAACGTCTACCCAGCGTTCGTCATATTACATCAATCTCGAACATCGCTTGTCTATTCATATGTTTGTATTATCATTGTATTTATACCGATGGTACAGATGTGTGCATCTAGTATAAGCCCATGCATGCATGTGTATACATGTATATCAGTGGTGTAGTCGTGGTTTTAAATTTGATAAAAAAATCTCCTGGTTTATAGAAACGTTAGCTTTGATTTTCTCGGCTTGGACAACGTTATTTTCTAAAATTACTACACCAATGAACTTACCAAATGGGTCGTTTTTGAAGCTATTCAAATCATGTTTTATTTTTAATTTGTGTTTATCCATTGGTGCAGGTGGCTGACCCAACAGGGTGGTGGCATTGTTTCTAGACTTGCAAGTAACCATATGCGGTAGATCCTCCGCTGAGTTTTCCGTGAGAATTCTAAGGCGGAGGAAGAGACCGCTGTCAGATATAAGCGGGTTCTTCCTCAGCCTCAGAATTCTCACGGAAACCTCTGCGGAGGAGAGAGCGGTATAACAATAAAATGCCAAATAAATTAATTTTACGAGGCATTTTCAGGAAGATAAGTCGCGTTTTGACGCTGTCTTAACTGGTCGAAACAAACGCATGTTACAAATTGCTCTCAACTTATCTAATGTCTCGATTGATTTTTGCAGTGTGTAATCACGGTACTGTATCATATATTTAGATGCTTTGACATGTGCCTCGTAAGATGTGTTTATGAAAGTGGTTGACATTTGCTTTCTTTATTTTACTAACACAGTTATGTGTCCAGAAATTGAAGATTTTTATCGAAGACTGCGACCAGAATTGTGAGTATATTTTTGCTACACTGTTAATTTCAAAGAGTTAATTTGACCCCAAAAGTGGAGTTAAAAAAAAAAGGTACGTACAGAATAATTCCTTTTCTGGCGTTATTTTTTACTCCAAAATTTTAACTCCTTTTTCGAAGTAAGCGTAACAAAATGTAGAGTAGTTTGATGGCATTTGGTAAACAATCGCTTACAAAAAACGAGATTGTAATTACTTTGCTTTACATTAGGAGTAGATATATACTCCATAGGCATAAGCATAAGCGAATTCATTTTCTTACTCGAAAATGTTATAAAAAATGGCCTTGATTAATGATAGTGTTTTTCTTATTTGTATAGTGAAATACCTTGGGTTGTTGGCAATGTCGAAGATATTAAAGGTTCACCCAAAAGCAGTGATGCCCTTAAAGTTAGTATTGGCTGCAGACATTGCTTGTAAAAGTCTAAATAGAGAGACTAATAAGAGATTATTATATGGCTGGGCTTGTTTTCGGGTCATTACGCCAAACGGGGCACGCTGATTGGTTGCTGAGAGGTCCGGAAAAAGCCGTAATGCCCTCTCGGCACTGTGAGAGGGCATTACGTCCTTTTTAATGACCTGCAAATTTTGGCGGGAAAATTACCGAGTTGATTTGAATGAAAATAAAAGCGAATTAGATATATTCGTTGGAAAATTTTGAACAGTAATACGTCCTGAAACATCAGTGTTTCTTTTTATAAAAACGTCTTATTTAAAAGCGCGAAAACTAAAAGCCTAACAGGTGTAAACATGAAGCGAAACGAACAAGCTCAAAAGTAAGAACTAAGGTGAACAACGACACCTGATCAAGACAAACGTAGAACTAAAAACAGATAAGAAAACAAACCAAAAGCCATATAATAAAAGGCTTATTAACCTCGTTTTCTCGGTCTGTACGGGAAAGTATTTGCCCTCGGTTTCTCTCGCTCCTTCGTCGCTCGGTCTGTACGAAAACCTCAGGCAAATACTTTCCCGTACAGACCTCGAACTCGGTTAATAAGCCTTTATTATTAATGTAGAACGAAGGTCTGTACAGAAAAAAAATATCAGACCAATCTCTTGACAGTACCGACTGAGCCGCAGACGTAGTTCGTACAAAAATGACCGAAGTTAATAAATGAAAATCGTTTATTATAAGGCTATTTCAATTTTTTCGATACTTTTATAGACCACCTGCACTTATTCTCTTGGTGGAGGACAAATACTTTTAAACAATAAAATTTTCATTCAGTATTTGCTTTGTTGAACGTTGCAATGATGTGACTCCGTCGATGCAATGCACGCAAGTTAGTCTTTTATCAGGGAACTGTCTATTATATTACTTGTATCAGGGAACTGTCTGGTCCCGTCGTTCTAAAGCACGCGCGTATTTGATGAGACTGGGACCTAGGTCTGACGTCACCGCTCAAGGTGCTCTAGAACGCCTAGCAGATTTCAGTATTTTCAAGATGGCAGTATTTTATACACTTGACAAGGTTAAAACACAAATTGTTTACGCTTGACATACCTTCAATAGGAAAGGAATGGTAAACCATATGTAACATTTAAACAAGCACGTTTTAACAACTAAGAAATTCTAAAATAAGGGCTTTAATTAACCGGCCGATACGTTAAGTCTACTGACTTATCGGAATTTCGTCTTCGAAGTCCAGCAGTTCACCTAACGTTTAATGAGTTCATCACCTTCAATAGTTCAATATCTTCTGTACTTCGTAAAAATATTTGTTGTAATAAGTTACCAATGTTAACGATTCGATTTTCAATACACGACGTTTATACAAAATGCGAAATACAACAAAATCACAACATTCTGCAAACACGAATTATCGATTATTAAAGACACTGCTTATTAATACTTAAATACAGATCAAGTGGTGTAAATATCAAAGAATAAGTTTGATTTAATCACAGATCGAGATCAAGCAGGTTCTTATTAGGTTGGAACAAGTAAAATTACTCACCTGGTTTTGCAGCCGTTGTGAAAATATATTCTTTCCTTTTACGAGCAGGATGGGGCCTGGTGACCAGGGCCCACTTTTTGAAAATCAGGGACCATTTTACTGAAATCTGCTAGGCTCTCTCGCGCAGCGCTCGGGCACAGACGCCCATGCTAGCAAATATAAAACAGCGAAGAGAGAGAGCCTGGGACTAGGCTGGATTTCAACGCTCATTCTAACAAAACGGATTTCGTTTTAGGGGTTATCTAGATGTACTTTAATATAACAATAGAGTTGATGTTTGCGGGCATAAATATGTTTTTGGCCCAACTCAGGCTCATTTTAGCCCGAGCCGAAGGCAAGCTAGGGTTTTTATACCGATATTTATGCCCAAGAAGATCAACTGTATTACTATTATAATAATTTTAGTGGACATTTAGAAGAAAATCAAAGACAGTATACGGTAAACAGTATCTTGAACAGTGCCACCTTCGCGTCGGCGTGTATTTCATTGCAACAAATATTTACATAACTCTTAACTTATATATATACATGTAGCTTGGTAGAAAAACGCAACATTTATCAGCAAAACAATCTTTGTTCCAAAGTATTAACAAGAAAAGTATACTAAAGACTTATTAACCGAGTGCGAGGTCTGTACGGGAAAGTATTTGCCTGAGGTTTTTGTACAGACCGAGCGACGAAGGAGCGAGGTTTGTGCGATAAAACCGACGGCAAATACTTTCCCGTACAGACCGAGCAAACGAGGTTAATAAGGAATTTATTATATGGCTATTGGTTCATTTTATTTTTAAGTTTCAAGCGTTGTTTTCGTCTTCGGAGTATGCTGTTTACCTTACCTGTTAACTTTTGACCTGTTAAGTCGTGTCGCTACTTGGCCTTCTTGTTTACACCAGTTCGGCTTTTATTTGTTGTGTTTTTAGATAAACAGCTTTAAAGAAAACCAGCAGCAGTGTTCTAGCACATTTTATTGTTCAGAATATTTGAATAAAGATAACCAGTTCTCTTTTATTTGTATTCAAATCAACTCAGAAATGTTCTCGCCAAAACTTACACAGGCAACAAAAAAGCGTATTGACCCGGACACAGACCGGAGGTCAATATCGTAAAATCCCGACCGCTCAGGAGTCAATCAGCATGCGCCGTTTTGCGTACGGATCGGAAATCAAACCCAGCCATATAATAAAATTCCGCGTACACAACAAACCAATAATGATTTAGAACTGTTAAAACTGATAGGCTCAGATCAGCGGGCTAAAATGTATTTTAGCGCGCTGAATTCTCCATTTTAGCCCGCAAAATACACCACAATGCCCGATACTATTTATTACAGCAGAACCTCGGAATCTCGAATTCGAAATCTTCTCGGAAATTTCCCTGCTTGAACAAGAGTTATTTTCCTCATATTTCTTCATTGTAATAAAAAACCTCGTAAGCTTGAAGAACATTGCAAGATACATAGTTTTAGTCAGTTTTGGCTCTCACTTTATAATTTTGATAGAGATGAGATATGCAAACAATTAATTAATTAATTAATTAATTAATTAATTAATTAATTAATTAATTAATTAATAATTTGCATATGTCATCATTTCTTCAGGCAACGCCTTTATATCAAAATGGCTTGTAACTTTTGATTGATCAACGTGAACTTTGCTTAACTTTTATTCAGTGTTATTTGAGTACTATACTACACGTTGATATTCAGGAAATATAGTCACCATCATTTCCAAAATTTTTGGTTTTCTATAGAAGCTTTTCGGCTTGTGCTACACCATTTTGACGACATATTTTGGAAAAGCCACGAAAAAACTGGTCTGGTCTTTTTGAGTCAACCCTTTGAACCCCGACCCTTTTGGTCATCGCAAACTATTCTTTATCTTTCTTGAAAGTTGTATTGTCAAAATCTCTTTTAGTTTTTTGGTTTTAAATTTATTATTTGACTTATGTAGAGACATCATTATGCAGTGTCTTGAAGACAAAGACGAGTTTATTCGAAGAAGAGCGCTTGATTTGATTGTTGGAATGGTAAGTTATAGATATCATATAATAAAACTTGTCGTTAAAGTGCCTAAGAAACGAAAACTAAGTCTGTCTTATTTGAAAGAACACTTAAAATGATAGAGTAACATCTATTGCAGTTTTTCGTTTCCTTGCTTTGTTCTTTTTAGTTTGTTTGATATGCAAATTAAACATTTTGACGTCGTAGTTTCATAGTGAGCTATCGGAGAAGGTTAGATATATTTTCTATTATCAAACCAAATTAATATGAATGAAGCATGTGGATGGGTTTCGCCCACAACACTGAACATGTAGATCTTCAAGTGATTATTATATTTGATAATAGCAAAGATATATAACTTTTTCGACAACTCATTATGCACGTGTGACGTCAGAATGTTTAATTTGCATATCAAACAAACTAAAATATAGTTTCGTAAGCGTGTGTGAGAAAACGGCGCTAAACCAAATGACGCCATATTTAGATTCGAAACAACGTTTATCCACAGAGCAAAGCGGCAATAAAAGATATCACTCGACAGAAACATCTTTGATTGAAACTACTGATGCTATCTTAAATGCGATCGACAAAAAGAAAGTAACTGCCGTGGTCCTATTGGACATGAGCAAAGCATTAGACAGTCTAGACCATAAAATCCTTTTGCTAAAATTGCAAGATATTGGAATGTCGCCTGCCGCCCTGAGCTGGTTTTCAAGTTATCTGTCGAATAGATACCAAGCGGTTCGTATTAACTCCCCGCTCTCCGATAAATTAGCAGTGCATAACGGAGTCCCCATTGGACCCGTTCTCTTTAGTATTTATGTTAATGATCTACCTACAATCCCTCAAAGTTGCTCATCTAAGATTTATGTTGACGATAACAAACTTTATATCACTTTTCCCGTTCAAAAATGTGCTCTTGCAGTAACTAAGATGACTGATGATTTATGCAGGATTCGTGATTGGTGCTTTGACAACTGCCTCCTCCTTAATGCACCTAAGACAAAACTTATGCTTTTTGGGAGCCGCCAAATGATCACGAAAATCCCTGATTTCCGTCTGTCATGCTTGGTAAGGAACTTATACCAGCACAATGAGCTAAAGATCTCGGAGTAATCTTTGACCCAAGCCTTTCTTTCGATTCTCATGTTGTTAAGACTGTTTCTTCCTGCATGTCAAGTTTAGCGCAGATTAACCGAGTGAAGCATGTCTTGAATAGAGACTTACTTATTACAGTCATTCAAAGTTTGGTATTCAGCAAAATGTATTACTGTTCATCTGTATGGGCTAACACCACTGCAAGTAATATTTGTAAACTTCAGGCAGCACAAAACTTTGCTGTCCGAATAATCACTAATAGGAAATTCGACCACATTACTCCATTGTTGAACGAACTGCACTGGATTCCTGTTAAACTTCATCTTTTCTATCGTGACGCTGTCTTGACTTTCAAATGCATGAATGGAACAGCACCTGATTATTTATCCAAGCAATTTGTGAAGAGAGGCAGTATAAGTGGACGTTGTACCCGAAATTCGCAATCCTTGAACATTCCTTTATACAAAAGTGCCACCGGCCAAAGAAGGTTTTATTATCGCGCCGTTTCACTCTGGAACGCTCTCCCAGTGAACATTAAATCTAGCGCATCAATACATATTTTTAAAAGTAAACTTCGAAGACATCTTTTAGAAATTTGTTCCTAATTTTGCCACCGACTTTTTGTTTTCAATTTTTTTTTTAATGATTCTAATTATTTATAATTCATAGTACCTCATTATGTAACATATATTTATATAAATTTAGTAATTGTAATTGACTCTGAAAAGCCTTCCTGGGGAGAGTTCAATAAAGTATTGTATTGTATTGTATTGTATTGTATAGGCACTTTAATTTTATCACATTTTACTCCGATGAAGGGCTCCACTAGAAACGTCAGTATTTTGTTATCAAAACTATTCTCGGCAGTCTACCATCTTTTCACTTGTTTTCAAATAAGAGAGTTTCTTTTTTTGAGAGTTTATTTATTTTATTTTTTACCAACCCTAGCGCTACACAATGAACACTCCCTTATTCTTTTTTCCGTGCTTGTTTTGTGATTAAATCTGTTATTTATTTGGTTTTAGATTACCAAGAAAAACTTAATGGATATTGTGAAAAAGCTTATTCATCAAACTGAGAAATGCGAGAGTTCTGGTAGAATATTTTTCTTCTTCTCTGGCAGTGTGATTGTAGTAGAGGGGCTATGTCACGCTGTTTTAAGGTCACAACGGTTGCAAAATATATAAATACACAAAGGAGATACTAAAAACCTGCATAATAGGACGGATGGTGAAAATTGAGCATTTTGAGCAAAGTTGAAAAGGATTCAAGTGTGACATATTGGGGCGCTTTCCAATTTACAAGGTCAGACCGGTCAATCTGGCCAGAATGGAGTTGCTTTTGATAGCAAGCCAAGTTTTTCACAGCCCCAAGCCTCAATCGTATCGTGTTCCAATTTACCGGACAGAGACAGACCGATCTAACCGTGTAAATGGAAAGCCAACCTGATTTCTGTTGACCCGGCAGAAATTAAGTTTAGGTCAATTTGTGTGAAAACCTACTGGTTTTGAGAAATTCTCCATAGTTGTTAGAGAACAAAAAGCTCACCATATAAGACGATCAATCAAATAAACTATTCGTGTTCATGCAGGCATGAGATTCAGCTGGGTAAACTATATAAAACAATATCATCCTATATTAAACAGAGCAAGGATAAAGCTTTCGAAAAGATATCGAATAAAATGGGTGTTATAATTAAAAAGCTGACTATAGATTGGGATTAGGTTCAGGGCCCGAACTTAAATTCCATGAAATGGAAAGTATTTGCATTGGCTTTCAAATTTAGCAATCAAATCTGAAGCCCAGTGTTACTACAATGGCTGTTACGGCGACAAAGTGGTATATCTTTTATCCGAATTTGTTTTGCAGTGATGGCGGTGTGAGTTAGCTTCTAGATGCAGTGAGAAATTTTCGAAGAAAAATATGAGCTGACAGATAGAGCCAAATCGCGCCGCCATCGCGGTAAAAGAAAGGGGAAGAAAAGGTGTACCACTTTTCGCCGTAACAGCCATTGTAGTCTAGGGTAACCCAGGTGCTAGGGTAACCCGGGTGCTAGGGTAACCCGGGTGCTAGGGTAAGCCAGATGACTCATTATTTCATATAATTAACTTAAATCATTATTTCATATAATGAAATCATTATTTCATATAATGAAATAGTTCTGATATGAATAATTTGAATTTCATATAATTTCATATACTGTAATGTTAAGTTTTAATTTTTAATTTATAAGTTTGCTGCACTGAATTTGATGAATATAGACAGTTTCGATTATAGTCCGTTTCAGCTTGCTTTTGAAATCCGATACGTATAATTGAAATGAACATTCCGAACTTACGTTGCAATGTTCCGAACTACGTTGCGAGGTAGATACAAATTTAAGTCGGCAATTTGTTTCTGCTTAACCAAGTATCTATTATTATATTCTATACAACAAATAATCTTCTTCTCCGTGATTTTACCAAAGGAATTCAATTCAAAGCTTATTAAATTCGAACTTCACAACGAACTTCGCGAACTTCCGTACCAAGTTCCCAACCTTCCAACGAATGTTGACAAACGAATTTCAAAAGCAAGCTGGAACTGACCATAAAATTAGCGTTGCATAGCTCATTTATAATTTTATGATTGTGTGCAAGTTGATATAAGGTGACTTGTTTTATGTGGTTGCCACATTTGATATGCTGTGACTGAAACTTTCTATCAATCTGTTACCTTGTACGGGTGATCGACTACACGTTTTCGATTACTAAAACGGTTTGATGTGGGTTTTACTCTTACTTTACTTTTACTTTTACTCATATAGGTTACAGAGATGAGCTTATATCAAAAATAGTTTTGATATGCAGTCAATCTGATTATCACCATGTGACAAACTTTGAGTGGTAAGTAACATACAAACGATTTTCTTTGTAACTTTAGTTTATCACAAGTAACATTTGGCATTTCACTCCATGAAACTACATGTTTTATAGATATATTTCGAGCGTTACAATTGCCATTTTGCAACTGGTCTACTTTGTTGATGTTGTCTTCGCCGTCGATTTCACTCTTGCTCGCTTCGTCCGTTCGCCCACCCGCTTGCGTTTGTTCATTCGTTGAGTGAAGGGCGTTTACAGTTCTTCCATATCTCACTTTGTTATTGAAATGTTAGAATTTAATTGTTAGATATGCAAATTAAATAAATTATGACGTAGTTAAGTCTACACGGCATCATATAGTTAGCGGAGGGAGATGGTTTGGAAGCCCGGCAAAAATCATTGTTCTGTGGTTTTGTTCAATTTGTCTAATTTCACGGTCACTGACAATCTCGTTCCCAGAGCCCACGTTCCCCACCCGGGAAACGAGAGACTCTGGGATAATCCGTTTCCAATCACAGGATTCTTGTTATTCCGGTTGCGGTACGCATGCGTAAATATCCGAGCGGAATCTGGATAGTATGTTCTCCTTGTTTGACTTTTCCCCAAACAAGTCAATGGGGTTGCTGGCGAAGCTCGAATTACAGCATCTACACACATACGGCGAAGATATCGATCGCGGCAACGTCTTCACTGGAGTCTTGTCGTCCGACATCTTTGTTATTTTTGTTTTATTAATTCTACTTCCGGTCACTTCAAACCAACTCATGCTCACTATTCAGCCAATAACGTAACGATTTGAAACGGATTATCCCAGAGTCTCTCGTTTCCCGGGTGGGGAACGTGGGCTCTGGGAACGAGATTGTCAGATTGGGTCACTGAACGTATTGTATTTTCTGTATAATGAAGCAGTCATCCAATAGCAACGTTTGGGTTTAATTAGTGCAGTCCTTCGTCGTCACGTGTTGTAAGTCCTTTGTTCGTTGTGTAGTCCTTCGTCGTCACGTGTCCATAGAATTTCCTTCTTCAACCAATTGCCTTCCTCCAACATGAACACAATAACATGACCATTGCATAATCTTGAAAGACAATGGAGCTTCCAAACCATCCCTCTCCACTAACTGTGACGGCATCGACAGGGGGAAAACGACTGCGCATGCGTCAAATTGAAAAATATAATTAGATTCAAAATGGCTTCGGAAAATATCGTGAAGAGCGATGACGAAAGAACCCTTTGAAGCAATAGAATTTGGTTAATTAAGATTGAGTGCTAGTTGATTAAAAACCTAATGTTTTTATTTAAACAAAGATTGGGTTTACTTAGCAATCGATAAAGCATGTTGAATATCAATACCTTTCTATTTAGGTAAGACGTTTTACAACTCAATATATGCAAATATTTAGTCGGGATTGCAAAATATCAAAAGATAAAAACGGGTTGATTTTGTTTGTTAAGGATTTACTCCTTACATAAACGTTCTTAACAGTCATGGTTAAAACATATTTAGGGTGAATTGCAATCGCTGAAGGTAAAACTTAAATGTGACCCCAACAACGAGCGTTTCTTGAACGTAGCTTCAAAAACTCATTAATAATTCATGAGGAAAGCACAAAGGAAATCAGTACCATGTCCGTGGTAATTTTTATATCTGATTATATGTTTATATCTTTACATATTAAACTTTAGCTTTGATTTTCTCGGCTTAGACAACGTTATTTTTCAAACTTACTACGCCAATGAACTTACCAAATGGGTCGTTTTTGAAGCTATTTAAAACATTCGCAGTACGTGTTTTATCAGATCTAAAACCTATCGCCTCGTGTTTTAAATCTGATAAAACACTGCTGCTCATGTTTTAAATATTACTTAAAAAGTTACTGTTCATGACCCAACGTTTCGACATTCCGATCTTCATGCCCACGCTCCATTAAACCGTGATGACGGCGGTCTGTTGCCGGAAGCCTATTTGCATCTTGTCGGTAGATAACGTCATCAATGGTTCTATGAGACCTAGATCAGAGCGTCGGAACGTTGGATCATGAACAGTAACTTTTTAAGTTACGTTCAAAAATCTGGCTGCGTTGGGAATTTATTTGATATCAACTTCTGTTGTACATCTTTGCCCGATTGAACATTGTGGACGTGTTTGTCGTAGTGCCGAAAGCTTGCAAAACCATCTGCGGACTTATCGATAAAGCTCATATCATAATTGGACTCAACAAAGCCGAAAAATACGAATATTTTCTGCAAGAGTAAAATAGCTCACTTTGCATTTGTCAACTCAAAATGGTTCATCAACAGTTTTCCCCCCTTGTCCACAGCATTCAGTTTTAACAATTGGTGGACCACGTATATCTTTGATGAGTCTTTTCAACCAACTCACTCAAACTTAAAATTGGCGCAAATTAAAAACATTGTACTTAAAAAAATACTGTCCTTAATTCAAATGTTAAAAAATACCTACCTATCTTTTATAGGTATATAGACGTATTGGTTCAACTCACAAAAATCGAAGGAACAAGACATGGCAAACTTATCGCTTCTCAATTGTTAGACGTCCCGATTCGTGTTAAAGCTATCAGATCATATGCTGTACAGTGTTTGGTAAGTCACCATGCGATTGTTTGTTTGGTTGATTGATTAATTGACTGATTGACTGACGGACGGACGGACGGACGGATTGGTTGGACGGACGGACAGATTGGTCGATTAATTGATTGATTGATTATTTGTTTGTTTGTTTGTTTGTTTGTTTGTTTGATTGATTGATTGATTGATTGATTGATTGATTGATTGATTGATTGATTGATTGATTGATTGATATGAGGTTTATTTGTTTCGTTACCAACCGTGAAGAAGTTTTACTACTGCATGGTACCAACCGTGAAGAAGTTTTACTACTGAGGAAGGTTAATTTTTACTACTGAAAACACGTTAAACACCAAATAAAACAATTTATAGTCTGAGAAAGTTCTAATTGATCAAGCTGAGTGTTGAGGGGGAAGGTATAGTTTGTATAGGTAATAGCATGGCTTCGAGTGCAATTTGGGGAAAAAACATGCACGAGTGAGTTTTTCAAAGACTATCAAAATTGCTATTTGAGGTCTTTGAAAAACTCACGAGTGCGTGTTTTTCCAAAATTGCACTCGAAACCATGCTATTACTTATTAATAATATACATGAAATGTTAGACAAATGTTCTTCCGGCTACAAAGTTTACATAAACGGGGTCTTAGATTCTCGT
The DNA here is from genome assembly GCA_035771165.1 of Paragorgia papillata. Lineage (NCBI taxonomy): Eukaryota > Metazoa > Cnidaria > Anthozoa > Scleralcyonacea > Coralliidae > Paragorgia > Paragorgia papillata. The sequence continues at coordinate 590,480 of JAWNZC010000096.1, forward strand.
AACTATACGCAGCGCTCCCCCCGACTATCTAGACTGCATTGGTACGAGACAGAACTGATTAACTCTTTCTGGGAGGCATCCGACTCTTCTCAGGTCTTATGTATTTTACTTTGGCTAACCTTGGGAAAACCTACCCTGCGAGTCAGAAGCCCCTTTTCGACCTACGCAGGCTTTGCCAACAAACTCGATTTTCGCCCCAAGTTTGGGGCGAGTCAGTCAGGTTTTAAACTGGTCAAACAAGTTCTAGTTTATGAACACACGTAAGTAGTGGTGTGCGTCGGATCGGATTGACCCCTTATAATCCGAGGGTTTGCCAAAACTGTCGATCCGAATCCGATCCGATCCGAAGCCAAAAAATCGTAGTCCGATCCGATCCGACAACAACTGCTCAAATCCGATCCGATCCCGTCCGAAAAAATTAAAACACCGGATATATGTTGCAATAGTTGCGCAAACTTTCCGAAAAGAAAACCAATGAACAAATAAATTTAAGAAAACTACTATACAATAATAATCTTATGTAATAATAGCCTTCATGTGTTGTGCAACGTGCATACAACTAGTGAATTTGTTAATTTTGTGACAAAAACAATGACAAAAGTGAATCTGATGCGGGTGAAAAGGTGCAAAATCCGATTCGATCCGATCTGAGAAAAAAAGAACAAAATCCGATCCGAACGATAAAAGTTTAGTCCGAATCCGATCGGATCGAATTCGGATCGGATTCGCACACCTCTACACGTAAGCAGGAACATGACAAGTAACGTGTTAGAGCCTGGCCCCAAAATATTATCTTGGCAACCGTTCACGCAAGCTCAAAAAGAAATATCGAGTTTGTTGGCAGAGCCCACTTTCCCCCGAAGCTTGCGTAGTTTCTGGAGGTATTATCTGTAGGAAAATCAAAAAAGTCTCATCCAATAATGGTTTATTACAACATGTGAATGAATACATGTACGCATACGAATGAGTGCACGCATTTAGTGTGATTTACCATGATGTAATCCACATCTCTTATTAGAATATCGTATTACTCTTACGTTTTTAGTCTTTTCTACTGGACAGTTCCGATTTACTGAGTGGATCCATACAGAAACATGGCATGTGTGAAGTGCTTCATGCCGCTGCGTGGATTTGTGGTGAATTTGCCGAGTAAGTTGTTACAAGTGCCTATGAAACGAAATTTCACTTCAGTTTTTTAAGATTGTATTTGGAAGAACACCTAAGATAATATGACTTTTACATGCCTTTCAAATCTTATCCCGTTCTTGAGTTATTGGCTATATGCAATCTGAGCATTGACGTCACACGTTGTATGTGGGAGAAAACGGAAAATCAGTCATATCTTTGGATTGTTTTAACTAAACTGAATCGAACGTTGGAAATTTTCCTTGGGGTATGGTCTGATTAATATTACTTCTGCAATGTGTGGTTTGGTGTAGCTGAAGGTCGAATGAATAGTACTTGGACTATTTGATACTTCGAAACAGACTAGTTTCTTCAATATCTAGACAACAGTCTTCATACATGACGATTTTGAATGATAATTGTGGGACAGTGAACTCGGGTGGAGAATAATGTGTTACTCCGAGTGATGAACCAGAGTTGGGAAAAAGCTGCGGGTATGCGGGTACCACCCGGAGGAAGGTTTACTTTAGCGAGGAAGGTTTAAAGTGAAAACACGTGAAACAACGCATTCGGTAATCTGAGAAAGTTACAATTGATCAAGCCAGGTGTCGAGAAGAAATGAGATTTGCAACAAAACATTGGCTAACCAACAATTATGCAGCACTGGATGAGTTACATGTGTGAGACACGTACGCTGATGTCTGCTGTGATGTCTGTATCTTCGCAGCAGTCGAGGGTAGTTGGCAGGCTATCACTGAGCAGCGGTCAGTTATTATAGTAGCTATTGTAGTATGCCAAAGCTTACCTAGTACAATTCATTCGACCTTCAGCTCCCAACTTGACCTGTAGCTCAGTTGGTAGAGCATCGGACTAGTAAACCGAAGGTCGTGGGTTCGAATCCCAGCTGGGCCATGCAAGTAGAGTTTTCTCTATTTGTCCGGTATGGTTCGTCACTCGGAGTAACACATTATTATTATTCTCCACCCGAGTTCACTGTCGGACAATTATCATTCGAAATCTAAATTTTACTTTGAAAGTCAAACTTTGAAATAAAGTAAAAAAGAAAAAAAGAAAACACATATTCTTTTTATCTGCCTAGGACTTCTTATTAGAATTATGCTGTGTAGGTAGTGTCTTGTGGGCTAGGAATTGTAACTTTGGTATCCAAAGTGTAAATTTGGCGCAGTGTGTGTTCGCGGCGAAGGACGAGTCCCTTTCAGCCATGCAGGTCTTAGGGCTCCCCTAGAAAATGTTTAATTTCCATAAGCTCCAGAAATGCATTTTTGGCCATTCCTAAGAGACAAGGTTCAAGTTTAGTCAAAGTGTCAGCAAGGATCGTATTCGGAATGTACTAAACGACCGAGAATGAGGCCTCCATCTTCCGATGACGGCGTCAAGGTGACGTATTAACTACTTATTGACCGAGCGTGAGGTCTGTACTAGTGAGATATCATTTTTAGTACGGACCGAGACGAGCGCAGCGAGTTGAGGTCTGTTCAAAAAACAGAGGTCCGATATTTCACTAGTACAGACCGAACAAGCGAGGTCAATAAGTAGTTTATTATATCGCCATAAATGTTGTGAACGTTCTGTGAGAACTCGACCCATCTTTCTTGCGAACTAAACGAAAATGGCAGACATTTTCCCATTTTTAAAGTAGTTTCCGTTGAGCTAGAATCATGAACTTTCTACCCCCAAATAGTATTTTTCAATTGCTTTTGTTTGACATATTGCTCAAGATCGTACGTTAAGTAGTTGAATAAAGAATCATCTGAAATTCTAATACTTGTGAGAAGTAAATGTTGTATTATTACGAACAATGTTACGAACGTTTTGGACATTTTAAAAACTTTCACAAAACTCGAACTATACATCAAATGAAAGCTTTTATACCTGCACGATATATTTCAACAAGGAGTAGTTCTGAAATTATAATCCATTCTTGTTGCATATACTAACATGACTACCATTTTGTTTATAAAACTTACGGTCCCGAACGGCAGATTCCGCTCTGAGCGGGCGGATACGGGAAATATCCGACCGCTTATGAACCAATCAAATTACAGGATTTCCGTATTCGGACCTCTCAGCCCTTCTGCCATATAATAATGAACTTTACTGTGCATCTCACAGGCTTCTCCGATGAAAGGTATGAAAGGTACACTGTTATAATTGAGCAGAGTTCAAGAGCCGTCAAAAAATTGTGTCAGTTTTCAAATGGCGGTCCTAAATACGGCTGGCTAAGACCATGATAAGTACAGCCATTAATTTGCCATGCTATAGGCTGATACTTATATATGATCCTTATAGGATGCTATAGGCTGACACTTATAAGACCGGAAACAAACGTTTTATTAAAATCAGCTACATATAGATTGGCCGTTGCATGGAACGCTTTACCGGAAGAGATCAAAGGGCAACAGAACTATGATACATTCAAGAGAAAACTAAAAGCGAATAATATAAATTTCGACTATTGATTTCATATCATACAATAACAATAGAAGTTCTGATTATGTTTATTATAATTAGTATAACATTTTCACTAATACACTTTTATATATGAACTATTTATTTGTGTAATAATTAAATATTACCATAATTTTTTACTGAATATTTTTAATTTATGAGACTACATCAGCAGATACTGCTGCAATACTTATCATCGTGTTAAAATAAATTATTTATATTGTATATCGTGTTAAAATAAATTATTTTATTTTGTATTGTACTGTATTGTATTGTATTGTATTGTATTGTATTGTATTGTATTGTATTGTATTGTACTGTATTGTTAATATATGATTTTCCAAGCTATTCTTTTAACAGTATTTGATGTCCTGAAAATTACTTCATATCTAATTTAGTTCATTATTTTACGAAATATTCATGAGCACTTTTGAGGTTGAAACTTGCATTTTCCCCACTCTTCTCAAAGACGTGTATTAATGTCGTTTGTTCTGTGTTATTTCTTTTATATGTAGCTTGCTTCCAGACCAGAAAACTGTTTTGATGTTTATGCTGAAGCCCAGAGTTGCATCCCTTCCTGGACACATTCAGAGTGTTTATGTTCAAAACATTCTTAAACTGTATTCATATATAATGGCCAAGGCTGAGAACGAGGTAACATGGAAAAGATAAACGACAAACTAGTCCAGTGCCATTCTCGTACCCAGACCCACGCGCTCCCCCCCTCGCGAGGCTCTGCGAAACCCTGGAGCTCTGCGTTGGATTCCCGACGCAGTGACGTAACAGGCGCATTCCAAACTTTCGGGCCCAGACTCATTGTAACGGTTTGTCATTTTCCCTCCTTTGACAAATCTCGTGTAAATCGTATCGTATCCATCATTAATCGTGAGGTATAAGACGCTATGCGTTAGAAAGAACGGGACAATCTAGTTTAGTGGTAAAGAGAGAACAGAAAGCTGCCATAACAGCCATCGTTCGCGGAGTCGAAGACATAGCTGTATGCCAACCGAATTTGGCAAATTCATTATTTATCAACTTCTTCCCCTGGTGTTTGAGACTAGTCTACAATCTAAAACGAGGAACATCAGCGCAATCTGGGAGGAAAGTGTTGTTTTGTTCATGTCACGCACTCACGGAAGATCAGCTGGCGAAACTCACGATAATACATTATATTTTCGAATTCAAATGTGGTGCATGTATTGCTATTATTTGATTTGTCAAATTATATCAGACGTACGTTTATGGCAAACAGAGTGTACATTGTGAAATTCTTATTTTGTTGAATTTGTTTGAATTATTTTCATTGTTTCCTAAAGCCAATCAGAACGCTCACATTTACAGAGATTCCTAGAGCCACTTAACGCATTAGCGCGTGGGTCTGGGTACGAGAATGGTCCAGTGCGAGTTAAACGCCGTTGCGCTCACACGGTACGAGTGTCATAGGAATGCCCCCCCCCCCCCCCCCCCAAAAAAAAGAAGAAAAATTGTCCCTCTGGGCCAACCTCTTCAGAATTTTTTGTTCCCCCTCAAGAACACGCTTACCTTTATCTTATAACAAGACGCCTGGGTCAAGCGTTCACTCGGGCTACTGGCAAGTACGCGGAGCCTGACTCGAAAGCTGAATGTGGTGCATACTTCACACAGGTCAACATATTTACGATCAAGACAGTTGTCAGCTGCATCTGATCACTGTTAAATTACAAGGCCAGCCAGTCACTTTCAAAATCTATACCAACAACGTGCAAGAACAGCTTCATTAAAAGGCAAAGCTGTTCATTGTCTTACTCAAAAAGCGAAAGGAGCAAGGAACTTACAACATGCCTTACGACCTCACTCAGTCACACGGCTAACAACTCACCGGAAGCATGAATAATAGCGCAAGTAGAATGTGTAAAAATGCAAAATCGTGACACCCAAAAAGGAAGAAAACCCCCCGAGTCGAAACCTAGACTAGGCCTATCGTACGCTCAGAAACCGTGAAGTTATTTTGAAACCAAATTCTAAACCTTTCTGTCAGTATTTAGAGCTTGAAATTGAATAAAAAGTGCAGGTTATCTTCGGGGGGGAAGCATAATACCATCGATTTTGCTTTGATATCACTTTAGTATCCCTTTAAGTACTTGAATGGGTAACCATCTGTTCAAGCATGGGACTTTACTATGTGTAGGCGTGACGTCAGGATTCAGTGCTATCACGAATTGTCTGTATGCCAACAACCAATTAAAATCGAGATAACGTGAAAAATTCCTAAAAATAATGCTTATACCAACTATGTTAATTGCATCGTGAACATGCAGCAGGACTGGTTTTTGATGTGTTTTCAATCTGTTATACAGGGAGATATGACGAAAGCCCAAGAGCTGGGACAAATTTTGGTCGAGAAGTTGCCTATGTTCACTCAAAGTAGTGACTTGGAAGTCCAGGAACGGGTATGTTGTCAATTGTTCTTCGTGTAATTGGCTAAACGCTTTAACTTTGAGCTTTTCGCATGCAAGAAAGATCCTTATTTTAAGATATTTAAACAGTGTGAATCGTGGGCAATTACAATTTCCCTCTCTACAGGGTGTCCCAAAAAAATGCCCCCCATCCGTTTTTGTACTGCATCTTCTTTAATTTGGGTACAAGAAGTAAATTTTTATATCACGCCGAAAGCCCATCACTCCTTCTTTGTTGTCTGAAATTTTCAGAGCTAAATAGTTATCTACTCGCTTCCTGGAGTCATTTAAAGAGGCAACATCAAAATTTGAACTTGTCCAAATTATGCAAATTATCTATGCTACCTACAGATTTGGAAAAATACAGGGTGTCCCAAACGAATGTCGTCCATCCCGTTTTTGACCACAGCTTTGTTTGAGTGCGGAATACAAGTTTGAATACATATGCATGTGAAAACTGACTACAGGGGAATAATGTTTGATTCCATGGGGTTCCTTGGTGTTATACATGTTTGCCATGTAGGCAGAAGTGCACTTTACTTCATCCGTCTTAAGATGGTTGGACAACAATTCACTGCCGAGGAAAGAGCATACTTGGTACTTTCCTATTTTGAAACAAGAAGCCCAACAAGGACAAGGGAAGCCTTTAGGAGAAGATTTCCAAATCTTGACGTCGCATACATAATTTGGACAAGTTCAAATTTTGATGTTGCCTCTTTAAATGACCACAGGAAGCGAGTAGATAACTACTTAGCTCTGAAAATTTCAGACAACAAAGAAGGAGGGATGGGCTTTCGGCGTGATATGAAAATTTACTTCTTGTGCCATAATTAAAGAAGGTGCGCCTCATAAATGGATGGGGGGCATTTTTTGGGGACACCCTGTATAAAACGTTTTGTAGTACACGTGTGAGGTTCATTGAGTAACTTTAGTGGTGGTCGTTTGCATATCTCGAGAAATTATGGCTAACTCAACCAAACTCAACTCGACTAAATTCAACTCAGCTGCTGGTTACTTCATATGCACTGAAACATTTTAAACGTCATTTGTTTTATGTCGTTATATCGCAAGTGTGCAACAGGCTTAATCAAGGAACATGTTTTATGATAAACGTCATTAAATATTTTTGCTTTTCTTAGGCGTGTGTCGGTCTTCAACTCATTAAATACGTCTTGAAATTACAAGCCAAAGGTAAATATTGTTATGAAGGAAGATTGTGGTAAAGGAAAGTTGTGGTAAAGGAGGGTTTTGGTGAATGAAAGTTGTGGTAAAGGAAGGTTGTAGTGAATGAAGCTTGTGGTAAAGGAAATTTATGGTAAAGGAACGTTGTGGTAAAGGAAGGTTGTGGTAAAGGAAGGTTGTGGTGAAGGAAGGTTTAAAAGTAAAGGAAGGTTGTGGTAAAGGAAGGTTAAAGTAAAGGAAGGTTGTGCATGGTAAAGGGAGGTTAAACTAAATGAACGTTGTGGTAAAGGAAGGTTAAAGTAAAGGAAGGTTGTGGTAAAGGGAGGTTAAAGTAAAGGAAGGTTGTGGTAAAGGAAGGTTAAAGTAAAGGAAGGTTGTGGTAAAGGAAGGTTAAAGTAAAGGAAGGTTCTGGTAAAGGAAGGTTAAAGTAAAGGAAGGTTGTGGTAAAGGAAGGTTGTGGTAAAGGGAGGTTATGGTAAAGGGAGGTTATAGTAAAGGAAGGTTGTGGTAAAGGAAGGTTGTGGTAAAGGAAGGTTGTGGTAAAGGAAGGTTAAAGTAAAGGAAGGTTGTGGTAAAGGGAGGTTAAAGTAAAGGAAGGTTGTGGTAAAGGAAGGTTAAAGTAAAGGAAGGTTGTGGTAAAGGAAGGTTAAAGTAAAGGAAGGTTGTGGTAAAGGGAGGTTAAAGTAAAGGAAGGTTGTGGTAAAGGAAGGTTAAAGTAAAGGAAGGTTGTGGTAAAGGAAGGTTAAAGTAAAGGAAGGTTGTGGTAAAGGAAGGTTAAAGTAAAGGAAGGTTGTGGTAAAGGGAGGTTATGGTAAAGGGAGGTTATAGTAAAGGAAGTTTGTGGTAAAGAAAGGTTGTGGTGAAGCAAGGTTGTGGTGAATGACGGTTTTTGTAAAGAAAGGTTATGGTAAAGGGAGGTTGTGGTAAAGGAAGGTTGTGGTAAAGGAAAGTTATGGTAAAGGATAGTTATAGTAAAAGAAGATTATGGTAAAAGAAGGTTATGGTAAAGGGAGGTTGTGGTAAAGGATTGTTATGGTAAAATAAGATTATGGTAAAGGGAGGTTGTGGTAAAGGAAGGTTGTGGTAAAGGATGGTTATGGTAAAAGAAGGTTATGGTAAAGGGAGGTTGTGGTAGAGGAAGGTTGTGGTAAAGGAAGATTATGGTAAAGGATGGTTATGGTAAAAGAAGGTTATGGTAAAGGAAGGCTGTGGTAAAGGAAGGTTGTGGTAAAGGATGGTTATGGTAAAAGAAGGTTATGGTAAAGGAAGGTTGTGGTAAAGGAAGGGTGTGGTAAAGGAAGGTTGTGGTAAAGGAAGGTTGTGGTAAAGGAAGGGTGTGGTAAAGGAAGGTTGTGGTAAAGGAAGGGTGTGGTAAAGGAAGGTTGTGGTAAAGGAAGGGTGTGGTAAAGGAAGGGTGTGGTAAAGGAAGGGTGTGGTAAAGGAAGGTTGTGGTAAAGGAAGGGTGTGGTAAAGGAAGGATGTGGTAAAGGAAGGTTGTGATAAAGGAAGGGTGTGGTAAAGGAAGGGTGTGGTAAAGGAAGGTTGTGGTAAAGGAAGGTTGTGGTAAAGGAAGGGTGTGGTAAAGGAAGGGTGTGGTAAAGGATGGTTATGGTAAAAGAAGATTATGGTAAAGGAAGGTTATGGTAAAGGAAGGGTGTGGTAAAGGAAGGTTGTGGTAAAGGAAGGTTGTGGTAAAGGAAGGTTGTGGTAAAGGAAGGGTGTGGTAAAGGAAGGTTGTGGTAAAGGAAGGTTGTGGTAAAGGAAGGTTGTGGTAAAGGAAGGTTGTGGTAAAGGAAGGGTGTGGTAAATGAAGGGTGTGGTAAAGGAAGGTTGTGGTAAATGAAGGGTGTGGTAAAGGAAGGTTGTGGTAAAGGAAGCTTGTGGTAAAGGAAGGGTGTGGTAAATGAAGGTTGTGGTAAAGGAAGGTTGTGGTAGAGGAAGGTTGTGGTAAAGGAAGGTTGTGGTAAAGGAATGTTGTGTTAAAGGAAGGTTGTGGTAAAAGGAGGCGATTTTTGAGCGACTAATGTTAGGTCATGTACGGCATTGGTCAATATATTACTCTATTATTTCATATTAGTTACCCAATCTAAAACACATGTTTTATAATTTACCTTAGTTGAGTCAAAATACTGTGGATGGCTCACTGGTAGTTGATAAAATGAATAGAGTAATAGTGTGTTGATTTCCACACAAACGTCATGAGTTTTGTGTTCGTGTTACGCGACTTTTACGTACTTTATTATTTTGTTAATAACTACTTAATAACCGAGAGTGAGGTCTTTATGGTAAATTATTAAACCGAGGTCTTGCTGTATTGACCGAGCGATAGCGAGGTTAATACGTTCAAGACCGAGGTTTAATATTTTACCGTAAAGACCGAACGGTCGAGGTTATTAAGTTGTTTATTATTTCACTTTTTATTTCCAAGTCAATCTTGTATTTCTTGGTCTTTGCTTCCTTTAACTTCGTCAAAGCACCGAACTAGCGTTATTTTCTGCTGTTTTTTTCTCGCCTGGATACTAGAATTTCCTTTTATAATGTTTATCGTCGTTTATTTCATTTATTTTCTTTGTTTTTCGGCTATAAAAATTTCTTATTAGGATTTTTGGTTTGTTTCCAATCGTAGGGCATTAACAATGTTCACAATGCCCGCGGGCATTACGGAGAAATCTCGCCACGTCCGCAACCAATCACAGCGCGTGATTTTACCCGAAGTAATTCGTGCCATATAATAAATGTTTTTAATCTAGGAGTTCAATGTTCTTCTGATGTTTCGTTATTGTTCAACGGTGAGCTCAATCCTGTCGCGTCCAAAGCCCAGAAAAAAGTGCCTGTTCCGGAAGGGTAAGACTTTCTTTTTTGCCTTTTACTTTCCATGCAGGCTAGTTACCAACCTCGCAGTCAGAATTTGTTTCCACTCTCCATTATCCTTTTGTTTACCAATATGATTAGGGACCTTAAGATGATACGACGACGACGGCGCTTGAAAAGCAACATAAATTCTATAATTGAAAAGTCACGGTTAACTAACTAGTATATTTGATATCACTGCTAAAATGATTGTAGTGTTTGTATTGGGGTCAATGTCAAGGGACAGTTCTCATCGTTTGGTGAGTTGACGTCTTCCTGAAGACGTGAAAATACTCTAAGACCCGTTTCAAACGTCGAGCTTGCCATGTGCCGAACTTAATACATATTAAGTTCGACAAAGTTCGACGTGGTTTCAAACGTCGAGCCTAATGTGCGCGAAAGACGCGAATGTGCCGCTTAACATGAATAATGAGCAATGAATCCCGTGAGGTTTTCGTTTTTCTTGTTTATTTCTCATTATTTTCTTGTCGGAAAATGGTGACGGTAAATCAGAAGAGAGCGAGAAAAGAAAACAGAATAATTGTGAGTAGATGATTGAACTTGAATCTGCCTTTATACACTAGCCTGTCAGTTGAACGCGGCACATATCTCTGCGCGCCGTCCAACTGACTTCCTCATCTTCTTCAAACTCAGCGCATCGATTACATGCCGGCGCGCTACTACAAGTTATATACACTTATATTTCGTAATTTGTTTGCAACGCAAACAGTATTAATTAATGATCTCTTCTCGCATCCATATTTATTCGAAAAGACCGCCGTGCGTATCAAGTTCATGTTTTGAGCTCGCATTACAGCGAGAAAAACTAGACAAACACGTTTTTTCAAACTATTGAGTTCGGCACATGGAAAGTTCGACGTTTGAAACGGGCCTAAGTAGCGTTGTACAAAGAACGAGGACGGTGTTGAGATTACTCCTGGGATTACAAATTATTCATTCTCTTTGTTTTATAACTAGAATTATTTTATTTGGAGGACGTCGTCGACTCGTCGTTGAAGTTGCCGTCGTAGATCTTAAGGTCCCTAATATTTTTGAATTGATGACGGTTTTATTCTGGCTAACACCAGACAATTTTATTCAGCCAAGAGAAGCCCGTGATAAAAGTTACGATTGGTTGCCGTCCTGCCGTTATAAACAAATACGGTGGAACAACCGTATTGATTAATCAAACGGAATGAATCTACTCTACTCGCTAATGTGAACAACTATTTTTCAAGGCAAATGAGAGAACCAATTGAAATTGACCGTACCGAAAAAGATGGCGACTTGTACGTTTAACCACAATCCTTTTGCGTGTAGTAAATATTGTTTCTCGCAAAATTATTGGGGTTTTATCGCACTAGTTCAGTTATTTATGTTAATTGTCGATGAAAATGTTCAGTTCTTACCGTGTGCCTGCATGGTTTTAAAACGATCAACTTTGGTAGGAATGAACTTCTTGCTCACTTAACCCATTTTAGCATGATTAACAATGTTTAGTTGTTATTTGAGATGGTTTGAGGTCGCAAAGCATTGTGGTTAAATGTACCACCGCCATCTTTTTCGGTACCGTCAATTGTTAAACGTTGGACAATGCTTAAGAAGGGAATTGCAATGAAATGACACTTGGTCGACACTTTTTTGTTCTTCATGATTGTCATTTCTTGTGTTATTTTAAGCAAAATTTTAGGTTAGAACAAATTGTACTATTAGAACAATTTGTACTATTCTGCTAGTTTAGATATGAAGTGCGCATACAACTAGAGCAACGCAATATGAACAAACGTTTAATGTAACTTCTCTGAAGACGGTCTGAGGTCACGGACCGAAAGCTCAGAAGTTTTAAATACAACGTGATGTTAACCCACTAATATGCCTATCATTACACAATAATGACAATATTACTACACAACCCTATGGATTGTTGTTGTGCATTAGACTAAAACTAAACTAAACTAACTTATATTTATATTTATATTTATACTGGATAACTCCGTCAGTTATATTTAAACTATTATCCCTAGAGGTCCAGTAAGGGCCCACCCTCGTTGGTCCAGTTTTACTACAGGAGGAAACCGGAGTACCCGGAGTAAACCTGTGGTGTTTGGTAGAGTCAAACTGGAAGCACTCTTCTCACATGCGGCCGAGGAGACATTTTCAGTCAGATAACTGCTGAGAGCAGGAATCGAACCCGGGTCGCAGAGGTGAAAGGCACATGCACTAACCACTGTGCCACAACACCCCTATATTAGCCCTTTTTCGGGCGGTTTTAGCCTACAAGGTCCGTACTCTAGAATTCCGGACCGTTGCTAGCCAATCAGAAAGCATGATTTCAAAGGATTACGGACAGGGGTAAAAGTTTTTGGCATTGTAATAACTCTATCTGTTTATTCCATGTGCGTTGATAGGCTTGACCTTGACAAGTGGATCAACGATCCTCCCGAGAGTTCTGATGAGGAACAAGACGACGACGACTTAGAAACCATGTTCTTTGATACTGAAAAGTGCGTACTTTGAATATCTTTTTTAACAATGAAGAAATATAAATTATATTCCGCGTTTCCAACGGTGAACGTTTAGTAGAACGAGAAATGGTAGGGGAGCAAGAAAATTTTAGACCGGTGTAGCGCGACAAAATAATACAACTCTAAATGTTCCGTATTTATTCCCAATTAAGGGCGCAGTGGGTGGGATAACTTAGAATTGATGCTCTGACGAAGGCGATCAAAACCTGAATGAGCTAGCCTGGCTTTTGACGTGCCTTTTACGCTTATAGACTTGGGATATCCGGTTTAATTAGATCATATTAGATAACTTATCCGTGTTCTTTTTACCCTTGTTTTTTCCAAATTGCTAAGAGCAATAAAAGTGACATTTAGTGACATAACGCAGGAAATGTCATCAGACTGCGCTATTGTGTGAGAATATTAAGATGTAGCTTCTCATTAATCCCAATATATCTAGTAATATAAATTGGCGCAATAACATTAAAAGTATCCACTATATTGTAGGCTGGAGTTTGAAATACTTATATGAAAAAGATCATCATAACTAATTAGCAAATAGATTCCATTTTGCCGTTGTCTGTTCAGATAGATGCACAGATGATATGATATCTTTACTACGTTGTGACGGGTATTGTGCATCTATAACTGAAAATATAAAATAAAATACAATAAAAAATAGGAAACGATATTCTGAACAATGAACTATATAGAAAAAGATATTCTGAATTTTCCTGGGAAGTTTTTTGGGTGTTGAAAAAGATGAATAGCGTCAGCTGACGTGATTCGTGATCTATACAAGTCAAGCAAACGTCATTGGCTCGTGATATTGCAGTGAGATCTGTGATTGGTTTACAGAAATTAGACGACGTTAGTGACGTAATCTGTCATCTGCTCTCTAGTAGATTACGGGCAACGACCAATTAAAAGAAGTCAGAAGAAAACGCAAGAAGTCACGTTATTGTATAAGAACGTATAGTTTTCGAATTGACGATATTGAAAGAACAACCATCTGAAAACATGCTCCTTCAATATCAAGACTCTTATTCATTAATTTACGTACTGAAATATTTTAAATGAAACGGCGATATTTCGATAGAGCATAAGATGAGCTTTCAAACGATATATAGCTTGCTGCATGGGTTATATTTTATTCTCACCAAATGAGAGCGAGTATTACACAGTGACATCATCATTCTAATATCGAAGGTATGTCTTCCCCTTAACGCCGCATTGTTTGAATACTTACCTCTACAGGTCTGAGCCTTCTTGGAAAAAAGAGCAACCTAAAGTTGACGAGAAAGAATTAGAGAAGGTAATGACGCAGTGACGATATTTACGAGTAAATACAGACTATATTCTGTTACGATCATTTGCAGACACGTCACGTTCGTCATCTTGGTGATTTTTCGGTCAGCAAACACTGTTGTTAAACCGCTGACCACCATGCTTGTTTTGGCACAAGTTTTTGAAATTAACTTGAAATCAACCAAGATGGCGTCCGATGTCAGGTGATTGCAAGCTAGGTTTAACTTTGTAACTAATAAGACCAGGTGGTTTCCATATAATCGCCGCAGTTGCACGTAAATGAATTGTGTAAACCATTGTAGTATGAATTGAGTGTAAACAAACAATGAGCTTATATACGAAAGGTAATCATGTGACCAAAAATAAGCCAATCAGATAAAAATAACAATAACAAATTGATAATGAGTTGTGAAAAATTAGCCAATCAAAGCAAAATAACAATAACAAATAGATAATGAGATGCGAAAGACATTTGCTATTCATACCGTCGATGAGCAAAAAGGAGGGGGTGTAAAAAGGACGAGAGTAAAAATAGATAAATTAATAAAGTGAAAACGCTGTTTATGTCCGACCTTCATGTGGTCTGTGTGATGCAGATTATGTTGGCTATACAGCCCGACATCTTCACCAACGTATTGTTGAAACAAGAACTCGGCGATTGGCAAACATCTTATGGAAGCTTGGGGATAAAAGTCCTCCTTAAAGAAAGCCAGTTTTGTGTATTGAGAAAGTGCCAAGGGAAATTTGATTGCCTTGTGTATGAAATGTTGTTCATAAAACAACTTAATTCTAATTTAAATAAATACACAATCTGACTCTATTCGTGCGAAACTCTTTGTTCAACATAATATTTTTATTATTGTATTTTTCTTTTGTATTAACCTATTGTTTATATTCAGTATTTATAACTCTTCATTCGAACTCGTATACTTTGACTTGATAATGACGTTCAATGAATCAACGTCGAAACATCGTCGATTTTTATAGTTTTTTAACATGCACTTAAGTAACCTTTTATCGCAGATTTTTATAGTAAATTTCTTACTTCGAAACCAATATTATTCGGCTCTTTCGTCCGCTTTTAAATTGAAATTTGAGTCTCCATTTCTCGCATTCTGACAGCACTTTTCAGCAAAATTTTTAATAGCGCATTTGATCATTTTTAAGAAATATTTTGTTTTAGAGTAGGTTATAAGAACCACATTGGCGTTATTAGTTGAGTAATAATCGATATAAGACAGCAAATTGCGAAGGGTAATAGGCGAATTTCAGGGTATTGCGCCGGCATCATTTTGCAAAGGAATTGCCGGGCTCTTTGTGGGCTCCCCACAAAGTAAGCAATGGCAAACAGACTTGCTAGCAAGCCAACAACAGCAGAATAAAAGTGTTAAACATCCAGAAACTGTATTTATACTTTGTTGACTTTAAACAGTATGTTTACTGTGAGTGGAGTTTGCCAGTTTTTTGAAAAATGATGTGCGCGCAACACCTGGAACTCGCCTATTTGAATAACAGGCGCAATTAATGTTGGGTATGAAATGACGCGGACCACCACGTTGAATATGAAGTGTCAAAATTGCATAAAGATTTACGTATAAAACATCGATTCTTCTTGGCTTTGGACTGCTGGGTTCAGATGCAGAACTTGCTTGTTAGGAAAACGTTTTGTTTCCATCCTTTGTTACTATTTCTCAGCAAATTTTAGGGGGGTCATGCCCCTCTGCCCTTCCTTAAACGTAGGCCACTCGTGCATACGGAAGCCAGATGTGAGAATTAATGTTGTGTTCGTTTATCGACTGGGATACTCCCCAATGTGTCGTTAGTTCTGTATAAAAAATGTTCATTGCAGTTAAAATACCTGTAAACCTACATACGTTATTACTGGTATGAATTATATACAATGTGAATAGTTTATTGCAAAAATATTTTTTATTTGAGCTTCTATTTATTGTTATATCGAGTTTTGTATTTCGTGTAAAACTGTAATGAAGATGGCGTCAAAGTAGACCTTTGTGCTTTTCTCTTCCATTTCGTATAAAAAATCGCTAAAAGGTATGAGTGAAAAAATATGATAGAATTGGAATATAATAAACGAGTATACCATTAACGTTTGGATTGGTGACAAACGTAACTTACAAATGGCGTCTGGTCATATATCATTGCTGTATTCTATTTTTTTTACTTTGTAGCGAAGAGAGAAGAGACGAGAGGAACAATTACTCAACCCGCATTATTTGAAAGGAGATACTCCCGGCAAGATAAAGGTATGTTGAGACTATATATAAGGCATAGTGAGACTGGTTTCTTGAATTATTGCACTGTTTAAAGTGCCTATGAAAAATTAAGGCTGGCTTATTTCAAAGAGTACTTAAATATCGTTTGCAGTTTTTCGTTTCCTTGCTTCGTTATTGACATATTTCAATTTTTTCGTATGTTTTTGCTGTACAAGCTGTCGTAAATTAAACTCAGAGAAAAATTCTGAGCTCCAGACGGCAGTCCCGTCTGGAGCTCAGAGTTTTTCTCTGAGTTACTTACGACAGCTTGTCGGTCGGTCCGTCGGTCGATCCATCCGTCCGTCGGTCGGTCGGTCCGTCTGTCGGTCGGTGGGTCCGTCCGTCCGTCGGTCCGTCCGTCGGTCCGTCGGTCCGTCCGTGGGTGCGTCCGTGGGTGCGTCCGTCGGTCCGTCCGTCGGTGCGTCCGTCGGTGCGTCCGTCGGTCCGTCGGTCCGTCGGTCCGTCCGTCGGTCGGTCCGTCCGTCGGTCCGTCCGTCGGTCCGTCCGTCGGTCCGTCCGTCGGTCCGTCCGTCGGTCCGTCCGTCGGTCCGTCCGTCGGTCCGTCCGTCCGTCGGTCCGTCCGTCGGTCCGTCGGTCGGGCCGGCCGTCGGTCGGTCGGGCCGGCCGTCTGTCTGTCTGTCTGTCTGTCTGTCTGTCTGTCTGTCTGTCTGTCTGTTCCACAGCGAACTATGTACAACTAATCTACATTATTTTTTCAAACAATTTTAGAGTTACCAACAAGTTCACGTCGACGACATTCCGGTAGCATCCTTAGAACTACCTGTTTCTCTTCACATAGAAGGTATCTTTCTTTGAATTTGTGCTAGTATTGCTAATATGTTACTGGAAAAATAACAATTATAAGATAATTTTAAAGATGTTGGATGCGAAACCAGGATTATTCATATTGCTGTTGATAACGTACTCTGGTTTTAATATTAATTCGGGTTACGAGCTTTCGGCTACCAGTCTGCAGTCTTCGACGGGTACCGCCTTCGACTACAGACTGGTAGCCGAAAGCTCGTAACCCGAATTAATATTAAAACCAGAGAACGTTATCAACAACAATTATAAGATACTTTGAGTTTTCGGGTTGTTGTTTTTTATAAGTATAGGTAATCATATGATAACGAGTACAATTAAGGATTTACACTACAAGTGATATTTGAAAATATTTGCCAAAATTGCACGAGCCGTTAGACGAGTGCAATTTGGCATAATTTTCAAATATCACGAGTAGTGTAAATCCTTAGTTGTACGAGCAAAATCATATGATTACTCATTTAGTATATGCATCACAAAATTACGACACGTGCGCTTCGTACTCACTCACGCCTTTAAAAACATATTGTTTCATTACTTGACAAGAAACATTTTCACTCTGGGTGTTCTCTGTACTCATTTCAAAATATTTCCATGGAATTTTTAGTTCATAGTGTACCACAAGTCGTTGGAAATGTGAAAACTTTCCATTGCAGAATTGGCCGCCATTTTGAATTTATTGTCAACATCGTTCCCAGGGCCTTCTCTATTTTTATTAATTGTACTGCAGTACAATTAATAAAATAATTGTACTCCTCTCAACCAATCAGAATGTGGTAATTTTGTCATGCATATAATAAAGCAAGTTACAGGTACAGGTAATCAATAGTCACAGTTAGACAATAGTCACTGTTAGGTTTTGTCACTACAAGTGAACGCGAAAAAGTCGGGGACAATCTCCGATCATCGGCGATCATCGCAAGAACCAAAAAAAATTGTTTCCCCCGATCATCGCCCACTATCGCCGATGAATTAAGACAAGCAAAACAAATGAAAATCGAAGTCCGATGAATAAGACAAATTAGGACCCAGTCTCTAGAAGAAAACCAAGCACTCCAAACATGCATGAAATTGCCCTGATTCGTCGGTTCTTCCCTTCTCTCGAATATTTTTCGCACCTAGAAACTCTTCTTTCTATATTTCTTACACCGCAGTTCAGTAACAGCGCTAGGATGAGTAAAAGCTTCGTATAGAGTAATAATCTGTTGTTTATAGGGGCGCCCATTTTGGAAAAAAAATAAATTATTTTCCCGCCTTGATGATCGGCGATCATCCCAGACAATCCCCGTTCGTCGCAAATGTGAGCATCGGCGACGCTCGGCAATGCTTGGCGATGAAATGCGACAAATGAAAACCAGGCTTAAAGGGTATTGGCAATAAAAATTAAGTTTATCTCATTAGAAAGAACTCGTCAAATGGTATAAGAAGACCTTTTACAATTTTTCCGTATCTGTTTTGGTTTTGGAAATATTTCGACCAAACTCAGCGTGCTGTCCGCCATCTTGGAATTATTTTCGATATGCAAAATTATGCATGTGATGACATAAGCAGGGTAAAGTGAAATTTTTATCTTGCCAACCTTATGACATTATGAGCTAGAAACTCGATTTTTTTTTTCGCTATTTCCATTTTAATCCACAACATTTAAAAAGCCTTCCGTATAATATATGATATATCTTCATAGACTGAATTTTTAGCAGGCCCCCCCCCCGGGTAATTACCCTGCCTGTGTAAACGTAGTCTAAAAGAATGTAAAGACATGCGTCGAAGACTACAAAGAGCCATCGCCATTTATTGTCATATTATCATGAACGCTTAGGCACCAACGAAAGAAATCAATCGTTCAAAAAGTCGTTCGGGCGCCACTCGGAAATCGGAATCACCTATAGCTCTTAATCGCGGTAGCTAGCAATTAATTTACGGTTGCGAAAGGTTGCATGCTAACATAGCGAGCAAGCGACAAAACTGCTCCACCACAATAACTCCTGGATATCCTTCGTAGCTACATCCACGAGCGAAAATTGGAAAACATTTAGTATTTACACTCTATACTATTAAATAAACCCAAAAGAAGAGAACAATGTATAGAATGAGAGAGCAAAAAACCACGGATGTCAATATAACTAGATTGCCCATCCGGCTCAAGGCATATACTAACCGATATGACGAATTTAGAGAACCAAGATAACCGCCACAGAAACTTTGAATGTTCTCGTAACACGGAAAGAGCCACATTAACTCATTCCTGTCCGAGGGCTTCCCCAGAGATGAATAAAATCGTCTGGCGTTAGCCAGAATAAAATACTAAAGCCCAATTCGGACAGGAAAGAGTTAGAGAGATAGTTTATAACTCATTCCTGTCCGAGGGCTTCCCCAGAGATGAATAAAATCGTCTGGCGTTAGCCAGAATAAAATACTAAAGACCAATTCGGACAGGAAAGAGTTAAAGGGGTATTGGCAATAAAAATTAAGTTTATCTCATTTGAAAGAACTCGTCAAATGGTATAAGAAGACCTTTTACAATTGTTCCGTATCTGTTTTGGTTTTGGAAATATTTCGACCAAACTCAGCGTGCTGTCCGCCATCTTGGAATTATTTTCGATATGGAAAATTATGCATGTGACGACATAAGCAGGGTAAAGTGAAATTTTTATCTTGCCAACCTTATGACATTATGAGCTAGAAACTCGATTTTTTTTTTGCGCTATTTCATTTTTATCCACAACATTTAAAAAGCCTTCCGTATAATATATGATATATCTTCATAGACTGAATTTTTAGCAGGCCCCTTCTGGGCCCGGGCCCCGGGTAATTACCCTGCCTGTGTAAATGTAGTCTAAAAGAATGTAAAGACATGCGTCGAAGACTACAAAGAGCCATCGCCATTTATTGTAATATTATCATGAACGCTTAGGCACCAACGAAGGAAATCAATCGTTCAAAAAGTCGTTCGGGCGCCACTCGGAAATCACCTATAGCTCTTAATCGCGGTAGCTAGCAATTAATTTACGGTTGCGAAAGGTTGCATGCTAACATAGCGAGCAAGCGACAAAACTGCTCCACCACAATAACTCCTGGATATCCTTCGTACATCCACGAGCGAAAATTGGAAAACATTTAGTATTTACACTCTATACTATTAAATAAACCCAAAAGAAGAGAACAATGTATAGAATGAGAGAGCAAAAAACCACGGATGTCAATATAACTAGATTGCCCATCCGGCTCAAGGCATATACTAACCGATATGACGAATTTAGAGAACCAAGATAACCGCCACAGAAACTTTGAATGTTCTCGTAACACGGAAAGAGCCACATTAACTCATTCCTGTCCGAGGGCTTCCCCAGAGATGAATAAAATCGTCTGGCGTTAGCCAGAATAATATACTAAAGACCAATTCGGACAGGAAAGAGTTAAGACGCGAACATAATTTTTTGTATCATTTATACGAATGTTTCGCGTCTTATGTAAGCCGCGTCTTATCGGCTCTCGTATAAGCAGCCCTATTGCTTCAATAGAAGTCTCAACTGTAGTTTTTTACGATTGCGAAATCGTATGTATATATATATATATTTGGCATGTTTAAGAATGTATATTCTAGTTTTAGCAAGTGTCTGGATTTTGCTATGTTTACAACTAGCTGTTTCTCAATTTAAAGGAACCGAAAAGTCTTCCAGGAAGTCCAAGAGCAAAAGAAGAAAAGGTATTCCGTGTTGTTCACTTTTCGTGCATGCTTATTAAATAAAGTGTCCTACTTCGCCTATTTTAGTTTGCCGGCAGATTTTTAGATCGCGTTTTATGAAGAAAGTTATCATAACCTGCTATATGCAGACGTGTTTTTTTACTTTCGTAGAGCAAAGAAAGAATCACAAAAACGTAATCTAAATTCTCCACATGAATGATTTTGCATGTTAAGGTGGCTCCCTAGAGTTGTAGTTTTTTCATGGCTTGTTACGTTCAGTCATAGTCAATCGAGATATGGTCTGGAAACTCGGCAAACTTCAAAGCGCCTATAATGAGCTGTGATTTTATGTTGAACCGTACCTTACACCGTGCACATCCTTTGTGTTAGGTTTATTAATATTTAAATAGCACGGTTGAGTGATTGAACTGAAACGTTGCTATTGGACAATTTGTTCATTATACTAAAATACAATGCGTTCTGTGACCGTACACCGTGCACAAAAATGCATAAGGCGAACAAAAAGATAGACCAAAGACTTTAGCTGAGTTTCCAGACCATATCTCGATTGACTATGGTTCAGTCATAGTCTATGGTTATTGCTGTCTATAAAATAACTACAGTATTACATAACTATTCTGTATACTGAACTGAAGAAGGAGAACCACACTTATATGAAGTATCTATTGAGTAGTGCTAATATCTACTGTTACCATGGTAATAATGGCGTTTGAAATTTGACAAATTTTCACGGTTTTTGTCTATTTAGACGCATATCTCCAGTTTTCGTCGGTCAAAATTTCTAAATTTCTAAAAAAAAAAAAAAAATTATTTTTATTTATTTATTTATTTTTTTAAATTTTTTTAAATTTTATTATTTTATTATTATATAGAGAATAATACATGGATGTGCGGAAATATGAAATTTATTTCGAGTGTTGACCAGGATATCTCACAAGTGAGCGAAGCGAACGAGTGACATATCCTGGTCAACACGAGAAATAAATTTCATATTTCCAAGCATCCATGTATTCTGTTTATTATATCAAAAAATTGTCCTATTGCCTTACAAATATTTCATTAAACTATAATGCTGATTCAGCGATAATCGTCACATGTGTGATTATCATAAATAATCGCACATGTGAGATTATCACTTTTATTAGCGGCGGGAAAATCAATAAAACACTCTATTTTATATAATAAATTTTTGTTATCTAGTCAGTTTTTCCCACATAGAACACCACAGCGAAATATTAGGGAAAATTGTCACGACAGATTTTTCGCTATAAACTTAATGGATAAAAAAAGTTCTGTCTTTTGCACAAAATTTTAAAGAATTTTACCGAAGCAACTGCGTGATATTTGAGCATTTGTATCGCTCGGACGACTGTTGACGTGACAGAATATCAACTGGACAAGATAGCTATTTACGCATGTGTGGACGTCATACTCGTTACCAGTCGTTTCTTAAAATTACCGTAGGGAGCCACCTTAAGTGTATAAAGTACAACCTCGTCCCCAGGGCCATTTGTGGGGGCTGCGCCAAGATGGCGGCCAAAAACAAAATGGCGGAAACAAATGGCCCTGGCACAGGCTGCAAAAAATGAGTCATATTTTGACTCATTTTTGTCTCGGACCCAGTCTTCACTAAGTTTATCGCGCCTAGTCAGGCTCAATTTTTTCTGAATATTTAGCTCAGCTTGACTGACCCAAACTGAAAACAATCAAAACATTCATTTCCAAATACATTGTCAAATTATTAAAATAAATACACTTTTAATAAATATCTGTAAATGCTTATTATTTATCATTTGGTTCACCGTTGTACCAAATTCGCAAGAAACTGGATTGCCGTTGTCTGGCCGGGCCGCCTTGTTTTCGTGAGTTTTCGGTGGATTCAATTCAGCGTTTTGAAAAACATTTAGGCTTCGTTTAGTCGAGAATTCTTGTTTGAAAAAAGCCTGCTTCTCAATGGCCAAACACGTAAATTCTGCCCTGTGGTGTACTTTCCTTTCGCAGCCAAAATACAGTTTTTGACTTTCTTCATGCACCAAGTCTTTCGTTCGCTCGATTTAGAAAACACACTGAATTGCCATCCCATGGCCTTCAATTGTATGGCAGCCAGGGCACAGAGACAACACGACCCATCATTACATATTCTTCCAACGTTTTTACGGGTGTTTCGCCAGCTTTCCTCACATTTTCATTCATTTTGAAGTTGTTTTTAACAGCCGGCAATTCAGCCAATTCTGGTATCACTTATTTAATATAATTTGAGCCTATAAACAAATGCCCGCGAGTTAACCTGCCGCCCGCCTTGTTTCCACCAATCAGAATACCTAAAACATCCAAGGTTATCTTGACCAATTAGATGTGGTGATAGCTCAGCCTGTGCCAGGGCCATTTGTTCTTGGCCGCCATCTTGGCCCAGCCCCCACAAATGGCCCTGGGAACGAGGTTGTATAAAGTAATGATTTCTCTCATTACTAAACCATTCCAATCTCGTTCCCAGAGCCCACGTAACCCACCCGGAAACGAGAGACTCTGGGATAATCCGTTTCAAATCACAGGATTCTTGTTATTCCGGTTGAGGTACGCATGCCTAAATATCCGAGCGGAATCTGGATAGTATGTTCTCCTTGTTTGACTTTTCCCCAAACAAGTCAATGGGGTTGCTGGCGAAGCTCGAATTACAGCATCTACACACATACGGCGAAGATATTGATCGCGGCAACGTCTTAACTGGAGTCTTGTCGTCCGACATCTTTGTTATTTTGGTTTTATTAATTCTACTTCCGGTCAGTTCAGACCAACTCATGCTCACTATTCAGCCAATAACGTAACGATTTGAAACGGATTATCCCAGAGTCTCTCGTTTCCCGGGTGGGGAACGTGGGCTCTGGGAACGAGATTGAAACCATTCCTGTATGTAGTTCCGCTCGCCATGTTTATGCTGATCAATGTGGTCTCTGAAACAAAGGTGTATCCCTGGTAAAAAAGTTATTATGTTGTATCTTGTCATCGAAATTAAACTATCGTATTTTGCAGGCAAAAAGGGACGAAGGGGCGGTTCTGATTCTGACAACGAATCTCGCCCTGTTTATGAAGTGCTCAAGACTTTTGAAGGAGAAATGCCTGACGTAAGTATGCATGCTTCGAGATTGAGAGAAACTGGATTGGAATGTTCTAAATTATCGTACTACTAACAACCAATCATTAGTTATGTGGTTACTTTGGAGTGACGGATATATTTTGCGTACAAGTAGCTTATAGCTACGCTATAAATTGACGATGCGGTTAGTCTTTATCAAATAGTTATGTGCAAACAATATGCTATTGTCGTTGGTGTCACTCAGCGATAGGTATGACCGCCTTTTCCAGTTTCATGACAACAATGATGATATATTGATGCTGATGTGATTGCTCCATGATAGTGATATTAATGGTGATAGTGTTGGTGATGGTGATGATGAATGTGATGGTGATGGCGATGATGATGATGGCGATGGTAATGGTGATGGTAATGACCAGTAATGGCGATGATGATTGTAATGGTGATGATAATGTTGATGATGGTTGTGGTGATGGTGATGGCAGTGGTAATGACCAGTAATGGCGATGATTGTAATGGTGATGATAATGGTGATAATAATGGTAATCATGGTTGTGGTGATGGTGATGGTAGTGGTAATGACCAGTAATGGCGATGATGATTGTAATGGTGATAATAATGGTAATGATGGTTGTGGTGATGGTGATAGTGAGGTAATGGTGGTGGAAATGGTAATGGAAATGACCAGTAATGTTAATGGCCATGGTGATAGTGATGGTGCATGATGGTGATGATGATTAATGATACAATAGTAAAAACGCCTTGCTTGGTTCCGAGTTCTTTAGTGGCTGAGCAAGCCAATCCTTGAGGCACCAATCCTTTCAGGCAGTTTGGGCAAGGGTATGTGCTAGGTTGTGGGTCTTGTTGTTGAGCTTTCCTCTTCTGTTTGTTTTGGACCAAGTGACGGTCTCTTCCAAGGTCTAGACCCTTTTCTAACTGCAGCTTTCCTTTCACTTTTCTGGGTGTCTTAGTAGCGCAGCTGGGCTCTGATGATGACAGCCTCGATGTTGTGTTTTTTTGTTACGCTATACAGTTAACTATGTTAACGCGCAGCCGATCACCACTCACTGTCACGGTTACTGTTACTGTCACAGCCACAGTCTCGTCACTGTCACTCCCAGAGTCACTGTTACAGTACTATCACTGTCCCTGTCACTGTCACTATCACTGTCACTATCATTAATTTTGGATTTGCATTATCGTTATTAATATTATTAAAACAAAGCTCCACGTGACCTTCAAACATAATTTGAAACCAACGTGGAATTGTTTGATGGATTTATCGATTGTTCAAATTAACTCGTGTTTGAAACTCGATTTATGGCAACAAATTGTAGGTCGGTATAGCAGGGGATCGGAATCCTTCTGATGCATGCACCCACTGCGTTTATATGTGTTGCTTTGATATTTTTTTAATACATGACGGAAGCCACTCAGAATTTTTTAGTCAGACTTCCAATTATTTACGATAGAATGCTCGTGTTTCTGACGATGATGAAAAGGAGAAATCAACGTTGAACACAAATGATCCTCATAGTCTTTTGAATGTTGATCTTGAGAAGTAAGT
This sequence comes from Paragorgia papillata, assembly GCA_035771165.1. Lineage (NCBI taxonomy): Eukaryota > Metazoa > Cnidaria > Anthozoa > Scleralcyonacea > Coralliidae > Paragorgia > Paragorgia papillata. Next base: position 615,815 of record JAWNZC010000096.1, read on the forward strand.
AATCTTTTAATTTCATGCTCATCTATTTCATCTTTTTTTCGCAGATTATTAATAATGGATGTTGAGTATTGTAAAAACTGTATTAAAGTGTATATGTAGTGAAAAATAGACTATTTCATACTAATGATATTAGGTGCTACTCCGAGTAGCAAACCGTACCGGGTAAATAGAGAAAACTCAACTTTACCGCGGCTGAGATTCGAACCCCCGATCTTTGGTTTACCAGACTGGCGCTCTACCGACTGACACATCTGAGTTCGCTGTCGCACATAAGCTATTCCAACAACACAAGATGAAGATTTAAGTCTCTCGATATTGAAGAAAGCAGAGTTCAGTTTTGAAATACCAAATATAAAAAGTACCATCATTCCACGATCTCCTGCCAACTTGACCATGTAGGTCAGTTGATAGAGCGTCGGACTAGTAAACCGAAGGTCGCGGGTTTGAATTTCAACCGCGGTCGGGTATGTTTTCTCTACTTGCCCGCGGTATGGTTCGTGGCTCGTAGCACCTAATATTATTATTCTCCACCTGAGTTTGCTGTCCCACAATACTTATTCCAGACTATTTTACGTTTGCCGAAGAATGTAAAAAATGTTTAATGGTGCGTGCATGGACTGTGTTTTGAATATAGCAAAGCAAAAAGCTGGCGAACTGCCGAGATTTTTAGGAAGGTTATACTGACGTTGCGAGAAGAGCTATTTGTCGGAGTGAAGGGCTTGGCTCGAAACGTCAATATTTCGTTCCTAAAAATTTCGACAGTTCACTTGCTCTTCGCTGTGCTATATTTTTTAGACTCGATATGACGTAAAACTTGCATTTTGAAAATCTTCATATTTAGGCTACGTTTACACGGTACCGGACGAATTCGAGACCGGTCTCGAATTTGTACGATTCAGTCTTCCGTTTACACGGGACCCAGTGCACGGCTCCGTGTAAACAGGCAGTACCGGACGAATTCGAGACCGGCAGTACCGGACGAATTCGAGACCGGCAGTATTGGACGAATTCGAGACCGGCAGTACCGGACGAATTCGAGACCGGTCTCGAATTCGTCCGGTACCGTGTAAACGTGGTCTAAACGTCGTTCTATCGAACTTCGACGTCACATGCAATATATTGTGATCTCAAACTTATAAAATATAATTTATGAATAATCACCCAATTACGTTAGTTCATTCAATCACCTGATTGAATACCAAAAATATACCTAAAATTGTATACCATCTCAGATATTGGATGAAAATCGGAGTCATCTAGTTTCTAATTTCTAAGATCTCAATTATCTATGCAAGGGTTTAACCATTAATTTAACCATGCAGGGTAGACTTTTCACACTCAAAAAACTCATTAAAATTAAAAATTCATGAAGAATAGAATATTAGAAGGAAAATATTATTTAATCAATATGTGTAAATCGGCAAGAGAATCGTCCTGATTTACATAAACTTTTCGTTAGATTTACTGGGTTAAAACAGTTTGTATTTTTAAAGTAGACGATAAAAATTATCATTTCTATGCATCAGTTTTTAAGTAGGTTTTGGCTTGCGCCTGTGTGTCAGATAAAGATCGGTTGCTCATGTTTTTTTATTAAGCTATTGCTTATGGAATTTATTAATAATTTATGAAGAAAATTAAAAAGAAGTAAATGTTTAATGAGATGTTGTAAATTGGATACATAATGTATAAACTTTCCGATCGATTTTCTCAACCTAAACAGCTTATATCTTATATCTTAAAGATTGTTGATGAGAATGCACAGACAATTCGAACGCAAATATTGCATATATTACTTGTTGCTCCCACCACTAGTATTTGTTTTAAAGCAATGCTTATTATTATAATTATAAATTAATTAATTATTATAATTAAAGCTTATTATTTGAATAGACCGCTGGAGGATAGTGAACGGTTACCTGTACGCACCCATCGTATCACCTCGCCCCAATCTAAAAAGGAGGAGCCAGATGAATCAGAAGAGGTGAGTATTTTTATTCCAAATATTGGAAAAAGCATATGCATGTATGTATATGTATGTAGTGGATAAAAGTCGCACGCACGCTACAGTATTTCAACGTTCTCGACTTTTCGTGTAGTTGCATGTAGTACTTTGATGTAGGCATGCAGTTAGAGCTTACGCGCGCGCCTTTCCAACATTCCTATAAAGTCACATGTTGGCATGTTGGTGTAGAGGAATAAACCTCATGGGCACGCGTTTCCAACATTTCTATGAAGTCGCATGTTAGCAGGTTGGTGTAGGCGAATAAACCTCATGCATGGCACGCTTTTCTAACATTCCTATGAAATCACATGTAAGCACGGCATGTTGGTGTAGGCGAATAAACCTCACAGGCAGGCTTTTCCAACAGTCCTATGAAGTCACCTGTTAGCACGTTAATGTAGGCTAATAAACCTCGTGGCCACGCTTTTCCAACATTCCTATGAAGTTGCATGCATGTTAGCAGGTTGAGGCATAAGCGAAGCAATTTCCCGTCTCGTATAAACGGTCAATGCCCTAGCTGGCTTCCCCGATCACCCTAGCTTCCCCAAGTGTACCTTCTACACTCTGACTAAGTCCAGTGGGATTAAAGGCACAGTGTCACCATGACGCAAATTTGAAAAACTTCGTGGACAAATTCAAGTTCACATGTTTAAAATTATGATGAATATCACACGCGTCAAAACTTGGACTAAATAGTCCTTAAGAAAATGCACTAATGACTTTTTTAACGTTATATATTTCTCCTTTTCTTTGCACACAAATATAATTCTTGTCTTGCACGAAACTATTAATTAAGCGGTAATTTAATACCTGACGCTGTGCCTTTAACGAAACGGACAATGAAAACAATATTTTTGGTTTTTAGGTGTTTTTTATCATGACTTTGACAAAAACCCTAATTCTAATCAGAAACCGAGTTTACTGACTAGCTTATATGCTACCAGATCCACTAGCGCATTTTATTCCGCCTGGCGGGCGTGTAGGCTAATATGACCCCACACGTAGCTCTTTAACCTTAATTCTAACATTTTTACAAAACGTTTTAACTCCGAACAAAATTAAGATCTACATGCATGGAGAAGAAATAAATAAAAGTACAATTACAAAGAAAAGAGAATGTAAAAGTTAAAAAATGGTAAAAGGTTTGGCCGTATCAAAGTTCCAGCCAGCTGCTACCGAACTACAATTCTCCAAGCCTCTTTCCGCTAGGCGCTCTCAACCCGCCTCCCTTAATCCCTGCCCCTCTCAACCCTCTCCCCCAGAACAGAACGCCTGCTACGCAGGCTACAATTCTCGACACTAACCACAGGTTTTCCTATTCCTGAATTCAACGTGACGTCACCTCCGTTTCAGTTGTCCAGATGGCGGTCAAGGTCAAATGGCAAGGTCAATTATTATTTCAAAATATTTACATGATATTGATACTGAAGAGTTGTTTACGTTGCAAAATGCCGTACACTTGCACTGTGCTAGGCCGTACAAATCAATCTAATTTCATTTTGCCTGACCACCATCTGTAAATCAGAAATGAAATCTCAAGTAAAAAGTCACGTGATTGCAACCTAAGAACTGACGAATAAAATCGTCTGGCGTTAATTAGCCAGAGTAAAATACTAAAGTACATGCTTGATACTGAAAGGGTTAAAAACAATATTTTACCACTAAATTACTGGGTTAGGGTGCTGAGGGGAATCTTGAGGGGAGTACAAGAACATTGGGTTGGCATCGACCGTTTGGGTTGGCAAGGACTGTTTACGAGACAGAAATTTCCGACATTCTCATCAAGTGAGTCACATGTTCTCGCGCTTTTTCAATAAACTTTGGACGTGACATGTTAGCAATATTACGTGTTGATGTAGGCGAATAGACACACGCAAGCTTTGCTGACGTTCTTGTCAAGTCGCATGTTGGCACGTTGGTGTAGACAATCGCATTTTGGTGGTAGGCAGGCAGTCGAGTTGGCTGGTCAGAGTATTCAATGATTTTTTTGCATTAAAGGGTATTGGCAATAAAAGCCAATTAAGTTTGTTTTAATTTGAAAGAACTCGTGAAATTGTAATAGAAGATCTTTTACAACTTTTTCGTGTCTTTCTTCGTTTGCAAGATATTTCAATTTGTTTAATATGTAAATGAGATGGGCTCTGACGTCAGGAGCAGGGTGCAGTATTTTTCCACAAAGCAGCATCAGTTATGAAATGTTCAGTGTTACAAGGTGTTTTATGTGCACAGTTTCAAGTGATTTCGTTGAACAAATTTAGAGATATAACTGATTTTGATACGTGTGAAAATACTGTACCCTGCTCATGACGTCAGAGACCATCTCATTTACGTAGTAAACAAATTGAAATATCTCGAAAACGAAGAAAGATACGAAAAAATTGTAAAAGATCTTCTATTACAATTTTATAAGTTCTTTCAAATTAGACAAACTTAATTTTTGTTGCCAATGTCCTTTAATTTTATCTTTATTTCTTCTATTTGGTTAATTGTCGCTTATCGTGTCTTCGACCTATTTACCTTTGTATATATTTATATTTTGTTTTTATTGAAGCAGCGAAAGAAAAAGAAGAAGAAGAAAGGAAGTCTTAAACATAAGAAAAAGTCACATAAGGACGACGAAAAAGTATGTTTGTGTTTCTTTATAGCGATCATTTCTAATTGGATATATATGATCACGTTTTATAATAATAATAAACGAAAACAAGAACAGGAGTAAGAATAACAATAAGAAAGATGACGATTGTGATTGTTAGATATAGTGACAGTGTGACATTGTAATAGTGTTATGCTGTGATATGGTGATGGTGGTGTGATATGATGTGGTGATGGTATGATATGGTGATGGTGGTGTGATATGGTGATGGTGGTGTGATATGGTGATGCTGTGATATGGTTTTTGTGATGGTGATGTATGATATGGTGATGGTGATGGTGATGGTGATGGTGTGATATGGTTTTGGTGATGGTATATTGTGATGGTGGTGTGATATGGTGATGGTAGTGTTATGATAGGGTGATGGTGTGATATGGTGATGGCAGTGGTGATGCTGTGATATGGTTTTTGTGATGGTGATGGTATGATATGGTGATGGTGGTGTGATATGGTGATGGTGTGATATGGTTTTTGTGATGGTGATTGTATATGGTGATGGTGGTGTGATATGGTGATGGCAGTGGTGATGGCGTGATATTGTGATGGCAGTGGTGATGCTGTGATATGGTGATGGTGTGATATGGTGATGGCAGTGGTGATGGTGTGATATTGTGATGGCAGTGGTGATGCTGTGATATGGTGATGGTGTGATATGGTTATGGTGGTGGTGATGCTGTGATATGGTGATGGTGTGATATGGTGATGACGGTGGTGATGCTGTGATATGGTGATGGTGTGATGCGGTGATGGTGCATGATAGGACCAGGGCTCGTGATCGCGGTTTTGATAGTGAAAAAGGCAAGTACTATGTATACAAATTAAAAAAAAAGTTTATACCTTGTAATACATTAGTGTGCATAATAAGAAAGAAACTAATTAAATCAATGATATCCAAAAGAGTCAATTGGTTTTGTCACTTTTGTGTTGTTTTCTGTTCTAGCACCACCACCATCACCACCACAACAACAAGAAGAAACACGGGAAAGATGGAAAAAGGAAAAAACACCATACGCACGGTATGCCATAGGTGGTGATGGTATTCAATTCTTGTGGGAGAAATTGTATATCTCTGTTACTTACTTACTTACTTACTTACTTACTTACTTACTTACTTACTTACTTACTTACTTACTTACTTACTTACTTACTTACTTACTTACTTACTTACTTACTTACTTACTTACTTACTTACTTACTTACTTACTTACTTATACTTACTTACTTACTTACTTACTTACTTTACTTACTTACTTACTTACTTTACTTACTTTACTTACTTTACTTACTTTACTTACTTTACTTACTTTACTTACTTTACTTACTTTACTTACTTTACTTACTTTACTTACTTTACTTACTTTACTTACTTTACTTACTTTACTTACTTTACTTTTATTACTTTACTTACTTTACTTACTTTACTTACTTTACTTACTTTACTTACTTTACTTACTTACTTTACTTACTTTACTTACTTTACTTACTTACTTTACTTACTTTACTTACTTTACTTACTTACTTACTTACTTACTTTACTTACTTTACTTACTTTACTTACTTTACTTACTTTACTTACTTTACTTTACTTACTTACTTACTTACTTACTTACTTACTTACTTACTTACTTACTTACTTACTTACTTACTTACTTACTTACTTACTTACTTACTTACTTACTTACTTACTTACTTACTTACTTACTTACTTTACTTACTTACTTACTTTACTTACTTTACTTACTTTACTTACTTACTTTACTTACTTACTTACTTTACTTACTTTACTTACTTTACTTACTTTACTTACTTTACTTACTTTACTTACTTACTTACTTACTTACTTACTTACTTACTTACTTACTTACTTACTTACTTACTTACTTACTTACTTACTTACTTACTTACTTACTTACTTACTTACTTACTTACTTACTTTACTTACTTACTTACTTTACTTACTTTACTTACTTTACTTACTTTACTTACTTTACTTACTTTACTTACTTACTTACTTTACTTACTTTACTTACTTACTTTACTTACTTTACTTACTTTACTTACTTTACTTACTTTACTTACTTACTTACTTTACTTACGCTTTACTTACTTTACTTACTTACTTACTTACTTACTTACTTACTTACTTACTTACTTACTTACTTACTTACTTACTTACTTACTTACTTACTTACTTACTTACTTACTTACTTACTTACTTACTTACTTACTTACTTACTTACTTACTTACATGTGGCGTTGCGTCACTTGCGTGTAATATTCTTGTATCCGTGATTTCTAGAAGAGAAGAAAGAACATCCGGAAGAGCCGTCTCAAGTGATTGTATTGCCCGAGGGTGAACCTGCGGTCGAGGACGACTCCCCACAGAAGTCACCTGACGTAAGTTACCTTTTAGATTTACGTGTGTTCCTTTTAACGTTAACGTCTATAACCGCTGTCCCACGTTTGAGGGCGACGCGCTTGCGGTTTCAGATACACGTTTTCACGTAAGTCATTTACGTCTGCAATTCTCTGCTTGGAGTTTCCATTATCTCACGTACGAATGCTTTTGGTATACAATTTAAATATTTTTCTTTGATTTGCTATGAATTATAAGAGCAAAAAGCGAAGGTTTTCGTCGTTTGAAAGCATGGACACTGAATATAACAAAAAAAATCCAACATGGAGGATTCAACATATAATTATTACTCTAATTAAAATAGAAAATCTATTTGTTTCTTCTTGTGTAGCAAAAAGGTGGCTATTTATTAGTTTTGGATCAGATTCTGTATTTCTTATTGGCGTATTGATGGGTTTTTTTTTTTTTACAATTAATCACAGCAGGGGCGCAACTAGGGGGGTTGGGGGGATGCAACCCCTGCCCTTTTTGTGAGACCTCTAATACTAGGTTAGACATTAGATAAACAGATAATTAATCGTCTGTTGTAGTACGCAATACAATAGTGGTTGTTGAGTGTTCTCGAAGAAGCATAACGAAGATATTTAGTATCCCAAATCAGTGCCCCAAATGTTTCTCAGATAAAGTTCTTTGCCTGTTTTGATAACGTTAACCTGAATTTAACTTTGTGCAAAATAATACCAAATGTCGAAATTTTCATGTGTCCGAGGGCAGAGGCATCTCAGAAGAATTAGAAGCTATTCAGTAAATAAATGTATAGGTATTTAATTATTGAAAGATTAAACGACTCAAAATCTCAAACGGAGCAACGCAACCCCCAAAATATGTTCGCTTTTGTGAAGTGTCGTCTGTCGAGGCTTCAATTCCCTTCGAACCAATCATAGAGATAGAGCTGGATTTTGGCAACCTGTAGGGTATGTTGGTGTGATAATTTCTTCGTTTTTACAGTAAAATTTGAACTATACTCGCTGTAGAATTAGATGGAAAAAGTTCGCTCAAATTGCTGCAAATGGTGTTTCCGAGGTTCTAGATTTCAAAAATTCGGTCAATAATTGCCACTACTGCCCCCACATTTTTTGACACCTTGCTACGGCACTGCAAATTGTTTAGAATACTGAACGACTTTGCACTTTTTTTGCGTTCAACCCCTGCCCTCGAAATGTTCTAGTTGCCCCCCTGCACACACCAAACAGCAAACCGCAAACTGCAGTTCGTTGTTCGCGGTAAATGTGGATCTAAAGGTCTCTACAGGGCCGTTTATACGGCAGAAAATTAGGCGTAGATAATATAAGCCGCACGGTACTTTAAGTATGTCGCCGTTGCGTATACGCGTAAAAATCTCACAAGTTGTTACAGAACTGTTGCCTGAACAATGCTGTAACAACGTTGTTATCATGTGTGAACAACCTTGATGAATTAACAATATTGTTCATCATTGTTTCATCATGTGTTACAGCTTCATGAAACAACAGCAGTTGTCCACGCATGTTGAAACAACCGAAGGACGTGTTGATACACCAGTCCTATTCACAATTGTTGTAACGTTGTTGTTCAGCCTTGTTACTTCATCATGCTGTTACAACATGTTGTATCATGTGCGAACAACGTTTTTGGCTAGAAAAATGTGCTGTTAGAACAACTTGTTCATGACAGTTGATTTATCCGTGAACAAGTTGTTCGAACTATAAGTGAACAACTTGTTGACAACATTGTTCACGGGGTGCAGCACAACATTGTTCACGGGGTGCAGCTCAACATTGTTCACGCCTGGGAGTGTTAACAACCGTGAACAATTTGTGCGTTTTTACGCGTGTAGTTTGCATTGGCTCCCTGTCAAATATCGCATTAACTTTAAAGTACGTTTACTCACTTTTAAAGCCATCCACGGGATGGCTCCACAGTACTTAAGTAATCTTATTAGTCTCAAAAAATGTACTGGATATAATCTTCGTTCTAGCAATGGTATGCTACATAGCACCCCCACCTGTAAGTCATTTAAGACATTAAGGGACAGGGCATTCTGTATGGCCGCTCCAGCGTTGTGGAACAGTTTGCCTTACTCTGTTAGAAGTTGTACATCTGTAGATTGTTTTAAGCAGTTAGTTAAGACGTTTTTGTTTAGCCAAGCCTTTGCATGGCTTCCCAGTTTCCTACATAGTTGTATATCCGATTGTATAGCTTTTATGTATAGTGTTCATACGCATTTTTATATACAATTCTTTTCATTTAAATTCATATATTTTTACTATTTAATTTTTATTAAGGTTATGCTAGGATTGTAAATTACTGCAAATTGTAAATTTTCATATTGGATTTCTTAACTCTTAATGCGCATTTGAAAATTGTATGATTGATAAATGTGCAATATAAATTAAATAAATTATTATTATTATTATTATCATCATTATCATCATCATCAGCAGCAGCAGCAGCAGCAGCAGCATCATCATCATCATCATCATCATCATCATCATTATTATTATTATTATTATTATTATTATTATTATTATTATTATTAGAAATTTCATTGTTATTAACAGGGGCGGCGCGCTAAGGTATTAAAGGTATTAGTCTAATACCTTTTTTTCTCCAGATTGAAATGAATTGTAAAATAATATAATTATTCCAAGAACAGAGACGGATGGAAGAAAACAACATCCTTGTTTTTGATTGTTTGATTTCAATTCCGCAGTACCGTACCGTCCTCGCTGATGCGCGCAACAACCTTAGCGACTTTAGCGACAAGTGTTTGAAAGGCTTAGACCTCAAGGTATTAGAATCTCAAAACTAATACCTTGGCTTGACAAGAAACGCGGATTTTTGGTGTTAAATTTCACCACAGGTGGTACGATATTTATATTTTAAAGACAGACGCTTTACTATTTCGATTTAAAACTGCTTTTATTTCGCAGCGAGAAGTCTGCAATTCTTTTCACTTCATTACATTAACAATATATAACATCTCAATATATAAATCATCCATGTAGTGTCGGCTGTATCGCCTATTTCACAAGGAAAAGCTCCCAACACTGGAGTTCAACACTTCAATAATATGGAAACAAAGAGCAATTATTTATAACAATTTTGAAGCTTTGATATGGTGACTAGAATTTATCTGACGAAAGGAAAACCTTCTTGAATCCATATTTAACAAAAAAAAGGCATAAGTCCTCCTTCAAAGGTAAGAACGATGCGAATATTTGTATATCTAACAACGCAATCCTACAAGGTATTAGTTTTGCGATTCTAATACCTTGGCCGCCTGCGTTCGCAAAACCAGGCAGACGTTGCGCTGATCATATGTATTGTCGGCGCATCACGCAAACTGCTGCATTCACACGTGCAGCGCATCAGTATCGCTAAGATGGCGTTGCGTGTGGCCATCGCTGGGATGTTTCAAAACTTTTTTCTTTACTATCGAGTCGCAACTGTAAAGTGTAAACTTAAAAACTAAGTAAGAGAACAGTGAACAAGTTTGTTATACATTGCCATTATGTTTCTGAGTTGTGCCTGGTTTGTATTTCCAACAATCCCACAATTTTAAAAACGAAATATCTTTAAAGTAGACTTACCGTTTGCCGTTTGAACATAAGGAATGTACCGCTACAATATTATTAGTCACATCATAGTCTCAGACAGATATAATTCAATGGATGTTTCCGTTAATTTGGTCGTGAAGTCATCGAACTGCGTAAAATGCTTAGCATTTAGATCTTCATCTCGCTTGATTTTTTCAAAGAATATCTTCTGTAGAATGCTGGAAATAGCATTTCAGAGCCTCTAGATTTCAAAATTTTCTTCCCCCAGACCCCCCTACGTTATAGACCACAACTAATACCAAAAAATTTACGCTCCGCGCCGCCCCTGATTGTTAAATATGATTTTTGTCGATATTCTGAAAAAATACTTTACTCTGCCTTTTCAGTGGACAGGGCCGGAAATGAAATTGTGACAGAAACCGCCGAGAGAAATAGTGGGCCCCGGGGCAAATTATCGATTTGGGGGCCCTGATGACGTCACACAGGTCGATTTTGGGGGCCCTGATGACGTCACACGTCATAGGGTCGTGTCTACGTGTTCTCAATTACGTCAAAAACTCAAATCTCAAATATTTTAGGGGGCCCTTCTCAAGCTGTCTTCTTTTGGGCGGCTCATAAATATTGACCACCAGTAATGTATATTAGGGCGCTTTCCAATTGACAAGGTTAGACCGATCAGTCCGGCCAGAATGGACTTGGTTTTGATTAGGACCAAATTTTCCAGTCAGACCATCCCAGGTCTCAAACGAATCGTGTTCCATTTAACCGGACTGACCGGTCTAACCGTGTAAATGGAAAGCCCCCTAAGTCTATATATAAATAATTATTTTCGAATTAATATTCGCTGAAGACATTCCTAAAATTATATTCCATGTTTTTTCCTTGCTAAAATGCTCAAAATAATGCTAGCACACATGTGTAACTGCTAGCACACATGCGTAAAACTGTACAACAGTTTGTCGGACTGGCATTATGTAAACGGAGGAGTTCCGCAAGGGACAGTGCTAGGTCCTGTTCTTTTTCTTGTAATGATAAATGACTTGCTCTCCGAATGGCCTGACCGATGGAAGTACGTCGACGATAGCACGGTCACTGAAAGTATTTCACCTCACTGTAGCAGTAACCTGCAGGAACTAGTGGACTATATTCATGATTGGACTGTGGCAAACAACATGAAGCTAAATATAGCTAAGTGTAAAGAAATGGTCATCGACTTTTCGAAAGAAAAACGGAATTTTCCACCTTTAATGATTAACGACGTAGCAGTACAACGCGTAAAATCCGCTTGTATCCTTGGCATCTCTCTTCAAGATAATATGAATTGGAATGACCACGTACATCAAATCGTTAAAAAAGCTGGGAAAAGACTTTACATGCTGAGACTTCTAAAAAGATCGAATGCTAACATGATGATATTGTGCACGGTTTTCACCACCATTATAAGGCCGGTCTTAGAATACGCTTGCCAAGCATGGCATTTTAACATCCAACAGTATTTAAGTGAAGACATCGAGAAAATCCAAAAACGTGCATTTAAAATTATGTTACCTTCATTAAGTTACTGCCAAGCACGTGAGCTCACTGATCTCCCGTTACTTAAAATACGGCGTGAAGAACTATGTAAACAATTCTTTGCGAAGAATGGAAAAAACAGTAAAGTTAGTGAACATCTGATCCCAAAGACCTCGTCAGTTTACGACATGAGGTCAAAATGTAAATATAAGAACTTCTTATGTAAGACGGACAGATTTAAGAACTCATTTTTACCACAAATTATTTCTAAAGAAAACAATAAATAGTAAATATACAGTTTTATAGGTCTGCTACATTTTAACTTTATTGTAAATTAAATGTTTTTTTTATTTATATATTGTAATTACTGATGCAATTTAACCTTCGGTTACAATATCAGTTTGATTTTAATAAAATCTTTAACTATGAATTTACAACCTTTATCTGTAAGTTATGTTTAACAGATAGTATTCTCTATTGCTTCAGGTGAATGATGTCGAGTACTGGTTATCTACCCCAAATACGACACCTGCACAGACGACTCAGACGCCAACTCAGGTTCGCGTCTATTGCTATTTCGATTTTTAGTTTAATTTATAAAAATTTAATTTTTAATTTATAGAGTTTCATACATTTAAATTTTTTTTTTTAAATTGAAAATTATCTAACTTTAGAGCTATGTTTTTCATAAATCTATTTTACGCCTTCTCCATGCACGTATTCGTTTTCATTTAAAAACGCAACTTTTTTGCCTCTATTGTTAAAAAACAATAAAAAAGTTCCACTTTGGATACCGTTTGAGAAAAGTTGCGTTTTTGACGACCGTTTCATCGTTTACGTGTGAACAAGCTTGCTCCAAGTTTCTTGCTTATCCTTACACGCGCCCACGCGAAGGATGAAACGAGAGACTTGCAAGCCTTGCAGACCGGCGATTTTGAACGGGGCGTTATTGGGCACTTTTCTGTCCAGAAGTGTGTGTTAGGTTTGATTCAAAATTTATATTTGTTGAAAAGCAAGTATTACGCTACAAAATCACCCAGGAGACGATATTAGAAAGAATACGGCAAGCATATATATATATATATATAATCAAATGTATATGAAACGTACGTTATTCAACACCTGACATTGCCTTTCATACACACAGCTACTTATATTCTAAGGATCAAGCTATACATTCACTTTATAAAATGCAATGGAGATCACTGAACTCTGAATAGATCGGGGAATAGATCTAGAGCATTTCTGAATTGTCGCGACGCTAACTGAGAATATTTATCACAACTTACTGATGATGACTACTTGAGAAAACGCTCATTCTTACTTTCTTGTTAGTGAAGTGAGGACTACGGACGTTTCTGCGGCCATACGTTGCTATTCTTTATCGGATAACGATCTGTTTCTCACAACTTTTTAGTGAATCAAGTGTGAACGAACGTTCGCAAAATGTCTGTCGACGTTGCAGCGATATGAATTATTGGCATCCGCGTTTGACAGTTCTTTCGCGTGCTGTATTCCCAATCCTGATAAAGGTTCTTGTGATGATTTAAATAGAGAATAATACATGGATATGCGGAAATATGAAATTTATTTCGAGTGTTGACCAGGATATCTCACGAGTGAGCGAAGCGAACGAGTGACATATCCTGGTCAACACGAGAAATAAATGCATCCATGTATTGTTCTGTTTATTATATAAAAAAATTGTCCTATTGCCTTGCAAAAATTGCATTAAACTATAATGCTGATTCAGCGATAATCGTCACATGTGCGATTATCATAAATAATCGCACATGTGAGATTATCACTTTTATTAGTGGCGGAAAAATCAATAAAACACTCTATTTTATATAATAAATAGCGTTAAACTTGCTTTTCAGTAAATATAAATTTCGAAATTTGAATCACACTCAGCATAGAAAATAGGCCGCGTACAAACACACCTCATATAGATCGACAACCTCAAGTCAGAAAAGTGATCATCAACACCTCGTTGCAAAGTCGCTTGTTTGCAAGATTTACAAGTCTCTTCCTTGCCTGCCCCCAACCTCGTACCCAGAGACTTTCTTCTGCTCTTTCGTTTGCGTGCTTCTTCCAAGCGAGCGAAGAGAAGACTCTGGGTACGAGGTTGGCCTGCCCCAGACTAGTTCCTAGTCCTCTTTTCTCTCGAACTTATTTTGGTGACGTCACAGAATAGGGATCGAGCGAGAGGACTAGCGGAAAATGTTCATCTTTATCTATCATGAATCCTGCTGGAGCTCGGATTATTTAATCTTTATGAACGAGGGCACTTAAACAAACTTCTTCTTGAGAGCAGACAGCAAACGAGTAGGTTTCTTTATTTTACATTTAAAAGGTCGTTACATACGAGGCTTTATAGAGTAGTGTTCGGCGTAGGAAGTGATTGCGTTGAAACACAATTATACAAATCGAAATATGCTATTTTAACGTTTCGGCAGTAGACCAACCTTGCTATATGATGTTATAAAGAATTGTGCAGACCGACGTGAGTGTTATCTGCCTTGGTTTTCCGCCAAACGGCCGTTTGGTGCCTGTATAATTTGGGGCCAGATTTGGGGCCAAGCAAAACATTTTATTCCAGGCCTCTCACAATTTGTAAAATTTTGAAAACACGAGTGAAATTAAACCTTAATTTTACGAGAACTCGTGCGATTAGGTGTTAATAATATAGCCAGCAAAATTATTCAAGAGCTATGTTATGTACAGAAAATGTTGGACTACATGTACCTTATCACGGTCGGTGCTCGGCAACATTCCAATTTTCCTCGCTCTATCGCTGTGCCTGTTGCTTTCTTTTTGTAAATACTGGCAAAAGTTCGTAAATTTTCTAGTGTATTCATTTTCACTAATAGTTTACACTCCTTCAATAGTTTAAATTAGTTCAAAGTAAACAAAAGGTCCTCCGAGGTCACTGTTGCTAACTAACAAAGCGACCAATCACATACAAGTATACTGCTGATCCAGGAACCAATCAAGTGGAAGTAATTTTGCCCTAAATTAAGAAAAAAATGCCCTCTTCATTAGCCAGTCATATTCAAGTAATTTTTCCCTGTATGAATATGTTAATAGATACTTTTAAATATTTTTGCCGTGTTTAGAAAGAGGAAGTTTCAACAGATTTATCCATAGAACCGCCTACCGCTGATTCGCCTAAACCGAAATCCTCGAAAGTAAGTGCATCTGTATTAAAGTGCTTATGAAACGAAAATTAAGTTTGTCTTATTTGAAAGAACACTTAAAATGATAGAGTAACTTTGTTTCCTTGCTTCATCCTTGAGATATTTCAGTTTATTTGATGTAAATGTCGCATGTTGAGACGTCACACGTGCATAATGAGTTATCGAAAAACGTTATATACCTTTGCTATTGTCAAATATAATCACTTGAAAATCTACACGTTTTGTGTTCTGGGCGAAACACACGCACACATGCTAACCTCGAATTATTTTGGTTTGGTAATAGCAAAGATATATAACTTTTCTCAATAACTCATTAGGCACATGTGACGTTAAAATGTTTAATTTGCATATCAAACAAACTGAAATATCTCAAGAACGAAGCAAGGAAACGAAAAACTTAATTTTCGTTTCATAGGCACTTTAAGTGAATCTATATTAATTAATCTATTGAAGAACGTATTGACCATGGTGATGGTGAATGGCTATACTGGATAGTTCTGAAAAGAACTGTTCGAAACTTAGCAGAAGAATAAGAAGAATACTTTTATTACTATTTGATAAATATTAAATACTAGAAAGAATTACTATGCATTTCGGCAGACCGCTCTTCAAGTACAATGTTGGTAATTGAAATTTTAAGAACTTGAACCTATAATAATCAGCGTTTCAGGTTTTTGTGAAAGGGTCTGGAGAATGAAATTGATGACCCGGATAATCAGAGCGGGCCGAAGGCCCTGCATGGTCCGGAGGACCATCCTGCTAGGGGTTCCTGGGGCATGCCCCCCCGGGAAATTTTGAAGCTCTCAAATGCCATTTCCAGTCATTTCAGAGTAGGGTGAGGCGGTTTTTATAAAAAAAACGAAAACCGAAAACCGCCCGAAAAAAACCGAGTGAACCGATTTTTTTTTGGCTTCGTGACGCTTATTTCCTGGTGTCAATGGCGCGTTGCTGGCGAAGAGGCTCTTTACTGTAGGCGGCATTTCGGATGAAGCCGCGTTGCTAGCGTTCGTCGGCCGACTCACTGCTGCCTTTCGTCCCGGCGGCGTCATCGTGGCATATTTGGTAGGATGGATTCTTCTAAGATGCTGCATCAAATTCGATGTATTGCCTCCCTTGTTTTTTACGGACCGCGTGCAAATTTTACATTCAGGAGAATCGTCCGGTTTTTCGGCTTTCTTGAAGAAATGCCAAACAGCACTTTGGCTCATTTTGGCAGAGAAATGTTACCAGTAACCAACAGTTTCGGACAGCGTAACAAAGTATTCCAAGTTTCAACGAACGGTTACTTAAAAAGGCAAAGCTGAAAGAGCACGAGTCAGAAAATATACGCGATATAACATTGAAAGCGAAAATTGGTTAATTATTCATGTTACGCTCCGACTGTTTATGAGTCATACACCAATTTTACTTTAGACCTGTCTTCGCAGAGGTCCGCCTTCATTTGAGCCAATCAAAATTCATCTTCGTTTGATCCGCTTATGCGTTCAAGCTCGTGCGAATCTGAATCGAAGCCTTTCCGTAATTTCCGTTCTTATATCGGAGATCATACCTGGCAATAAACGTACGGTATTTCGAAGGCGCAAATCTCTTCAGTCGTTTTCCCGTCAATTCCGTGTGTAAACGCAACAAAAACCCGTGTAAGTATGGTTCGATTTTATTGAAATACCGATTTTTCTTTCGATTTTTCGATTTTTTCGGTTTTTCGGTTTTCCTCCAAAAGCAACATCGGTTAAATCGGTTTTCAAAAAACATCGTTTTTTTTCGGTTTATCGATTAACCGCCTCACCCTATTTCAGAGGTAAAAAATGCCATAGGTAAAGTAATGGTAGATCCCAGACTCCAGCGCGGTAGAATTCAATATGGCGGGAAGAGCAAGTTTACTTCGAACATTTTCACACAAAACGGGTTTCAAAACACGCGTTGGGGAATTTAAAATCATTCATGGGTTATTTATTTATCCAGCGACGGCGAAATACGATGGAGACATGGCGAATTTGCTACAAAATCCGCTCAACCACCGGCGAAATCCGCCGTTTGCCGGCCTAAATCTGAAGGACTGTAATATTTATAATAAAACAAGACGCCTGGGTCAGGCGCAACCTCGTCCCCAGGGCCATTTCTGGGGGCTGGGCCAAGATGGCGGCCAAAAACAAATGGCCCTGCATGGCGCTGAGTAAAGACATTGGGTTCGAGGCACAGGCTGCAAAAAATGAGCCATATTTTGGCTCATTTTTGACTCGGACCCAGTCTTCACTAAGTTTATCGCGCCTAGTCAGGCTCAATTGTTTCTGAATATTTAGTTCAGCTTGACTGACCCAAACTGAAAACAATCAAAACATTAATTTCCAAATACATTGTCGAATTATTAAAATAAATACACTTTTAATAAATATCTGTAAATGCTTATTATTTATCATTTGCTTCACCGTTGTACCAAATTCGCAAGAAACTGAATTGCCGTTGTCTGGCCGGGCCGCCTTGTTTTCGTGAGTTTTCGGTGATTCAATTCAGCGTTTTGAAAAACATTTAGGCTTCGTTTAGTCGAGAATTCTTGTTTGAAAAAAGCCTGCTTCTCAATGGCCAAACACGTAAATTCTGCCCTGTGTTGTACTTTCCTTTCGCAGCCAAAATACTTTTTGACTTTGTTCACCAAGTCTTTTGTTCGCCCGATTTAGAAAACACTCTAAATTGCCGTCCCATGGACTTCGTTGTATGGCAGCCAGGGCACAGAGATGACACGACCCATCATTACATATTTTTCCGACGTTTTTACGGGTGTTTCGCCAGCTTCAGTTTCATTCATTTTGAAGTTGTTTTTAACAGCCGGCAATTCTGGTATCACTTATTTAATATAATTTGAGCCCTATAAACAAATGCCCGCGAGCTAGCCTGCTGCCCGCCTTGTTTCCACCAATCAGAATACCTAAAACATCCAATGTTATCTCGACCAATCAGATGTGGTGATAGCTCAGCCTGTGCCAGGGCCATTTGTTCTTGGCCGCCATCTTGGCCCAGCCCCCACAAATGGCCCTGGGGACGAGGTTGGGTCAGGCATTCACTCGAGATACGTATACGTACTGGCAAGTCACGCGTTCACCTGTGTGAAGTATATGCACCACATTCACTATTCGATTCAGGTTCGCGCACTTGCCGCAAGGTGAATGTGGTGCATACTGATGAACATGTTTACGATCAAGATAGTTGTCAGCCACATCTGATCAATGATAAACTATAAAGTCAGTCAGTTTCGAAATCTAACACATTCAGATTCTAAATTGTCATACTAAGAAAGTGCCGTTCGGTCTTCTCTTTACAAATAATAGAATCTGTGTATATCAAACTTAATGATCCAGATCATTGCCGACAGAAAGAATTTGTCTTCAATCTAATGTTGTTTTGATGATTTGTCCCTCCCACAGAATGACATCATCGCGTTTAATTACTCGGGCTACCTGTGGTAGGCCGAGTCTAGGTTTCGACTCCGTTGCTTTTTTTTGGGTGTCACGATTTTGCATTTTTGCACTTTTTACTTCCGCTACTATTCATGCTTCCGGTGAGTTGTTAGCCGTGTTGTTGCTCCTTGACAAAAAGTTGAACAGCTTTGCCTTTTGATCAAGGTGTTCTTGCACGTTGTTGGATGTATGTAAACTTTATTTAAGTGTCAAATGTGTTTAGCTCACAGCACTAATTGGGGACACTATATAACATTGTTTACTGAGGAGGGAAACCGGAGAACCCAGAGAAAAAAACCCCGAGGCACATGCAGGAGAGAACCAACAACTCTACTCACATCAAGCCAAGGTGGTCACCCATCCAAGTACTAACCCTATTCGACCGGGTTTAACTTCAGTGGCGAGAGGTAGCGCGCTAAGAGCACGTACCACCCGTGCCCCCTGCTGAATAAGCACGATCGGAAATCGCATAGAAAATCGGCCACTTTCACTTTCATGGAGCAGTTCGCAGTCCACGTGCGTGCTGGCTCAAGTGAGTTGTCGGCCGAGCCTGATGAAATTTAATTCTAAACAAACACACACACACACACACACACACACACACACACACACACACACACACACACAACACACACGCAAAACAATAACAAGTGAACTGTCCATATATAGCCAAAAACAAAATCAAGACAAAGAAAAAATCAATCAAATTTCTCTGATAGTTGAGATCTTTATTCACCCTCCATAGTTGATTGGGTTTGTTTTATGTCAACTCGTCAGTCGTCAAGTATACTTTCCACGACTGACTCGAACTTTAAAATCCGTTTTAAAGGCCAACAAAACAACCCGACTTCCTTTGGAGGTAGTTAAGATATTATTCATTTTACATTACATTTTACGTCTTTTAAAGAGTGTTGCGGCCAGTCGTGTTTTACTGAATTTTAATGTATTTTTTTACGTTTTTTACGTGTTGTTCTTAATAATGATAATTATGATGATGATGATGATGATGATAACGATGACGATGACGATGACGATGACGATGACGATAATGATAATAATAATAATAATAAATAGCTTATATAGCGCCACTTCCAGTTCATTAGTCCAGTGCCGCTTTACATAATCATTATAAGAGTTCAATCAATTAGAAACTTAAAAAATTAAAAAATGTTAAATACTAATTTAAAAAGCTTGTTCGTACAAAAACATTTTGAGTTTACTCTTTAAGGTAATGTTTGTTTCTCTCTATCTCACTATATTCTCTCCCGTTGTAGTCTAAGAAAACTAAATCAGAGAAGAAAACTAAGGAGAAAAAACACAAACGCGACAAAAAGAAAACGCCAGAAGAGTCCGTACCACAAGACACAGAACCTAGCGTTCCTAAAGAAGAACCATCAATGATTAGTTTGGGCGATCCGGAAGAAGAGGAAGAGGTAATATTTGTTTGTCGTATTTAAAGGTGAAATGCAAGAATAACTATTATTATATGGCTGGGTGTGATTTCCGGTCCGTACGCAAAACGACGCACGCTGATTGGTTCCCGAGAGGTCGGGATTTTACGATATTGACCGACCGGTCAAGACGCTTTTTTCTCGGCTCTGTAAGTTTTGGCGGGAACATTTCTCAGTTGATTTGAATACAATAAAAGAGAACTGGTTATCTTTATTCAAATATTCTGAACAATAAAATGTGTTGGAACATTACTGCTGGTTTTCTTTAAAGCTGTTTATCTAAAAACATGACAAATAAAAGCCGAACTGGTGTAAACAAGAAGGCCAAGAAGCGACACGAAAAAGTTAACAGGTAAAGTAAACAGCATACTCCGAAGACAAAAACAACGCTCGAAGCTTAAAAGTAAAGTGAACCAATAGCCATATAATAAATTCCTTATTAACCTCGTTTACTCGGTCTGTACGGGAAAGTATTTGCCTTCGGGTTTATCGCACAAACCTCGCTCCTTCGTCGCTCGGTCTGTACGAAAACCTCAGGCAAATACTTTCCCGTACAGACCTCGCACTCGGTTAATAAGTCCTTATTCCTGTTGCTTAAAACAGTATACTTGTATTTATTGGCCGAGAAATTTCTTCTTTTTTTTTTGCTGTTCTGCGTAGCATGGGAAGGCTCAATCTCGTGCCCACAGTCTCCCTGCTTTTTGTCAGCGGGAGAGCGCGGAGGAGACTGGGGAAATTGACCTGATGTTCTCCTAAAATTATGGGTTGCGGTTATCATACAATACTTTGCCATTGTGGAATGAAAAAAAAGAAAAAAGAGGCCCATGCAATTGCCCAAGGGCATTTCTGAAGCAGAAATTAGAACATAAATAATTATGCATTGCTTAGGGCAAATATTGCTACTTTATAACAAGAGGGTTCTATTTCTTTTCACAAGACTAAATTTCTTCATTATTTTATGATTTCACCTTACCATTACTATTTAATAACTTATTTCAAATTGAAATATCAAAATGGGGTATCGGTCTGTTATAGGCAACATTGAAAACTCCCTCATTTCAGAGTCACGCGAGTGACAATATTTTCACTTGAAGTATTCTCATTCCCTGTCAATTTGAATTAGTTCTTTGAGTCTCTCACAACTTGGTACTCTTAGTTATTGGAACTTGCCCCAAAAAATATGGGAAAATATTTTCAGTAGTTTTAGAAGAAAAATCACCCTCAAGTTGGTCACGCGAGTCGCGTCACGCGAGTCACAAGCATATAATTCAAAGCCGTTGAGACGTTCATATCAATCGACTGAAGTGGATTAAGAAACAAGTCAACACAGAATGATATAAATAGATGCATTTATTTCAAATTTTATCTTTAAAATACTGATTTAAATACTTTGATGATGATGATGATGATGATGATGATGATGATGATGATGATGATGATGATGATGATGATGATGATGATGATGATGATGATGATGATGATGATGATGATGATGATGATGATGATGATGATGATGATGATGATGATGATGATGATGATGATGATGATGATGATGATGATGATGATGATGATGATGATGATGATGATGATGATGATGATGATGATGATGATGATGATGATGATGATGATGATGATGATGATGATGATGATGATGATGATGATGATGATGATGATGATGATGATGATGATGATGATGATGATGATGATGATGATGATGATGATGATGATGATGATGATGATGATGATGATGATGATGATGATGATGATGATGATGATGATGATGAACTTTATTTAAACACGGGGGGTGTCATTCATTTGTATTTATATAAATGCTCTTCCAGAGAGCCGTGTGTTAAAAATTGGTTAAAAATATATACAGAAATAACCACATGAGAATAACAATACTGTATGTATAACATTTAGGAAAAGTTTAAAAGTATCTATATACTAATGTTAAAACAATTAAGAAGAACTACATATATACTAATGTTAAGATTAAAAAGTTAATTTCTCTCTAAAAATTTCAACATTTTCAGACAACCTTGTTTCACCGGAGTATACTATCATAGCATCATGTCTAACTATATGTCTTATAAAGGGTAGGATTAAACGTTGCCAGGAAAATAAATAAGAATACCATTAATTGAAATTTTCTCATTTGTGCCCGTCACGCGAGTCAATGACAATAAATCGTTAAATCAACGGCTTTAAAGGACATTGGCAATAAAAATGAAGTTCGTCAAATTTAAAAGAACTCGTAAAATTGTAATAGAAGATATTTTTCAACTTTTTTGTATCTTTCTTCGTTTTTAAAATATTTCAGTTTGTTTGATATGTAAATTAGATTGCCTCTGACGTCAGGAGCAGGGTACAGTATTTCCATACATTGCAAAATTACTTACACCTCTATGATTGCTCAACATAAAATGTTTAGTGTCACAAGGCGTTTTTATGTGCACAGTTTAAAGTTATTTCGTTAAAAAAACTTAGAGATATAACTGATTTTAAATACTGAAAATACTGTACCCTGCTCCTGACGGCAGAGACCATCTAATTTACATATCCAACAAACGGAATATCTTGAAAACGAAGAAAGATACAAAAAAGTTGGAAAAGATATTTTATTACAATTTTACGAGTTCTTTCAAATTAGACAAACTTAATTTTTATTGCCAATGTCTTTAAATAAAATTATTAGGAATTAAATATATCAACTTGAATATCTCCCCAGGGGCTTCTTTATATAAAGCAGCATTTTCTTGCTAAATTAGAATTAAATGGTAGAAAAAATCCATTTTAATCCTAAAATTTTGTGACGTGGTCACGCGAGTCACTCACTATGGAATGGCTGATATGGTAAATGCATTAAAGCATGGTAACATTCATATTAATGACATAATTAGGTGCTACTCTGAGGGGGCCTTTACACGAGCCCGGGTTGAGAGCCAACCCGGGTTAGCTCGCCAACCCGGGTCAACCCGTCTACGAATAAACCCCTGTTAGCGTTTACGCGATAGCCGGGTCAACCCGTCTTGCCAGGTGACCCTTTTCAAGACCCAGGTCGACCCGGGTTGGAGAGGTGCGACGGTGCGGAACTTTGGTCAATTCCTTCATGTAAACACGCGGGTTGACTTGACCCGGGCTCGTGTAAAGTGTTGGCAATATCATAATTTGTGTTGAGAAAAGCTGACCCTGGTTGGGAAAAGCTGACCCAGGTTGGGAAAAAAAGCAGCCAATCCGGGGATGGCGAGCTGACCCGGTGTCAAGCGAAATTTATGACCTCTGCGAAATACCTGACCAAGCGTGACGGGTCATGTATTTCGCGCGTGTAGGCGCGAAATACATGACCGCTTGCTAAATATCTGAGGCCTGGGTCGAACCATAATGGCCGAATTATCTAATGTTTATATAATATAAGATGTTTATAATGTATCGCATCCACCTCCGAAACTGGATTTAATTTGATATTGATGAAGGCCGATGGAAGGCACACCTTATCAGCCGAAAACAAGCCAAGGAACTATCTGCTCTCCGCGAGATTTCGCCACATTCGGAAAGATTTCAGTGGTTTAGCTTCTTCCTTGACAGAAATTCATGATAGATTGGTAGGAACGTTTAATTTGCTGTGGAAGTATTCATCAAGGCCATGAATATCTTATATTTGCAACGAGACTGTCAAGACATACTGTATATTGTCATTTTTTTTTCACCCACAGTATTTGTCAGTATATCACCTATTCACCTACTGCAGTATTGCAGTACATGTTCTTTCAATCATGATACAGTAGAATCATGATACAGTAGATCCTTGATACCAACACAACAACTATGTGTTATGAAATAATACACATCTCTCCTTGGATCAGTTGAGTGCAAACTGTAATGGATTATGACCAATGAAATTTATAACGCCATAAACAGCATGAGACACTCTGAATTCAGAGTGAAGACAGCTTTGCCCCATAATAAAGACATGGTGATTCATCATTCACACATGTTTTATAAACAGTTGTGCAAAACAACAACCACATACATAATCGGAAAAGTGGTAGTAATTTGTATTTTAAATAATAAAATTATTTCTCTGCTTTTTTCAATAATTACTATGAAAAACCAAAAGTAGCCACCCTTCTTATCACAAAAAACCTTCTTTTGTGATAATAATTTCTAGTAGAATTATAGTTTTAGGTGTAGGGTTGGTTAGACAAGACAATTTTTATTTAGTACCATATTTACATAACATATATAGGGAGTAGGTACAGTATAATTATACAATGATGAGCAAATGTAGCTCTCCACGTGCTCCTAGACCAGGCACTTTGTTATTTTACTCTGTAAAATGCAAGATGGTTTTACTATTTAAGAGAGAGCCTTTAGGAGTCCAAAGGGTTAATAAGTTCTGTTCAAGCACAAAAAAGAAGTTCCTAAATTTGCAATTATAGTGTTATATCATACTGTAAGTAGTGTTATATAAATGTTGTAATATATAAAATAGTATTATATACATTAGTGTTGTAATTACAATATAAGCTGAGAAAGATCATTATAATATAAATATATCCTGTAGCTTTGAAAGGCACATTCAAGAAAGCTTATAGAAATCTTAATGCTGGTGCCAGTTGTTCAAAGGTTGATTAGAGCTAATACTGGGTGAAATGTTTTATTTCAGTCCATTCCGACAAATATGTAGTGTTATAATTTCAAACTTCACTAGCTTGCACACAGGATTTACTTTGTACATGATTTCCGAAATAGCTGTGTAGGCTAAAAGTTCACTTGATAAAAAACCTTTACCACTTATCAATTATTATGCAGTTGCCCTGACAAGAAGTAGCTTAACTTTCCTAAGCAAGTCCAGAGAATTGCTCTCAATATTTAAATAATCCAGGATTAACCTAATTTACTTTTGAATAACTGGGCCCAACTGTATAATTAAATAAATGACTGTTAACAATAAAAGTTTTGGGAAAGGGCAGTTGAAAGTCAACACCAATGCAGCTACCATGAAGAAATTGACCACGTCAGTCACAACCAAGCCAGTCTTCATTGTCATCTTTCCTGCAGATTTTGCATACAGCTGTATTTCTTCCACTGCAACAAAAAAAGAATTGCATGTACATGTAGTATGCTGCAAATATTGTTCAATTTAAGACTTTAGTGGTTTATTTTTCCCTCGTTACTGATGCTTATTTGGCATATTGTGGAATGCAATTTGATCCTAAAAATATATACTTCTGTGGAGGGTAAAACAGAATCTCACAGTTGGAAATTAACAATGTAACAAAGAAAAACTATTCTGGCAGTTGATGGCATAACAACACCACTTTGCAATGGTTACAAATTGACTATTACACTTAAATTAATTAAAGGACATCTTGCACAGAAGCCTATAACAAAACCAATAACACTTTACGTAAACCAACAATGTTTATAGTGCAAGTGAATTATTTCTTTACACATGTTTGTTCCTAAAAATAATACACTAGTATCGAGACAATCTTTATAAATAATTATAGTATGAATACAACAGTCTGATCCTCAGGTTATCTGAACCGAGTCCTACGTACCTTATATTTACAGCTTTTCGATGGAGGCTTGATTGCTGCAACGCCAACACAGCCAGTGATAGTGTCAGTTGTTGAAT
This sequence comes from Paragorgia papillata, assembly GCA_035771165.1. Taxonomy (NCBI): domain Eukaryota; kingdom Metazoa; phylum Cnidaria; class Anthozoa; order Scleralcyonacea; family Coralliidae; genus Paragorgia; species Paragorgia papillata. Next base: position 641,684 of record JAWNZC010000096.1, read on the forward strand.
TAGCCATTTGTTGACAAAATATCAGCGAAAAACGAGAGTAAGGGAGGTTGTAAACGACTGTAGAGATACAGCTGGAACAGTTGCGAAATATATGAGCCAAAGTCTATCATGCGCATCATCTGCGCATGTGCAAAACCATAATAGTCATGTATTTCGCAGGTCACAAATTTCGCGTTACACCGGGCTGGCACTCAACTCGTGTAAAGGCCCCCTGAGTGACAAACCATACCGGGGTTCGTCATTTCGAGTAGCACCTAATATCATTATTCTCCACCTGAATTCGCTGTCCCACCATAATTATTCTAACGACTTTCATATTGTTGCAGGAAGCGACTAGATACAAATTGTTGGCTGAAGATAAATGCATTCGACTGGTAAGTATAATAATATTCAACTGACAACCCATGCAACGTCGTTACTCGTGCAACTCTTCCCTGGTGATGGGTTCTCTCTTTGACGAGTAAAATCGTTTGTGTTTATCTTTTTATGTATCTTTTTACTAGTACCAGACTAAAAAAAAGTGTGATATTGGGCATTTCACTCGATTACATAGCATGTTCTAAGGATTTTGGGTGAAGGAAAATTCGAGTGTAGAATATATACATTTTAAGACCAAACCAGGACCAGTTGCGAAAAATGCAACTACACAGGCCTTCCGGCAGGAATTGAACTAGTGCAATGCTCTGACCACTGAGCCATGGAGGGCGTTGCCGAGAGCTTGATCGCGAGTTCTGTATATATAATAAGGTGGTAATGCCAGGAGAGAATTGGGTATATTATAAGTGAAATATACCACTTACCCATTCTCTCCTGGCATTACCACCTTATTATATAGACAGAACTCGCGATCAAGCTCTCGGCAACGCCCTCCGTGGCTCAGTGGTCAGAGCATTGCGCTGGAATCGCAAGGTCGTGGGTTCAATTCCTGCCGAAAGGTCTGTGTAGTTGCATTTTCTGCAACTGGTCCCGGTTTGGTCTTAAAATGTATATATTCTAAAAAAAAGTGTGCTGTGTAGGCAGTGTTTTAGGGGCTGTTTACATGAATCCGGATTGAGTTTCAATCCGGATTGAACTCATTCCGCTTCTGATCAAACCCCTTTATCTGTTTACATGAATCCGGATTGAGATTAGCTCATTCTGGATTGAGTTCAATCCGGTTCTCATTCCGGATTGAAATCTCATTCCAGCTTGAAATTTCGTTCCGGAATCATGTAAAGGCGGTGCGAGTTTCATTCCGGAATGAAAAACGTGACAGAGAGGACTAGAACAAACAATGCATGCGTGTTTTCAAATATTTACGGATTTCAGATTTCAGGCGGATTTCAATCCAGAAACCCAGTTCCCATGTAAACACGGATTGACTTCGTTTTTCAATCCGGATTGAAACTCAATCTGGATTCATGTAAACGGCCCCTTAGATAGAGCAAAGTGAGAAGGTGGTAAACTGCCGAGAATAGTTTTGGTAACGCTCGAAACGTCAGTATTCCGTTATCAAAGTTATTCTCGGCAGTTTATTACCAGACTCAGACCTGTAACCCTGTTTTTTAAACAATGGGTCTACTAAACTCAAAAATACGGTTTTTACTTCTCACTTCCTATTTTTTGTTTCAGACGTACGACGTGAAACCCAATCCCCAATTGACTGGACAAATAGTGGTTTTAGTTGTTTTCAGGTATATATAAGTACACAGAATTAACTGTGAATAATTCTAATATTAGTCGCGCCGCGTATGATTACCTCCACTTCTATTGTTTTCACGGGAGGATTGTGGTGCTCTAATTGAGTACCCATGTTTCGCTTTATATTCTGCTCGTTCGTTCGTTCGTTCGTTCGTTCGTTCGTTCGTTCGTTCGTTCGTTCGTTATAGACCACATGCGACTCCTTTCAAAATTATTTTATGTGCAACTTAATAAGCCTTTCTCTCCTCTTTTGTGTGTTTGTGATTCAAAAGAATCTTTGCTTCATTATACGAGGCCAGAAAGGCTCATTTAGATGCACATAAAAGAAGATTTAAAGTGAAGCTTTTTATGAAAGTGGTGTATTAGTTAGCAAACTAACACAATGACAAATACACTGCTATGCACGCGCTAGTCAGGATACCATTAATTGCAATTTCCTTACAGTATAGGACCTGTTTCACTGAACCTATTTTCTTTTGCAGTAATCTTACCCAGTTACACATGAAAAATTTGGAAATGAATATCATGGATACTCTAAACACCAAGCTAATCAGACCAGTACGTATATGTGCTACACTTTTATTCATTTTTATTTTTATCAGCTTTACGTTTGGTAGAGGTTAGTCAAGCTCAAATAACCGAAAAATGTTTCCGAGCTCCAGATCGGAAGCAGATTGTTTTTCTTGTTGAATACTAAGTTAAGCCATTGAACTCTAAAAAGACTGGAACGATAATTCAGGGGGAGATTTTGAAGCCAGTGCCAGTCTCTTTGCAGGTAGCTCCCGTGCTTCAAGTTACTTAATTTTCATCCTGCCATATATTTTATTTGGGACGATAACAAATTACTCCAAAACAACGAATAGTTGAAATACATTGTGTACGTATGTTTTTAGAAATAGCGTTGCCTTCAATTTGAAGTATAGCATAAGTTTCCTCGTTATGTTAAACTTTTTCAAATGTGGTATATGTTCGGCCATATTTCGTTGGGAAATAACACTAAGAAACTTGTTGTAGTTTTTCTGAGTTTTGAGCTGAAATACTTAACGCCGAACGTTGGGCTGTATATGAAACTGAAGCTGTTGAAAATGCTATTTAGTATAGAGACTTCAAGAGTTTTGCTAAAAGGGAAATAATTAAAAACTATAAAAACAACTGCCATTTTGTAACGTTCGGCAAACAAAATGGCAGTTGTTTTTCTATTTTTTAAATATTTTCCTTTTAGCTAAAGTCTTGAAGTTTCTATACCAAATAGCATTTTTCAATAGCTTTAACTTCATATACAGCCCAACGTCCAGCGTTAAGTATTTCAGCTCAAAACTCAGAAAAACTAACATTTAAAGATTTTTGGCTTCATCCAATCATAGGGCCTGTTTATGGAGTTAGCGTTCCAGTCTTCCTATAGAGTTCACTGAGTTAAGCGTGATAAATTGTTTGTATCTGACGTCACGCCGACCATATTGGTGTTCCGAAACAATGAAATGGCGGTCATATTGGTGTGCTATATTTATGCAATGGGAATTTATCTCTATTTTTTATTCAAACATTTTGTATTGTTTCACCACTCCAATGTTACGAATTTTGTCTTCCTCGGCCACAAGAGGAGATTTTAGCTGCTTAACCAAGCCAACTTGCCTCATGAAATAGGCTCGTATGTGTTACGTACATTCAGCGATTTTTATAACGATGATTTTTAGTGCAATATTACAATTATTTTAAAAACTAAGAGGACGAAAACACGGTGGCCATTTGGTTAGTAGGTACAATTAATTCAGAAGCGTTAAAGCGGAGTCGGGGGGGGGGGAGCACGGGTGGCGTGTGCTGTTAGCGCGCTGCCTCTCACCAAAAGTTAAGCCCGGTTAGACGGGGTTAGTACTTGGATGGGTGACCGCTTGGGAATGACCCCGTTGTCGTGCTGGAAACTAATGTAAGTAGAGTTGTAGTTGATCTCTCCTGTGCTTCGAGGGGTTTTCGCCGGGTTCTCCGGTTTTCCTCCCTCCGCAAAAACCAACACTTACATCATGGTAGTCATGTTCAAATGGGGCATTTCGCTCTGTTTGACGACCAGTTGCTATAGGCAATAAAGTCATTAAATCTTTTTAACAAAAAGACAATGCAATAAGCCCACGGACCGCTTTAGATTAGGTTATTTTAAGCTGCATGTTTCCATAGATTAGTGGCTAGCTCCCGAGTAGACGTGTTCCCGTGGTTTATTATATATAGAATCTATTGTCTGGAAATTCGGCGGACGTCTTTGTTCTATCTTTTTGTTCAACTTTATATGCAGACTTGTGCATGGTGAAGACAATGTATTTTTGGTAAGCAATCATCCAATAGCAGCGTTTACGTTCAATCGCGCTCAGCCTTGTGATCTAAATATTAATAGGCGAAAAACGAAAGGTTTGTACAGGTTAAGGAGCGTCCCAACATGTAATCGCAGCTCATTATAGGCGCTTCCAGAATCTTGCAACATAAACAGTGGGAGAGCGAGCGAGCAGTCCGTCTAGGTACTATCACTGACCTGTATATAACTGGACTGCGGGTGCTGCTCAAAAATGTGTGACTATTTTCAGTTTCAAAATGGCGGCATTTATGTACCTTATTCATAAATGGCCGACGAATTAAAATCCTTTTATGTGCATATAAATTAGCCCCTCTGACATCGTTTTAGAGTAAAGATTATTTTGAATTTCGCACTTGAAAACGAGTTCACAGGGGGTAATTTATATGCACATAATAAAAGAACTATATTAATTCCACGGCCATTTATGAATATGGTCTATAGGACCTTCGGCCAATGGTAGCGACCTGTCTCAGTCTGGACCGTCTTGTAGTTTGTCGTCTAGCTTGCTTGTTTTCAATTTAAACACGACAGATTTCCTCCGGGTACTCCTGACGGGAAAATACACGGACAAATTGAAGATGGAAAACTCGTCGTTTTCCCAGGATTTTAAAACACCTGACGACTGACGAGTTTCTTGTCTAAAACCATTTTCTCGTCTAAGACGGTCGAGTTTCTCATCTTCTAATCTAATTCGACTAAATTATTGCCGAGCAAAATCCAGTTTTAAAAACTTGTGTCAACAATCTGGTTCTTAAGTATCGGCCAGCGACCTTGACCATTAGCAGAAGGATATATAAATGCCGCCGTTTTGAAAACATTTTTTGTCACTCTTTTTCCAACTAAAAAGTAATAGGAGCACGCAGTCCAGTTATATATATATATATATATATATATATATATATATATATATATATATATATATATATATATATATATATATATATATATATATATATATATAATATATATATATATATATATATATATATATATATATATATATATATATAGTTCAATCTACAGACACGGTGTTTCGCTGTACAACAGCTCATCAGTGTAGCTTGGAACAATCTAAATGAATTTCATCAATTACTTATACACATGCGATCGTCGGTGACAACCGCATGTGGGACAGCATCGGTGAAGTACATTCAGATAGCGTGAAGTGCGCATGGGTCCAGAGTGCTCAAACTTCCACAAGGGTAGTGAGCGTTGCATTATCGCTAATAGGTACCCACGGCAACTTCACAGAGTGCTCAACAACACCGAAGTGAAGGAGCGTACATAGTTCAATCTACAGACACGGTGTTTCGCTGTACAACAGCTCATCAGTGTAGCTTGGAACAATCTGAATGAATTTCATCAATTACTTATACACATGCGATCGTCGGTGACAACCGCATGTGGGACAGCATCGGTGAAGTACATTCAGATAGCGTGAAGTGCGCATGGGTCCAGAGTGCTCAAACTTCCACAAGGGTAGTGAGCGTTGCATTATCGCTAATAGGTACCCACGGCAACTTCACAGAGTGCTCAACAACACCGAAGTGAAGGAGCGTACATAGTTCATATATATATATATATATATATTTAACAGTTATACCATGAGCTCGAGTCGTATATGAGCTCATAGCCAACGAGGCGCTTCGCCGAGTTGGCTATTAGTTCGTATACGACGAGAGCGAATGGTATAACTGTTTTATTATATAGCCAAGCACTGTACAAGAAACAAAATTACAGCGAAATGTTCGGAAACGACAAACTTCCGGGATAGGTAACAGGCATCTAACACTTCCGCCATGCGTAATGATACATTCACACAGAGTTTCTCGCTGAGCTGTTCGGCAAACAGCTTCAGTGAAATGTTGCATAAATGTTGCTCGAGAAGCAAAAAATGTGTTGAGCAGATCAACAAAAAAGATTAAAAGGTACCTTTATGAAGTCAAAAGGTGGGTCAGTTGTTTATATTAGCGTTGTTGTTGTGAAAAAGGTTTTGATTTCATGCAAAAATGAAACTGAAACACCTTCGGCAGTGAAACTAAATTACTTGGTTGGTTGTTTTTGAAAAAGAACATGCTTTTTACTACTCCAAATGCTTATCTAAATAAAAAAGTCTCTTTACTGGTGATCTCCTACGAAATGTGTGTTGTAAGCTTGATTTTAACCGTGAGTTTCTTTGTTTGGCAACAAATTAATATCAACCCGCTAATTTAGTCGTGTTTCTGAAGTAAAAAGACGTAATTTTTAGGTGAATTTTACCATTTGACATGCTAAATTGTGTATTTGTTAATGTATTTTTATACAATGTTGTTTTTTTATACATTGGTTTGAGGGTGTTGATGTTTTTCTGTATAAAAATCCGTCAATTTCAACTCTTTTCGGCAGTTTAAAAAAAACATGCCGCCATCTTGTTTTTCCTCTACTAGCAGGATATGAGCTGATAGCCTAGTAGTAGGGAACCAATCAGATTACGCAAAAGCTCATATCCGATAGCATGCTATATAATAAATATATATATATAGGTGAGTGGGTACAATAGCGTCAAATATAATATTCTTTTGCATCTACTAATCAACATGGCCGCCGTGACGTCATGTGCAACTCAGTACACGATCGAGAATCGCATAGAAAATTGGCCACTTTCATGGGGCAGTTCGCAGGCCACGTGTGCTGGCTCAAGTGAGTTGTCGGCCGAGCTTGATGAAATTAAATTTACTAAATTCTAAACACAGCACACACGCAAAACAAGAACAAGTGAACTGTCCATATATAGCCAAAAACAAAATCAAGACAAAGAAAAAATCAATAGTTGAGATATTTATTCATCCTCCATAGTTGATTGGGTTTATTTTATGTCAACTCGTCACTTCTCAGTCGTCAAGTTCCATTTTAAAGGTCAACTGGGCACACACATCTGCCAAAAAAAAAAACCCGACTTCTTTTGGGGGTAGTAAACGGTCAACAAACAACAGATTTTAGTCATTTAACATAGAAGTTTACGATACTAGATCGCACCTTGTTCTTCGTCTAATTTTCCCGCCATATTTGATTTCAAGTCCGCAAATGCTTGATATCCTGCAATATCCCTAGTATCCTCTTCAATGGATCCATTATTTTCCTTTATCTTCCTAATTTTATCGTATGAACTCACATGCACCACACCGCTCCTTCGCTCCTGATTCACCTCGCGCCAGCCTCGCTTGGTCTCGCGTGTATTGATGACGTTTACACGCAAGATATTCGTTCTACGCATGCGTAGATCCCAGTCGACAGCCGCAATTTCCGACCGTGATGGGTTGCACAGAGTGACACATGTCAACGTTTTCTTGATTTGCAGTAAAATCACCGTTAGAAATTCAATGTTCAATGGGAATTCAACTGGGAGTTTTTAGTATGTTTTTTTAACTCTATGTATAATCTTCACCAACATCAAGTTGTTTTGTTGTCTTTTTTATTTTAGCTCGAACATTCTTCCCATGATGCCGTCAAAGTTCCCTTTCAACTTCCTCCTGGTACGTGTAGATGGAGTAACTCTTCCACGTGGGGGAGGGGAGTGGAGGGGGAAGGGGGGGGGGGGGGGGGGAAAGGCTGAATCAGCGATAGATCAGCGGTTTCACACAAAAGAGTTGTTCGAAATAAAAACACACACGCCGGAAGATCTGGATGACTTCATTATTCTACGGAACAGAATGTCTCATTATTTTTGGATGATCAGCTAACACCCCAAATAATCCTAATCAGTAACCACGTTTACTACTAAACTTATACTGTAACAAGACCCACTAACAAGGCACGAGTTTTGCTGATACTGGAGTCGAAGTATACTCTCTTCCTCGAGCATAGGTTCTCATTTCGATTAACTCTTGTCTGTGAGACCGCTGATCCATTGCTGATTCAGCCTCTCTCTGTCCGTGGATAAGTTACGCTCATGTGTGTGTGTAGAGATGTGTTCAGAACAAATTGTGCTTGATTTGGGAGTGGGGTGTTGTTCTATGTATTTTCTGAGGGAAAGGTTTTTCTTTTTTACGTAAACGTAAACTGGCCCAATTTCAAAAGAAATATGTGCCAGGCAACCACTAATCTCATTCTCGCGTCATCCCCTTGGGCTAAATCCCCTGATGACGATTGCAATTTCACTCAGAGCCAATAAAACCGGGCGAAAATGTTAACCAATAGGAAAGCAGAAGTCTTTAGTGGTTACCTGGCCCATATTATTTGATTAGACCAGGGTACCAGCCTAGTCCGATACTCGATATTATTATATGGCTCTGTCACGTGAGCGGTCTTAACGCGACTTTTCTGCAATTTGATAAACAGCAGGGAAATCTGTTTCCGCTATTAAAAAATACTGCAGTCTCGTCGTGTTATATATGTGACTGTCTGTGGCGCGTGGCGCGTTTGCTTTCAAAAGTGTTAGCAATTTAGTGTTAAAGTGCCACTATGACGAGAAAATCGTGTATCTAATTTTAAGTTCAGTAAAATATAATTTCCAAATGATGAATACTGGCGTTCTCAGTTTCTCAATCTTGTCTCTTTCTCGAGATATTCAGGTTTCTGAAACATGTAAATTAGCTACCTTGTGACGTCATTTACTCACACAGGGTAAATGAGGTTAACAAAATGAGTAATATATCTGAAAATAAGAGGTAGAAATAATTCAAACTTTGCACAAGAATAGTTATGGGGGAAATACACTCCGAGACGGGGGTAAACTAACTCCAGATTATACACCGACGTCGAGGTAATTAACCTACTTAGTTCATTCATGATATAGATGATATATCGTTATTTAACAAATATTAGTATAAATTTACAAGTTTATAATGCAAATATCCTCGAATTTCATTGGCTATTGCAGGAGTTTATAATTAACAATTAGACAACGAGCCCGAGTTTTCTATGAGCGAATAGTCAACGAGGCGAAGCCGAGTTGACTATCGCTCATAGAAAACGAGGGCGAGTTGTCTAATTGTTTTAGTATAAATTTAGCAACAAAAGTTAAATAAATACTCGACCATAACATATTCTTTGAGGCTCGTTTGATACATTTTTTAACAGCCAACAACAAACGTTCAACAGTCATTTCGGACATCTGCTTGGCCCGTACAGTAATTGATGGAAAAGAAAAGTTTCTTGCATAATTTAGCATGGATTTTCATGTACAATATTGAAACAATATATATCCACTCATTTGTTTTGTAAAAGTGACAAAAAGTCGAAAGAAACATTCAATTTAGCATATAGTTTACATCACGAAATCTTGTCAACAGCTAGCGTAATTATAAACCCCTCCAATAGCCAATGAAATTCGAGGATTTGCATTATAAACTTGTAAATTTATACTAATTGGTGATATAAACCTCTGGGATAAACCAATGAAAGTCATTCTTTTAAAAAAATTGACCAATGACAAAATGCGTAGTATAGCACGAACAGTGATCATTAGAGCCAGCGGTTGTTCTGTTAAGCAACAATGGCACCGAAATTATAACGGAGTGGGCAAATGAAAGAAGAAATTGAACATTTAGGCGAAGCAATACGTTCTACAGAAAACAAAAACGGCTACAAAATGGTTAGAATGGAAATTATTAATGGTAAGATCGTTAAATTGTTTATCTGTGTTCGTTTAAAACGAAATAACTGCAAACAAAACACATTTCAAAATTACGCTAGCTGTTGACAAGATTTCGTGATGTAAACTATATGCTAAATTGAATGTTTCTTTCAACTTTTGTCACTTTTACAAAACAAATGAGTGGATATATATTGTTTCAATATTGTACATGAAAATCCATGCTGAATTATGCAAGAAAACTTTTCTTTTCCATCAATTACTGTACGGGCCAAGGAGATGTCCGAAATAACTGTTGAACGTTTGTTGTTAGCTGTTAAAAAATGTATTAAACGAGCCTCAAAGAATATGTTATGATCGAGAATTTATTTAACTTTTGTTGGTAAATTTATACTAAAACAATTAGACAACTCGCCCTCGTTTTCTATGAGCGATAGTCGACTATTCGCTCATAGAAAACTCGGGCTCGTTGTCTAATTGTTAAATAGTATTCTACACGTAGTTCAAGCAATATAGTAGGCATTTAATGTGCAAGGTAACTAACCTATATATTAACCGCGGCACATCAAAGAGAATTGACGCATGAATGAACTTGAGATTCCTATTTTATTTAGTTTATTATAGAGATACGAGTTTTGATTACGGTGGCGTCTGCTTTAATGAACTATGTTTTTATTCAAGGGGCTGCAAACGAAGGTCAGTTCGCGTTTATATCGGAAAAGGTTGGAGTCCCCCAGAAGCTGAGGGCAACACTCACGTATATGATACAAGTAAGTTTGATGAGTATTGTTGCTGAGCATGCGTGTGCCCACTTTTATCGTAGCTGGCGGTATTAGGGAGTTCGGGCGCGGGCGGTAGGCGGGCAACGGTATTTCCCGTTGCCCGCCTACCGCTCGCGGCCGAACCCCCTGATACCGCCAGCTACGTTTACGCCACCATGTATAGCGCCTGCCTCCTCCGCAGGCCGTCGTTGCATCATGGACAGGTCACACACGCCGAATTTAGGGCCTGCAAGATCCTGTAAAAAAATTGGCAAAACTTGGCACGGAATATATTTGCATAATTAACTACCATGGCTTGGCTATATCCGAAGATTTTGAAGGACATTGAAGACTTACGACATTTGAATCCTAGCTTTAAAATGAAGGAATTGCTGAAAAAAGCAATTACGGTTGAACTTTGTCAACTTTCGACCGGAATAATCGACGAAAATGCACTTTAGTCGACCCAGAGACTCTTGGGTTTATACTTTTTCGGTTTCCACAACAACTGAAACTTGAATTACGCTACACTATAGCCTACAATTTAACAAAATTAAATCTCATTAACTCTTGGTCAGTTGACAGTCTTTGATAGCTAAATAAAGGAAAAAACAGTAAGAAAAACCTGTACTTTCCTGACCGTCGAATTTGCTTTTGTTCGGCAGATATTTTTTTCCTTCAATTCCTTTTTGTCGCTAAAAATATTATTGGCAGGAGATCGGTAATTCTAAAACATATTGATTTCTTCATTGTCATGATCTGTAAGAAAGTTTAGACCGAATTTCCTGGTGGGTCACAGGGTTATATAGTCAGATTTCGTCCACGAATTTTTTTTCCAAACTTCGAGTGCGTTTGCTGAGTGGTCTTATAGACCATATTCATAAATGGCCGTGGAATTACTATTCGTTTATGTGCATATAAATTAGCCCCTCTGAACTCGTTTTCATGTGCGAAATTCAAAAGAATCTTTACTCTAAAACGAGGTCAGAGGGGCTAATTTATATGCACATAAAAGGATTTTAAATCGTCGGCCATTTATGAATGAGGTCTATAGGTGATCTCTAGTCGGTGTTCTGTACATATGCGGTAGATAGAATACTTTACGTGTGAAATTACATGAAGTACTATGATCAGTGTAAACAGTCTTGAGCAAGCTGAGAAAACTAAGTCAGTGGAGATGTCTTTACGGATTTCTTCTATTTCTTCTGAAAAAGTTTTGTTTCAATTAGAAGGAGGCGAAAAAAGCTAAAGCTTGCAATTTTGAAAGAGGTATTATTATATTTGTTTGTAATGCGACTTAATAACCGTTTTCACCAATTATTTTCGAGATTCAAGCCATTTTAGCTGAGTAAATCGAAGGTAAAGTTTATGCAAACTAGGACGATGTTGTATCCGATTTACAGCATACTATAGGACTCTTCTTTTGTCTTTTCTTCGTTAATAAACCCAAATATGATATTACTGCATATGGATTATATTTAATGTGTATAGTTGAATGCCAAAATATTTTTTGATTTGAACTTTTATTTGTTGTTATATTGAGGTTTGTATTTCCAAAATGGTAATGAGGATGACGTCAATGTAGGCATAATTTTACATACGCAGTGTTCCGTTACAGCAGGAATATTACCCAATTCACATTAATCACAGTTAATGGAATACTTGAATGAATAGTATATTCTGTATTTTATCATTTTTTTCATTAATATCTTCAAGCGGTTTATCATAAGAAAAGAAAAAAACACACACAAATGCCTACATTGACGTCATCCTCATTAACATTTTGTAACTGAATACCAACCTCAATATAACAACAAAATAGAAGTTTAAGTCATAAAATATTTTGGCATTCAACTATTCACATTACATAGAATCCATATCAGTAATAAATCTTATTTGCGTTTATAGGCACTTAATGAATTATTAATTTAAATAAAGTTAAAATACTCATTAATAATTCATGAAGAAAATTCAAAAGAAATGAATGTTTAAACAGGTGTTGTAAATCGGATACAGCATTGATTAATAAAACATCAATGCTATATCAGATATATAGCATACACGGCGAGCCGTTGTAAATCTCCATACAGTTTGGACGCGAATATTGTATCTATTACATATAAAAATTAGTTTTGCAGTTACAAACATACATCGAATGGACTCGTGATCACCTTTAACTCTAACCTTCAATCTTTATTGCAAAATTGGTTAGAACTCGTTCCCAACCCCGGTAGAGCAACGCAATGGAATTTTGAGTGAAATTCGAAAAAATGAAAATGAAATGAATGTGAAATTTCTTTCATTTCGACTTAAAGGACATTGGCAATAAAAATGAAGTTTGTCAAATTTGAAAGAACTCGTAAAATTGTAATAGAAGATCTTTTACAACTTTTTTGTATCTTTCTTCGTTTTTAGAATATATCAGTTTTTTCATATGTAAATTAGATGATTTCTGCCGTCATGAGCAGGGTACAGTGTTTTTTGTTTTCATACATTACAAAATCACTTATACCTCTATGATTGCTCAACATAAAATCTTTAGTGTCCCAAGGCGTTTTTATATGCACAGTTTCAAGTTATTTCGTTAAACAAACTTGGAGGTAATATAATTGACGTTGCTAGGTGTAAAAATAATGGACCCTGCTCATGACGTCAGAGACCATATAATTTACATATCAAACAAACTGGAATATCTTGAAAACGAAGAAAGTTACAAAAAAGTTGGAAAAGATCTTCCATTACAATTTTACAAGTTCTTTCAAATTAGACAAACTTAATTTTTATTGTCAATGTCCTTTAACAACTAAAACATAAAGCTCCGTGCATATGTACTCTTAGAAAGGCACGTTTGACGTCATGTGAACACGAAAGAAGTTGAGTAGAGGAACGAGGCGATAGCCGAGTGCCTTTACACTTCTTTCGTGTTCAAATGACGTCAAACGTACCTTTATAAGAGTACATATGCACAGGAGCGATGTTTTATTTGTGCTATAAAATAAGTAGAGGAAAAATCAAACTAAAAGGAAGGTACAGTAGTTTTGGAATTTGGCGGGCTTTTCCGGCCAGCTGACGCCATTTTACGTCATTCATGATCTCTGTTCTCTTATAAATGCATGGAGCCCAGCCAATCAGAGCGTGCGTTGAGGGCACCTTATTTTATAAAGTATATTTAAGTGTCTATGATTAAAATATTCATTGAAGTTTTTGTTGTTTTAATGAACTGAGGAGCATGGCAGTAGCACTCACTAAACATTTCAAGGGAATCTGGTGTATAGTCTTCACGCTATTAACTTTCAAAGTTTGTCGTGGATAGTTCGTTTTTTTTGAGAAATTTGGGCTTCTTGGTAACAATGCCATATGACGTACGCAAATGATCATTGATGCTAAAATCCATTGTCAGAGAACCCAATTTTTCTTCCAAAACGAAATAGCCATGATTGCAAAATCATCAGATTGTCCTAAAATTTTCAGGGAATGCTGCTACCATGCATGCCCTTCTGTTGACTAAAACAATAAAAATGCCAACACATTTTTCACTTCGTAGACACTTCAAGAAAATCATAAAATTTATTCTTCATGTTTTTCTGAAACACTGCAAAATCGTATCTTATGTTCTTTTAAGGTCCTGTTACACGTCGCTTTTTCTTGTGCAACTATAGTTGCATTGGAAACTATTTTTAGCGTGTGACAGTTTCTCACGCAACTGATTTTCTAGATTTTCAAGTTGCACGAAAAGTTGGTTTGGCTTGTAGTTTGGCTTCTACGTTCGCAACAAATTTCTACAAGTTGCATAGGCAAAATGACGTGTAACATGGCCTAGGTCGTGACTTCTACTTGTCAACAACAAGGCGAGATTAAAAGATGGCAGACACTGGAAAGTTAAACCGAGATGAATATAAAAATAATAAATCAAGTTTCGGTTGTCTACTTTCCAATTCCATTATTAAGAAGATAATTGCGAACGCTTCTCTGTTGCTCGCCATGTTGGATTGTCATTTGCAACTCGCAACATTTGTGCACGCAAGTTGCGACAAAAACGTGACGTTTGACATGGTCGTGTACAAAACGTATTATTCTTTTTGCGACACGAGTTGCACGAGAAAAATCTACCCGTAACAGAGCTTTTAAATGGGATAAAAACTTTACTTGCCCCCGATTCCTGTGGGCTCATTACCTCGACACGTAGAGTGGCAGACCGATATTCTGATGGCGCAAGCTCAAATCTTACTAAGGTCCCGTTTACATGGACGAGAGTTGTCCCTACTAGAAGGGTCACCCTACCCCCGAGCCACCACGGGAGAGCCAACTTTGCATTCATTTTATTTAGTCGTGACAGCGGGTGTTTACATGGGGAATTTGACACTTATCTCGGGTAGTAGGGTCACCCTGGGGAAAGGGCCACCCTCTTTGCGAGGTAGGGTAACCCTAGGGGGTGAGGCAACTTTCCCTCATGTAAACAGTTTCACTCAGCTACCCGAGACAACTCCAAAGGATCGCTTCAACGTGATTGGTTAAAAGTTGGTTTGCCCTTTGGGACAATCAAAGGTCACCCTGCTAGCAGGGACAACTTTTCCCCACATAAACACTCTGTAAACTGTAGCTCTGAGGCCAGGGTGACCCCCTTGACAGGGACAACTTTCATCCATGTAAGTACCCCCTAAGGTCAGACAACAAAAGGTATTTATCGACTTGGCGGCACGATTTTCCAATCGTGAAGTTTTCTCCTAAACACTAAAACTGGACTTTTGTGTCGTAACGTGATAAGATCTGTCTCTTTATTCAGAATGAAAATGGAGCAACAAGCGAGAAGATGGACTTCAAACTGGCGGTGCCGTGTTCGTCATATATCATACCAACTGCATGTTCCAGGTAATACTAATATATCAATACCGTAGTAAGTAGGGGTTAATCAAAGGTCACGAGTGTGATAACGGATGTTAAATTATTTATTATCTTATCTCATGACTCTTCTCCAATAAAATCATTTCTTTTATTTTATTTAATTTACCGAGAAAGAAACCGGAGTGTTTCACAACACAGTTAGAAAGTTGTAATAACCACAGAATAACAGAGGCAGAGATAGAATTTGACGTATTTTGAAGAGCCGCTATCCTATACTAGCCGTTATCACTCATTTGTATCATAGTTACATTGTGTTCACCCAAAGTCATAAAAACAAATTGTTTTGTTTTTGCTGTTAATGCAGCAGTGTAAGAGTCAGGTTAGTTTGTTTTGTTTTGTATGTAGTTAGGTGATTACGGTATTTTCGTCAGTGACTATGTTCTTGATATAATACGGCTTTACCTGCCGGTATTAACGGGTTGATAAATATTCTTAGTATAAATTCACAAGTTTATAATGTAAATCCTCGAATTTCATTGGCTATTGCAGGAGTTTATAATTGGTGATATAAACCTCTGGGATAAACCAATGAAAGACATTCTTTTAAAAAAATTGACCAATGACAAAATGCGTCGTATAGCACGAACAGTGATCATTAGAGCCAGCGGTTGTTCTGTTAAGCAACAATGGCGTCGAAATTATAACGGAGTGGGCAAATGAAAGAAGAAATTGGAAATTTAGGCGAAGCAATACGTTCTACAGAAAACAAAAACGGCTACAAAATGGTTAGAATGGAAATTATTAATGGTAAGATCGTTAAATTGTTTATCTGTGTTCGTTTAAAACGAAATAACTGCAAACAAAACACATTTCAAAATTACGCTAGCTGTTGACAAGATTTCGTGATGTAAACTATATGCTAAATTGAATGTTTCTTTCAACTTTTTGTCACTTTTACAAAACAAATGAGTGGATATATATTGTTTCAATATTGTACATGAAAATCCATGCTAAATTATGCAAGAAAACTTTTCTTTTCCATCAATTACTGTACGGGCCAAGCAGATGTCCGAAATGACTGTTGAACGTTTGTTGTTGGCTGTTAAAAAATGTATTAAACGAGCCTCAAAGAATATGTTATGGTCGAGAATTTATTTAACTTTTGTTGGTAAATTTATACTAAAACAATTAGACAACTCGCCCTCGTTTTCTATGAGCGATAGTCAACTCGGCTTCGCCTCGTTGACTATTCGCTCATAGAAAACTTGGGCTCGTTGCCTAATTGTTAATTATAATCCAATAAACCTTTGATATACAGTATATAATGATGAATTTCCCCTTGTTATACCGATTAATGTTTTGGAAAATTCCTCGCAGAAATCGCCGAAAATGCACTTCTGGGGCATGTGAAATTCAATTCGGGGGCTTCGCGCCTTAGGTCCCCTGGGGCCGGGGGGGCCTTTTCAGTTTGAGCCAGGGGCACCCTAGCCCAAAGTTACGCCACTGAGTTCAACATGACCATGTTTCATGTTGAAAGACAATAGAGCTTCCAAACCATATATATGTTCTATTAACTATGTTAAGAACAAGACGCCTGGGTCAGGCGTTCACTCGGGCTACTGGCAGGCACGCCGAGCCTGAATCGAAGGCTGAATGTGGTGCATACCTCACACTGGTGAACATATTTACGATTAGGACAGTTGTCAGCCACATCCGATCGCTGTTTAACTACAAAGTCAGCCAGTCACTTTCAAAATCCACCAACAACGTGCACCAAGAACACCTTGATCAAAAGGCAAAACCTGTTCAACTTTTTGTCCAACTCCAAAAGCGAAAGGAGCAAAGAACTTACGTCCACCCCCTGTAGTACTAGAAATACATAAACGCAACAACCCCTCGCCCGCTAAAATATATATATATATATATAAACATCTCGCAGAATTTATTTCCCACTCGCGTGTAATTTCGCGTGTAAGTGGACTCCACGCGTGTCGAGATTAGCCCCGAGCCCGGGCGGAGGGCCGAACCGGCTCGGGGGTAACTTAATACTCTGTCTATAACGCCAGACGATTTTACTCGTCAAGGGGAGACGACGTGTAAAGCCATGCATGAAAGGGTTAATTGTAATAAATACCTAGCATGGTGTTTTATTAGTTTTAAGTTCGTAATAACGACTGCGCATCAAAATTTATTTCATTCTATACCATCAGGCTAATTAAGGCCTCGTGATTAATTTGCATTTTGCGTTTACACTTTCGAATTCGTTAATTGAACTCCTCAGCCTGATGTTATATAAATTGAAATAAGTTTTATCCCGACGTAGAACGCGTCATTTTGACTGCGCTGTCGATATTGCGATCTGGCTTATTAATTAACGCGAGTTTTCCTTTTTCCCTTATAGTGACCATTTCGCTTCTTTACTTAGCAATGGTGAATTAACTGAAAAGGCTTCTACAGAGGTGGGTGTGAATTATACGTGAAATCTTAGTTTAAAGGTAGCACAGGTGGCATGTACTGTTTAATAGCACGCTGCCGCAATTTTGTCTTTAGTAAACGGTCTTTGCAATCCACAACTTCGGCGGTTTGCACGGCTGGGAGTAACACGTGCGCAAAATAAGGAGTGCGCGGACAAACAATATTAGAATAACATGGCGACTACTAAACACACCGCATGAGAAACATTCAGAGTGAAGCGCGCTTGCCCTATTTACCAAAACGTAATTCGAAAAAACGTACTTCTTTAGCGAGTTTATTGCTTGTTCCGGTTAAATGCAAGTATGTGACGTGTTACTTTCGGGTAGCCGTTACTTTTGGGGGCCGCTACTTTCACGGAACTCTACAGTAGCACAAGATCATTGGGTGAGGGTACACCGGGTCATTCGGAAAGCGTCGACACTTCGAGATGCATGCAACAACCGTATATACGAAAGGAAAATAAGCCTCGTCGCTTCTTACCGCTGGTCCAAAGTTAATGCTGATCAAACGAGGTTAATACTTGGATTAATGACTAACTTATTATTAACTGACAGCGGTCATTGCGGGCAAATAGGGACTTTAAGTAATAGTTACAATATGAACGGCAGATCTTTATGTTGTAAGACAACGCGGAACCAGAGTCACTACAGAAGCCTTGGAAATGCTTACCCTAATTCTCGCGGTACCCGGACATTTTGCCGAAAGACATTTTGCCGAAAGACATTTTGCCGAATGACATTTTGCCGAAAGACATTTTGCCGAATGACATTTTGCCGAATGACATTTTGCCGAAAGACATTTTGCCGAACGGACATTTTGCCGAAAGACAATTTGCCGAACGGACTATTTGCCGACATTTCTACCAAGATTAACACGTGGAAATAACAAGTTTATTTATATCGTATATTGTATATTACAATCGTGACAAATAAATATTATAGTAATGCAGTTAACAAATGCATATTACTATACATGGCATATATATTTTACGAGCATTACCTAACTAAAATTTCCCAACTAATATTAAACACGCATTTTAAGAATATTTAAAAGAATATTTAAAAGTATATCATGTAATGAGTCATCGCCTGAAGAAACACCTAATATATTACATAAAAATGTCTGATGGGTGCTAATTATTCCCAAGTGATTAGTCTATTGTTATAGATATTGTCATTAAAATATAATTATGCGTAGGAAAAAAACAAATGAGTTTTGTGGTAAAAAATATGTTTTTTTATTATATGTCCTTTCGGCAAATAGTCCGTTCGGCAAATAGTCCGTTCGGCAAATAGTCCATTCGGTAAATAGTCCGTTCGGCAAAATGTCTTTCGGCAAAATGTCTTTCGGCAAAATGTCTTTCTGCAAATTGTCTTTCGGCAAATTGTCTTTCGGCAAAATGTCCGGCCACGAATTCTCGCGACCATGCAACATTGATTGAACAAGTGTTTTTCTTCAAGGATTTAAGAACAAAACGAATCCGTGCGATTGTGTATCTTGAAATTTTAAAGTACTATTTAAAACACGTAGTGCGAATGTAATGATTGATTTTGAGTAATTATTTATTTAACGTCGTAAGCACAGGTTGTGGTCGCCCAATCATCCGAGCCAGAGGCTCATGTTAAAAGTGCACGACATAAGCTAAGACCCAAGTGTTGATTTTACGGAGGGAGGAAAACCGCAGAACCCTGCGAAAAACCCTCGAAGCACAGGAGAGACCAACTAAACTCTACTCACATGAAATTCAAGTTCGAGAACGGGGCTATTCCCAGACGGTCACCCATCCAAGTACTAACCGTCCAACTGGGCTTAACTACAGCGGTGAGAGGCCGCGCCCTAACAGCACACGCTACCCGTGCTTCCACTGTTTGAATGAATGTTTTAAATGGCTTCAAAAACTATCCATATATTAAGCTCATATAGAAATCAATTTTGAAAACTGAAGTTGTCTGAGCTGCAAAATCGAACAAAAAGTTCATCGAAAATAGCGAGCGTGTCTCTATCACATATAGAGACACGTCACGGTCATGATTTTCCTTTGTGTTTTCCTCATGAATTATTAATGAGTTTTTGAAGTATAAATACAGCTAGTCGTAGTCCGTTGCCTGAATCTTAAAGTCCCTAATGTCAGACCGAGGTCTTGACAGTACGGATCGAGCCCGCATCATATTCAATGTTCTTTTTGCTTTTGGGATAGTAAAACTCACTTTCAAATTGTCCATCGTTCGACTTATACATGATTTAGTGTTTAATTTACTGAATTAGCTAACTTTTGGGTCTTTTCAAAGTTGGGTTTTTTTCATTTTTTATTTTTTCATAAACAAAATTATTGCGGAAACCCGTAATCCTGACCATTCCATTACTGGAAAATAATGGACCAGCGCGCAACGCAACTCAGCCAATCAGAGTACGCGATTTTACTGGAATTAACTTGTGCCATATAATAACGCCTATAGCAATAACCCCGCGTGTTGGTTTTCTTCATTCGGTAAAACCAGTGCTTAGACCCCGTTTACACGGTACCGGACCAATTCGGAACCGTTCTCGAATTAGTACGGTTCCCTCTATTTACACGGAAGACAAATTGTGAACTGGTGTCGAATTCGTCCGGTACCGTGTAAACGTAGCCTTAGACTTTCTCAGCGTTTGCTGCAGTGCAATAATTATCGTGGTTAAATAGGTTATATTATCAATTTCCTTCTATGGCGTTACACGCGCAATTAAAGTGTCAAAAAGTGAAAAACTCGTCGACACTGTTTCTATTTTTTAATTACCTGAACAGCATAACATACCCTTGTCCCAGAGGTTCTACGCCGCCGCTGCCCCCGAAATGCTAAAGCGGCGAGACAACCTCTGGTCGAAGACGCTGTTTCTTTGATCGCTCTGAGCCAATGCTTCAGAAATCTGTTAGGGGGGGGGGGGGTGAATCTGTTAGGCAAGTTTTTCTATTGGTCGGGCTTTAATTAGATTACTGCAACATGAAAGCGAGATTGGTGGCGTCTTGGAGCAGAGGTTCTCTCGTCGCTTTCTGCATTTTGAGGAGAGCGGGCGGCGTAGAACCTCTGGGACCAGGGTAAGCGTAACAGGAACATTCACCGAAAATTTTAAGATGTTTTGACGTATGGTTCTCGAGTTATGAACTCTCAAAGTTTGCTATGGCTAGTTCAGTTTTGGAGAAATTTGATTTTCTTGGTAACAATGCCTTATGACGTACGCAGATGGATCATTAATGCTAAATTCCGTTGTTCTTATGCATAGTTGGCATGTGCGTATGTCATAAGGAATTGTTATCGAGAACCCAATTTTCTGTAGAAATGAACTAGCCATAGCAAACTTCGAGAGTTTAATAGCTCGAAGAATATACGCATGATTCTCTTAAAGTACCTATGAAACGAAATTTCACTTTAGTTTTTTAAGATTATATTTGGGAGAACACCTAACATAATTAAAGATGGCTTTTACATGCCTTTCAAATCTTATCTCATTCTTGAGTTATTGGCTGTGTAATTTGAGCAATGACGTCACACGTTGTATGTGGGGGAAAGGGAAAATCAGTCATATCTTTGGATTGGTTTAACTGCACGAAACCACACATTGCAGATATAATCAGAACATACCCCAAGGAATATACCCAAGGAATATTTCCAACGTTTGATTCAGTTTAGTCAAACCAATCCAAAGATATTACTGATTTTTCGTTTTCTCCCAACGTGTTATACTGTACACTTGTTGACTGGCGCCGAGGGAAACATCGAGTTTTACGGACCCGAAGGTTTCAATATCACCCGAGGGCTTTAGCCCGAGGGTGACATTGAAGCTTGAGGGACCGTAAAACTTAATGTTTCTCGAGGCAAAAGTCAACAAGTGTTTTGTTATATACCAAAGACTTTTAAAATAGAGAATACAAAACTGACTCGAAACTTGCAAACGGCGAAAAGACTTACCAAAACACTTTGACTTTGTCTTCGTAATTTCATTCAACTAAGTCATTCAACTAAACAAATACACCAGACTCAACACTAACTAGTCACTAAGAACAGCTTTAAATTTCTGCAAGTGTTTTTCAGACCTTCTTTGAAGATATGTATAGAAATTCTTTCTTTCGGAAAATGGACTATTTCGTACCAAACAAGCTTGGAACAAGCTCTTGTTTTCAAAATGCCCGAAGAGTCCAAAGTTCTTGATCTGATGCAATAATCATGTATTCACGTGAACAACGCATGATTAAAGCGACGTCAGAGGGAAACATTGCACTGTTTCCCTCTTCATTGTTGACGTCAGAGGGAAACAGTGCAATGTTTCCCTCAGCAGAAAGAAACATTGAGTTTGTTGAACAACACGTGACCATGATTTGACCAATAGGATTTCATTATTGGCAAACGAAAGTCTTTGGTATATAACAAAACGTTTTATACAACGTGTGTGACGTCATTGCTCAAATTGCATAGCCAATAACTCAAGAATGAGGTAAGATTTGAAAGGCATGTAAAAGCCATTTTTCATTATCTTAGGTGTTCTTCCAAATATAATCTTAAAAAACTAAAGTGAAATTTCGTTTCATAGGCACTTCAAAATTGTCAGTGAATGCTCTTGCTTGGCTGGCTAGCTCTTGCCATGCTCCTCTGTTCACTAAATCAAGAAGAGTGCCGACGGATTTTTTACTTCATAGAGACACTAAGATATCCGTTCCTTATGATATTTCTTTCTTTCACATGACAGATTATGGTTGGTAAGGAAGTTAGCTTCCATGACATAATATCAAAGATTTGCTTAACTCCTAGTTGTCCGGCCCGATAGTCATCCGCTACTGGTGACGGATCACTTTGATTTGTTGTGAACCTGCGAGGTTTTGACCAAAATTACCCCCCTAGGGCTTAAAATGATCCTGAATGATCCCTTTTTAAAATAAGACCTTTATAACGATATGCCATGAAGTATTACCCGAGTTCTGACCTGACTTCCCTTCTGTTGAAATCCCGCGAGGATCATGGAGTATGGATAAGAACAAAATGGCTTTTATTTGTCAATATATAAGCGAAACCAACGAAAATTTAGGCTCTAACAACTCCGAAAGTAAGTATAAACATTTGTTTGTTGTAATTATTTCGTAGATTAGCAATAATTTGGTAAAATTTGACGAAAACCATCTCGGCCGAGTCTGGCGAATTTGAACAAAATTCGCCGAGAGTTGTCGGCGAGTTGTTGGCGTTGTAATGGCAAACAGAAGTAAATATCACTCAAAAATAACTTAAAATCTGGATAGCTGACTTAAAAACGATCTTACTGATGTATTTTGGTCGTATGTTCTTGTATAATTCTGTTTAAATTTGTAAATTTCAAAATAAGTTATATGATCGCTCGCGGCCGCACCATGGGGGGTCACAATGGGGGGTCTCAATGGAAAATCATAAAAAATCAATATAATATTTGCTTTTTATTGTATTGCTTCAATTTTTTCAATTTGAATTTGTGAAATGCTGCTTTTCATTTTACATGATCCAAAATTTGGTGTAAAGTCATTTCTCGTTAAATATTTAACATTTTTTGGATTATAATAATATTATTAATAGTAGTAATTAGCATAAATTAGCATAATTTGCAAAATGGGTTGTCTGACAAGATCCGAAAACCCAAAATTTGAATAGTAGAGGTAAAAACGATTCAAATGATATATTGTGGTATTATTTTTGTGTTATTATGCCATGTTAATTCACAAATTGCCAAGACCACCTGCTGTGACTGGTTTTCGGACTGGACGAGAAAGAGTTAAACCTTCATTTATCAGGTACGGTAACAGGTTATTTACGAGAGGGTGGCTCCTACTGTTTCTTGAAAAGTTGGAAAAATTCAAGTGTCAACCTCAGAAAGCACTCATGAATATTTTCAAAACGAATGAAACTAAAAAAAATAAAAAATAAAGTGTTTCAGCCGTTGCTATGGCAACAGCGACGTTTCAAAATGGCCGTAAATTTACATTTAATTCAATTTATCATTCATTTGGTTTCTGTCCCGCATTCTGATTGGTTAATTCACCTGCAAATATGTATTTTTGGTATAATGAAGCATTCATCCAATAGCAGCGTTTAAGTTTAATCGCTCAACCGTGTTATTTAAATATTAACCCTTTATTGGTCAGGTTTCCGTGAGCTCTCCCCTTGACGAGTAAAATCGTCTGGCGTTAGCCAGAGTAAAATTAATAAGTAGACAAAAAGCAACTGTGACCAGTAAAAGGTTAATAAGCGAAAAACGAAAGATTTGTGTGTGGTCAGAACCGTCCCAAAATAAAATCACAGCTCATTATAGACGCTTTTAAGTTTGCCGAGTCTCCATACTATATCTTGACTATTGGCAAGGTAATGAAACAAGACGCATGGCGGATAACAGACTAACTCTTGTTGAAATTAGTGATGTTGTTTTGCACAAGAGTCGTCTATTTTACTGGCATTACTATAACGTAGGACAGTTCGTTATTCGGAAAGTCATAGTAGTTGTGATTTTTATTGTCGTATCCCTTTTAATTCTGGTAAGAAATATTATTGCCCAGCCTACTGCTTTAAACAAAACCATAACACAAAATAATTTTGAAAATATTTACTAACGTTTCGTTACTACACGTAACATCATCAGAGTGATAAATATACATACATGAAGGTGACCTGAATAGCTTAACTAGTTACATAAATAGAAAGTGATAAGGTGACAGACAAGGTGACAGAAAAGGTGATGTAAGACAAATGAATAGTCAAACTGGTGAAGAGACACCACACCGTAAAGAAGAAAAAAAAACCTTCTAAAAGAGTGCTAAGGGAAATGATCTAGTGTTAGTTTGTTTTAAAGCAGTATGCTTGGCAATAATATTTCTACAAGAATTAGATTTCCGCCTGGTTCATCCATTGCGACAATTTTAACTGATAGATATCCCTTTTAGTATAGATTTGGCTGTATTCTTAATGTGATAGAAAACATACTAAAAAAACGATGATTGTTGAATTTTACTCTTGATACCTCGTTTCAGTTGTCGAACGTGTGGACAACAGTGCATCGTTGTTTGGACGCACTATTCTTCAGGATAACTTGTGTTTCCTTGTGAAGAGGGTATGTTTTTTTTACATTTTAAGGTGGCTCGACAGTCTAAATCATGAGAAATAACGTATTTTCTTTCTTAAAAAGTTTTGCACAGGTCTCATGAGCTTCATTTTAGTTCATTACATAGCTCTAGTAGTGGTCTTGATAAATCAAAAGTTTTGTACTTGCATATCAAGAGAAATTTCGTTTGTGGTAAGCGACAGACTTTATGCAAATTAGGTTTTCTGCATTTACTGGAAACACGATTTCTTCACTTAGGTAAACTTTGGGGGTATAAAAGTTTTCAATAATCAATGCAATGAACCAAAATTAAGCTTATGAGACCTGTGCAAAACATTTTATGGGGAAAGGATAATTTCTTGTGATTTAGACTGTCGAGCTACCTTAACTAACTACAGCCATACTGGATAATTATTTAATATTCAATTTTCCAACACTGATGTATTTTGTGAGTTCTGATTGGATAATTTGCACCTCGTGATACCCTGTTATGTCATGGCAACGCTCTCCGTGCGTTATTACTCGCGCAGTAAATATAATAACACATGGATAATAATGCACGGTTGCCAAATTTTTTGAAATTGTGAAGCTATACCGAGGGATTTACACACAAAAGATTTAACAGCTTGGAATATTACAATTTCTTGATCAGGTAAATTGGTATTTTAGATGTTTCTATGGGAGACTCGTTCTTAAGTAATGAAATTTAAGCAAAGCTACCTTGTAAATGAGCAGATTGTCACTCATTTCGCAAGCGTAAATTTCTTATCCAGTGTCTACTCAAATTGAATATTAAATGTTTAAAGCACTCTTTGTTCGTGTTTTAGGAACTCGAAATTAAACACTGCACTCGGCTTCCCCTCGAGCAGTATTTAATTTCTCGTTCGTTGTTAGTGAACCCCGCTAAAACACTCACGCGAGTGCTTTAATCCTTAAGTATAGCCGACACTACATGAAATATGGGAGAGTGAAGGTTTGCCAAAGCGCCAGCTAACGCCAGACTTGGATTGGCCATTGTGCCGTTTTGCCATAGAACAATGACTGAGTATTGTAGAACAATGGCTGTCCATTGTTCCACGGGAAAATGACACAATGGCCAGACCAAGCCTACTATATTTTTGTTTAATTCCGAGAAATTTACTCCGATACAAAATAAGGAATTAAAAAGGCATCGGAACAAAGGCAGATAACAATAATTTTCTATTTGTTTTGAATTATTCACTGGATCGATTTAGTAAATAACACGAAGGATTGCAGCAGATTGAACCTGCATGCGAATACTCACCATGCTATCCTACGTAGCTGTAAAATGACGACCGTTACTTAACCCTTTGAGGCCTGGACCTGTCCTCTCCCTGCGCTGAATAAAATCGTCTGGCGTTAGCCAGATAAAATCTTCTGGCGTTAGCCAGATAAAATCCTAAAGACTCGTCTTCAGGCTTCAAAGGGTTAAAGAGATTGGAACTCTCCCTGTGCTGAATAAAATCGTCTGGCGTCAGCCAGATAAAATACGAAAGACCCGTCTTCAGGCTTCATAGGGTTAAAAAGATAGGTTTTAACCCTTTGAGGCCTGGACCTCTCCCTGTGCTGAATAAAATCGTCTGTCGTTAACCAGATAAAATCGTCTGGCGTTAGCCAGATAAAATCCTCTGGCGTTAGCCAGATAAAATCCTAAAGACTCGTCTTCAGGCTTCAAAGGGTTAATATGCAAATTGAACATCTTGCAATTGACCTCACATGTGCATAATGAGTTATGGGAGAACGTTATATATCGTTGCTATTATCGAACATAATCATTTGAAAATCTATTGCATGTTTGGTGTTGTGGTGAAGCACACCAACAGGCTTCCTTCGAATTAATTTGCTTTGATAATAACAGATAGATAACCTTTTTGATAAGTCATTATGCACATCTGACGTCAATATGTTTTATAGTTTTCGTATCAAAGAAACTGAAATATCTCAAAAACGAAGCAAGGAAATAGAAAACTACAAAAGGTGTTACTTTGCCATTTTAAATGTTCTTTCAAATAAGATAGACTTAATTTTCGTTTCATCGGCACTTTAAATGACGTTTTATGCTCGTCCTATATACTTCTAATCTGGCCTGTTTTTGTTTTTTTCCCCATATACAATTCGTGGTGTTTAACTCTTTTCTGTCCGATTCGGACGGGGGGGGAAATTAAGACCGATTCAGTCTTAAGTATTTTATTCTGGCAATACCAGACCGATTTACAGTATTCATCTCTGGTGAAGTCCTCGGACAAGAACGAATTAAACAGAAATATTTAGGAAACAACTAGATGAAATAAAAAACTTTATAACATAGCTTTGATATAGCAACGTTTTTGATTGGCTGTCGTGCGTGCTCCATAACTCGATGGAGCACTGCAAAAAATTTCAAAACAAAACTGAGTTTTAAATTTACGGCCTTTTATATTATCAAAATACCGAGTCATTTAATTTTATTGAGAACAACGACCCAGAAGACATAAACTGGGTGTGGGTAACCGAGTTTAAACTGTCCTTTTGGTTGGATTTTAGTGAACAAAAAAGACTTGGCTACGAAAGTAGAAAAACACAACAACCAAAACGATTCGCCGGCTTGTGAAAGGATTTAATGCTATGTTATAAAAGAAATGGCTCATGCAGGCGCGCAACTAGGGGTTGGGGGGTTGCAACCCCTGCCATTTTTAACCCCTGCCCTTTTTGTGAGACCTCTAATACTAGGTTAGACATTAGATAAACAGATAATTAATCGTCTGTTGTAGTACGCAATACAATTCTCCGCAAATCTGGCGAGACTCAGAGGCTTCTAGCAGTGGGCCCGGGCGGCAGCTAGGCTGAATATAATTATGATAAATTTTAAATAATGCGAGACCAAAAAAAAAATTTCCGCAACCGAAAATACGAGGAAAGCGTCCTCAAAATGCAGGAAATGCCGTTTCAGAGACCCAAAATTCAAAAAATTTCCGGGGGATATGCCCCCAGATCCCCCTAGAATCTCTGCTTGGCTTCTACTCCCAAATTGTTTAGAATACTGAATGACTTTGCCCCTTTTTTGCGTTCAACCCCTGCCCTCGAAATTTTCTAGTTGCGCCCCTGAGACCAACTCTTACGATTTTTTCGTGCTCTCCCAATTTCCCGCGTGCATCCATAACTCGGTGGAGCACTCTAAACCATGAGCCATTTCTTAAGTAGAATTAGTTATCAACTATTTTATTCTCTACGTCTTCATTACCAAAAACTGAAAGAGCTGCACGGGCAATTTAACCTTTATGTATTAGTCAAATCCAAGCGATATATCGAGTATTCGGAGAGTATTCTTACATCAGAAGCGTCAGTCAAGCTAAAATATTTACGATGGTCATTCTCATACCGCCTTTATAAACATATTAAAAGGACAAAAACAGATGAAGTTTCTGTAGTTTAACTGTTTTGATGCAAAATTTAATAATAAATTTCTTGGACTAAAATGTTATAAAATGTTACGGGCCCCTATTTGCCCCGGGGTGATTACCCCGCTTACCCCCCCCCCCCTTCTCGACGCTACTGCTTCCCAGTAGTAGGGCATTTGAAAACAGATTTCTTAGGGGGGGGGGCGGTTATATAATTCTATATTTCGGACCTTAATGGTTTCTTTTAGTACAATAAGCCATGGGGTAAGTTAAATTGCTGCACATTGTCTGACATAGCAAATTATAATTAATACAGTATGCGCGAAAAGGTCATTACAGAATTGTTGGAAATCGTTGGAGCTCAGCAATGGGAATTCAGAATTTTCTGAGTTTAACAACTCACGACAGCATGTATTTTATTTTATTTATTTATTTATTTACTCGACTTTCATTTTACTGAATAAAACGAAAAAAAATTATATCTAAAATACAATGAGGCAAGTTTATAACAGGCTCAAGGCCCAACTAGATAAACTGCCGAAAATAATAATTTAAAATATATCTATACATAGGTATATAGTTTTGCATTTGGTCAAAAACATCTATGAACAGATGATTTGACAGGCTGAGAGATATGTTTGTGACATTTTGAGCAAATTGATTTCCAAGTATAAACATTCTCTACATCAAAGTAAGTATTAAAGGTCTGAACAAGATAATTATTAGTGCTTGACTTAAAAATGTTAAATGAAGAAGAAAGTTTAATCGAAGAAGGTAGTGAGTTCCAAAGATTTACGATTCTGTTGAAGTAACTGTATAGCAAAAAAAACAAACCCGAAATGTTACCAATTTCAAGCTGGAAACACCGTAGTCTATACTAGAATAGAATATAATCAAAGCGTTGTTAATGTTTCTTTCAGAGTGAGGCAAGCATTACGGTGGACGCGAAAGCAAATGATCACGCCCTAGTGTCCAATATCTTCGAAGAAATGAAGACTTCACTTAAAGAATTGCAGTGAGAGAAACGGTTTGACATTATTTTTTGATAGTTGCAGACTAAAAATTAACAATTCGGTATCTATTCAATAATTTTAATTAACTAAATCAATCGAATCTTTATAGGTCCCTTAATAAGAAACATTTTGTTTTTATATTCTACTTTATTGCCTACAGCGATGACATATACAGTATGTAATTAAATATTGGGTAAAACGGAAGAGCAATTGAAAAGATTTCTTTGTTGAATTCATTTATATTGCACTTACAAGACACGTATTGTTATGAGTAGAGCAGACTTGTCGGCGACAAACTGTTATTGTTGATTATTGGCGATGGAAAGTGTGCTCAAAGAGTCGTTGCTAATAGCAGTAAATTCATAATTATTTGGTAATGTCAACTATAGGCTTGTTATATATAAAAGCTAATGTACAGGCGACAGAGTTGTTGATAAATCTCTAGCATGTCACGGTATATGCTAACTACGTGCACTTTTGTTTACTAGCTGGATCATTGTTATATTGTTTGTCAGTTCATGAACCTTATATAGTCGATGTTTTACGTAGTTTGGACTGTTCATTGCTCAGAATAATGACGCGTGTGTAGCTCATAGTCAGTGATAGTTTGGTTGCAGTTGTGGTGCATGGGTACGTTTTGCAGCTTTCACTTAGTGTACGGAACAAACACAAAATACGTCACAGCCACAAAAAAAGTCACAAATCCTAATATTGTATAGTGTGTCCATGCATGCACTGTAGTGTGTGGTTTATAACTGTAAAATTTTTATATAAGTAATAGATAAATCCCGATAACGAGGAATGTATGCTATATATACATACATCCCGACGTTCGAGGGATTTATCGGACTTAATTTATTATCGATGATAATAGTGAGTTAATAATAATGAGTCTTCCAAGTTTTGTCTATTTTCTCCACCTTGGACAAAGATTTTCCTTGTTTTTTTCTTCATTTCGTATCTAATTATTATTCAAGGTCTTTATGCGATATAAAGACCTCGGAAGAACAAAGAAAGCCGACTCGATAATAAATTAATGTCTTAAAAACACTCCTGCAGGTATCTCACTCAACCTATAATCGGGTTATAATCGGGACTACATTAGGAATAAGCCTGTGGTAATCATAACCCTGTGGTGTGTATGTGTGGTGTGTAGTGTGTATAGTGTGGTGTGTATATAGTGTATGTGTGGTGCATGTGTGTAGTGTATAGTGGTGTGTGTAGTCTGGTGTGTAGCGTAGTGTGTAGCGTGTTGTGTGTAAAATGCAGTGTAAAATGTTTTCAGAAAACACTTCTGGTATCTGACCTGAGCTAATCGGATTTTATGAATACATGTTTTCTTAAGTATTCTCTTTGGCAGAACGTCGACATAAATCCTAACAGAACATGAACATGATTTGAATATTTAACAAATGTAATTTACATTACATGTAATAAACTAATTATATACTAAGTTAGTCTAAGTTTTCGACAAGAGCCTCTATACTTTGTGATCTATACTTTCTGCACTATATTTTGCACTTGATTTTGCACTCGCCACCCCTGTTCGGTCCTAAAATGTACATATTCCGACACTCGAATTTTCCTTAACAAAATCCCTACAGAACATAGGTATACATTAGCTAGCGACCTAGCGTATATTTTTTTGTGTCAGTATATAGTTAATATAATATATACGTAAGATATAAAATATTTCGATCAAATATTCAGCGAAACACATATAGTGGTTGAAGTGGCCCCGTTCAAGCATTCTGAAACTATTTGAAATGTTTAGGTAGGAAAGGTTTGCCAAAGAAATATGTATATATGTATATATTTAGACATAAGTAGCTTTGTGTGATATATCAGTGATATTGCATTAGCCAGACTTGTCGGCGGCGAACCGTTATCGGTTATTGTGGTGAAATGTGTTCAAAGAGTTGGTGATAATGCATAGTTATTTGGTATTTTCAAGTTTCTTATAGTTTTCCTGTTTATTGCAAGGAAAACGGATTTGGTACTGTAGATAATGTGTTAAGTTTTTCGTCTGCTGTCCATCAATGATGTCCACCCAAGTTGACAGAGTTGTTGACAAATTTCCTGCTTGTCATGGTATACTAAACCAATTAACTAAGTCAGCCGGATGAGTTTTAGAACATTTACCACTTCGTCGACTTTCTTTTCTCTTTCTTTTGACTAGTCTGGACTAGCTCGGGATAATGTTTTGTGTTTGATTAAGCTCTTAATGACAATTCGGTTGTAGTTAATTGTACTTGCGGTTTTCACTTTGTACCCTAACTACAAACAACACAGGATACGTCGCAGCCATCTGTGAGATTATGTTGTTAGAAACTATAGAATGCTTACCCCAACGAAAAGTTGCATTTGGCTTGTGTGTAGTTTATAACTGTATATTGTAAAATCTTATGTCTTAAAAACACTTCTGGCATCTCACCCAAGGCGAAACTACATGTTTTATATACCCCCTTGCTAGAACGTATAACAATAATAATCAACAATAATAATCTACATTACAAATAATATATTAAAGCTCTCGGCAACGGCTTCTGTGACTGTATAACATGCACTGCTATGCCTCAGTTAACTCTGTAAGTCAGAGCACTGCACTGCCACTGGCTTCGTAGAGTCGCAGATTCTATTCTATTGCATTTTTGCAACTGATCCGGGTGTCCGGGTTTGGTCCTAAAATGCATGTATGTATTTCAACACTTAAAATGTTCCTTCATATCAAGAATCCGTAAGACATAACCTACATTATTAGTCTGTATTCAGTAATGTTTATAAAATCTTTCCATCAAATATTCAGCAAAATACATTTTAGTGGTTTAAGTGGTTCAAGCATTTTGAAAGTACTTGAAATGTTTTGGCAGTTCTTCAGATCTCAGTTGGCAAAACAAAAATTTTTTGCCAAAAATGTATGTTTATAGATTTCGTACATCAGTATAGCTCTGCGTGATATCAGTCATGTTGTGTGTATTTATGTGGCTTCCTTTCGGAAACTTCGTGTTATTATATCAAGTGAAGAAAACCAGTATAGCAGTGAATGCTTAAAACAATATTTTCCTCCCACATAATTCAATGGTAACGTCATATATTCATTCAATAATGGAAAAACCTGTTGAGGCTTACCCCGAAACGAGCACTAATGACTTGAGCGTGGGCGACTGACTCGGTCTAATGTTTGTACAAAACCTTTGCTAAAAATATACGGCTACTTGTGCTGAAATATATTTACTTCTTTATTTATTTATTTATTTATTTATTTATTTATTTATTTATTTATTTATTTATTTATTTATTTATTTATTTATTTATTTATTTATTTATGCGGAACAACAGCACTTCTCAACAGTTATACGTTTTCTCCAACTGGCCAGTATGCCGACTAAAGGCGTAATGACTCCTCGCTGGCCAATGCGCCTACTTGTTAGTTATCGAACGCTCGCACGCTGATTCTCCCCATTCTCCGCGCGCAGTTCCTTGGCTGTTAACCTTGGTTATTGCATAAGTCAGCATTTCTTAACAGGTTTTCTCGTAGTCTAATGGTGTATTCATATCCGCAAATATGACTCGGTTTACTCTGCCAAATCATGCTGTAAAACTCTTATTCGATGGCAGGTACGGGACAAACAACACAGGATATACGTCGCAGCCATCTGTGAGATTATGTTGTTAGAAACTATAGAATGCCTTACCCCAACGAAAAGTTGCAAACCCTAACGTAGAGTGTATTTGGCTGGTGTGTAGTTTATAATTGTATATTGTAAAATCTTATGTCTTAAAAACACTTCTGGCATCTCACCCAAGGCGAAACTACATGTTTTATATACCCCCCTTGCTAGAACGTCGACGTATTAAAATTGGATATTTTTAACAATAATAATCTACATTACAAATAATATATTAAAGCTCTCGGCAACGGTTTCTGTGACTGTATAACATGCACTGCTATGACTCAGTTAACTCTGTAAGTTAGAGCACTGCACTGCCACTGGCTTCGTAGAGTCGCAGATTCTATTCCATTGCATTTTTGCAACTGATCTGGGTGTCCGGGTTTGGTCCTAAAATGCATGTATGTACTTCAACACTTGAAATTTTCCTTCATATTAAGAATCCGTAAGACATAACCTACATTATTAGTCTGTATTCAGTAATGTTTATAAAATCTTTCCATCAAATATTCAGCAAAATACATAATAGTGGTTTAAGTGGTTCAAGCATTTTGAAAGTACTTGAAATGTTTTGGCAGTTCTTCAGATCTCAGTTGGCAAAACAAAAAATGTTTGCCAAAAATGTATGTTTATAGATTTCGTACATCAGTATAGCTCTGCGTGATATCAGTCATGTTGTGTGTATTTATGTGGCTTCCTTTCGGAAATTTCTTGTTATATTATATCAAGTGAAGAGAACCAGTATAGCAGTGAATGCTTAAAACAATATTTTTCTCCCACATTCAATGGTAATGGAAAAACCTGTTGAGGCTTACCCCGAAACGAGCACTAATGACTTGAGCGTGGGCGACTGAATCGGTCTAATGTTTGTACAAAACCTTTGCTAAAAATATACGGCTACTTGTGCTGAAATATATTTACTTATTTATTTATTTATTTATTTATTTATTTATTTATTTATTTATTTATTTATTTATTTATTTATTTATTTATTTATTTATTTATTTATTTATTTATTTATTTATGCGGAACAACAGCACTTCTCAACAGTTATACGTTTTCTCCAACTGGCCAGTATGCCGACTAAAGGCGTAATGACTCCTCGCTGGCCAATGCACCTACTTGTTAGTTATCGAACGCTCGCACGCTGATTCTCCCCATTCTCCGCGCGCAGTTCCTTGGCTGTTAACCTTGGTTATTGCATAACCTCATATAAAGAAAAATAAATACAAGAATAAATAAATAAATACAAAAATATTTGATTGAATACTGGAAAGAACAGATTCAACAGGGTGAAAACAATGGCAAGTTAAGAATTTTCAAAAAACTGAAAACTAACTTTGGTTGTGAAAAATACCTTTCTGAAATTCACAATTTCAAACACCGTCAAGCTGTCACAAAATTAAGGATTTCAGCTCGTAGATTACCTGTTGAAACTGGTCGATACAGCAATGTTTCATACAGTAATAGACTATGTAAACATTGCGATCTTAACGAGATCGGGAATGAAGAACACTTTTTAACGTCATGTACAAACACAAAGTTCGCCGATCTCAGAGTAAATTTTATTGATAACCTATATAAAGTAAATAGTTCATTCAAATTGTTTAATTCCCAAGATATTTTTATGTACCTTATGTCTATGCAAGACAGAACAGTTATGGCTTTGGCAGGGAAATACTGTTTCGATGTTTTAACAATTTTTGATAACTTAACGTAGATAATAGAAATTAACTTTATATATATGTAATATGTATGTCATGTGGTTGTAGTTAGTGTCACGTTTGTATCCTATATACCAAAGCTGGTATTGATGTTGTTGATCAAATAAATTTATGTATAAAGTCAACATTTCTTAACAGATTTTCTCGTAGTCTAATGGTGTATTCATATCCGCAAATATGACTCGGTTTACTCTGCCAAATCATGCTGTAAAAACTCTTATTCGATGGCAGGTACGGGCTTGACACTTCCGTCATCTCAGTGTAATCTGGGCCCATTATTTAAACCATGGATTGAAATTATAGACTGACATTATTGATATCAAATTATTTTGTCGAATTTTGCTTGCACGAGCGAAAATGTTCCAAAACGGGGAAAACCAGAACTCGGGAAAGCTAGGATTGAGCTCATTTTTACATATAGGAGTTTTTTATTGGTTTAACAATCATGGCAAGGACAACAGGACGTCAATCCTTTTTTAAATCCCATCAAAACATATAAACTATAAACCTAACCTAAATTTAAGCCAAACTATAGCTAAGTCTAAGACTAAAATATGATACCAAACTATAAATTACAAGTAATAATTTCGAACGTGCTGTTTGGCTCTGGTATCTAATCTATCATGGCCATGCAGACTTTGCTCTTTGGATGTCATATTAGGCTATCGAATGTTTCGAGAGCAAACCTGTTTGACGATTTAACACCAAGGCCATGAAAGCCCAATGCCCACTGGGGCGTGTAATACTAAACTCTTAATATTTTTTTTAATAGTGGCTTAAAACAGTGTAATAAATCATTACAAAACAACACTACATGATACGGCTTCACAAAGAATGTCAACCGATATTTAGCACCTACTTTAATAGCTATATTTTTTTAAGGATTAAAGGGCATCTTCTGGTTTGGTCATGCTCTAAAGGCCACCTCCAGTCCATTTTGTATGCTCTCTTCTTTAAACTAAATAATATAAAAATTACACGACCTGACAAGGCAATGGTTGATGGTTTTATTTCAGCTGGTAGTTAAAAGTGCCAGGAGGGACAAAATATTCGTGTGCCGTGTGTATACCAAGCAAATAACTGAAAAGTGTGATAGAGTGCCTTGGTTGTTTAATACTTGAATACAAAACTCGAAAGGACAAAAAAATAACCTATAGGCAGTCAAAGGCCAGTTTTATAGGAGCTGTTTTATACATGAACCCTGGCTGTCTATAGTTTGTGTAAATTGTGTAATTACGAAATTCTTTTTTTTTTTACCGCAAGAGGAGATTTGAATCATGCATTTAGACTTCGTTTACATCTTCTTTCATCTTTGGGCCCGCAGTAATTGGCTTTTGCTGTTGCGGTGTCCCTGCCAAAACTGTTTTCGTTCTGTATAATTATGTTTGTAATTGTAATGTGTAACTGGCAAAGCTAATAAAAAAATAAATAAAATAAAATAAACTTAACCAATTTTTCTTTGTAAATTTAGTTTTAATCCTAATCAGACCAGACCAGACCAGATGAATCAGCCAATAGGATTAGCGTCGGGTTACCGGTTATTATATGTTGTCATCCGATTGTTGTGGACAAAATAGGACAGAAGGGAAAATAAAAGACGGATACAGGGAAGACATGACTACTTAAGGACAATTTATTATGACAGGTCCACAATCCAAATGGCGACAGTTGTCTGACCGGTTGTACAGCAACATGCATTAGGGATCTCCGTGGGAGGTGTCCGGAAATTTGCATGATTTTGACCCGCATGCGGTTGAGGGCTCCGCGTGGACTTGTTTACTCCGCGAATAATACTTTTGTTTTCGATGACAATTTTGATCAAGAACGGCCACCTTAAGCTAGGTTAAGGGCTACGCTCGAAATGTCAGTATTTCGTTGCTAAAAATCTCGATGGTTCACTATATTTTGCTTTGCCATATCCAATTTTATCCAAAACATGCATTGCCTACCAATCTACGCTGCACTCTAGCTATTTTCTTTCACGTTAAGGCTGGCCCGAAACTGCCCTTACACTGTCACTGTCACGCACTGAAAATTACACTGGCTTATTGTTTCTATTTCCTGATGTGTTTTAACTTAAGCAAGTATGGAAACCTTTATAAGTCTCTGCATGTCGTTGGTTAACCGGCACTATACTAGTCAGTCCAGTGGGCGTTGATCAGGCCGCAAACGGGTGCAATTGAAAGTTTGACAAGCCTATACGCCTCTAGTTGTCAATGTCTGATTTATCTTTTGTGCCAGTGCACCGCCCTTTCGATATGTTTCCTAATATAACGCACTGCCTACACAGTACTTGTAACAATAAGATGTTAAGTCCATATGACATATTGCACATCATTTGTCCTTCATCCATTCTTGGTTCTACGCGTTTCGTTTTGATTGGTTTCAGTTTATAGACTCCCAATGATATTTTACGCTGATACCATTTTTCATGATCGGTCAGTGTAACCAACTTTCCAAGTTTCCACCAGTAATGCCACTTGTTAGGTTTGAAGTAAACCTCTACTTATAATAAAGTTTAGTCTATTTAGTTCAATCTTGACCGGCTTGACAATTCCGACGTCAAAAATTAACGATATTGTTATCGGTTTTTCATTTCGTCACACCGCATTATAATTTGCTTATCAAAGACCCTTTAGGAAGGTAGATCTAGTGTTTGGAGGTTTATCATATAATCTTAATGCACCTGTCTAAAGAGCTCTTATCAGTGTTTAATGTGTTCAGTTTTTGCTTATGTTGGCATTTTTTCTTGTGCTTTATATCAGCTTAGGTCACAATGTATATAGTGCTATATAGAGAATGTGCTTAAGTTGCATAGTATATATATGTTGGAGCGAACATATATGGGTTTGTAACCAAGCGAAGATTAGTTTTGCAAGCAGATGAACTCAGTTTTATATCTAATTTGACTTTGTTTGCTAAGAATCAGGAGATGATATTAATAGCGACCTACAGATCTAGTCTACGACGCGGGCTTCAAAATAAAATAAAAATATTGTTAATGAAAAGATCAGATGATTTGTATTGCCAAGAGTATTTTGAACTATTTTCACCACCGTCCTCGTTCTGTAAATAGTAACGCCACTCTTGGTACATTTTACAATTGTGTTAGGCTTTTAGCAGAACTGGAGCGTCTTGAAAGTCGTAAAAAAAGCTTGAAATGAACATAAAATACGGTAGTCAATATACTGTGACTTTTTTTAAATGGCTTCGTGTCGTCGAGCTTTCCGAGCCTGTCTGGCATATACCTTTGACCTTTGTATTTTTGAACATGATCTTACCAACAATGATAGTACACTCTATGTATAGCACTTCTTTTGTCATCTACATGTGCATAACGTTGTCATGCGCCAGTCTCGTGTGTGCAGCTTCTACGAATTCTTAGACCTAGTCTAGTTTATTATAAGTGTATGTACATGCATGGCTAATAATTTATTACCTACGATACAGTTATGTGCATGGTCAAAGTCAACCTATTGTATATAAAGGCTCGAAAATTCCGTCAAACTGTCGATCATCTATATTGCCTATATTGGACCTGCTTTTTCAACCCTTCAGCTACATGCAAGCCTACGTGCTTGCGTTGAGTTGTGCTTTATGCACGCTTCTGACCCATTTTTATGCGAACAATAGTGAGAACAGGTGAAATCCCTCGTATATATCTATTTGTGCGCATATAACTTGGCTGTGGCCTTTACTAAAGCACGGTTTAATGATTAAAGTAAGGACGGATATAACCACGTGGTAAAGCACAAACGCGATACCTTATGAGTCTCGAGAAGATTATAAATATATTGTTGAAGTTTCAATGGGTTTTTTTTTTTTAATGTTCTCAGCGACTCGAAATATTTCCGAGAGATCTCTACGACCAACCCTGCAGCTGATATTGCGAGCAGCGCTAAGATGTCTAGAAATTCCACGTCCGTATATACTGAGATAATTGATGCAGCGCGGTATCAACTATACTAACCTCTGTCTATTAATTTCCTTTTTTGTAAAGATTTCTAGTGCCTGATGTAACTGTCTTGTCAAAAAATATGTGACATACATTTACCGGCTGTGATTCAAGTTCGCGATTTTTTATTAAAAAAACAAAACATTTCTCTTCAATCAATTACTATAGTTGCTGTACTAATACAAACTGTACCAGTAGAGTTCCCAAAGTATATAGCGGCCCCTGGAAAGTAACGGCAAATTTTCGAGACCTCTAATAATTTCTGAGAGCAGCGGTCCCATCGGAAGTATATACCCGAAAGAACGCCTTTAGGGGCCGATTACATGAGCTGGGCCGGGCTAGCCCGGCTGACTCGTGTCACGAAATTCTTTCCTCGGCCACAAAAGGAGATTTTAATCAACGTTAGGATTCGTTTACATCTAAACTAAACCAATTCTTCTTTGCACATTTAGTTTATGCGAGTTACAAAACCACAGTGAGATCCTAATCAATCGCGTGAGCCCAGTTAGCCGGGCTAGCCCGGCCCGGCTCATGTAAACAGCCCCTAAATTTATAAGCGATATAACTTTCCATCTGACTGCAATTG
Organism: Paragorgia papillata; assembly: GCA_035771165.1. Taxonomy (NCBI): domain Eukaryota; kingdom Metazoa; phylum Cnidaria; class Anthozoa; order Scleralcyonacea; family Coralliidae; genus Paragorgia; species Paragorgia papillata. The sequence continues at coordinate 680,788 of JAWNZC010000096.1, forward strand.
TGTACAATCTGTTTGGAATAAGATAAATTGTCGGTGAAGCCCTGAAGCGGAATGCTGCCTGCGTAAGACAGTTTTACAAAGTCTGATCATGTATACAAAATCTGTAAGATGGTCAGAGAGCTATCACTGAAGATTTTACAGAACGAATGATACTGTCATTTCGAGCCCAATGCAAAGTCCCTTCGTCGCCAGTAAAACATGAAACTGAAGAATGAAATGCGACTCATTACATGACCGAACAAAAAGAAAGACGTAAAAAAGCTCTAATATAATATTGTATATAAGTAATAGATAAAGCATGAGCCGCGATCTGTATCTGATTTACAAGGCGAGCTCGTAATCAAATGGACGCATCTAAATAGCCATGTTTTCAAACTGTTTTTCATGTTGGAGTGATTTTAGCTAAGTAAATTGAGGAAATTTTTTTATGTAAATCAGGACGAATCTGTATGCGATTGATATTGATTAAATATTCATTTCTTTTGAATTTTCTTTATGAATTTATAATGAATTTGAGAATATTATATATAATATTGGCGGATGGCAAACATGAGGGTAAGTCATTTACTATTTTTGAACCGTCGATCATGCAGCAAGAAAAAACTGCTAGAGGAAAGAACCACCGGCTAATTGGATATATAGATGGGCGAGAAATGCCGAGAATTAGCAATTATTGGATAAGGCTGAGCATCCTATCAAGAATTATCAATTTGAGGCCCAGGTTTGTTTCATCTGCCGAACGCAGGCGGATAAACAAACCGACGCCTTGATAATTCTTGATATATGCGATAACCGAGTCCTATAATTGTTTTATTTTGCATAAAGTGTATCTTAACTTCTAATTACAAGGAAATGATCGTTTGCATGCATGGAAACAACAGAACGACAGTTAAAACCGCAGAGAACAAAGTTTTACAATAAAGTTGAACAATAAAGTTGGGGTGTTTTCGTCGAGAAAACAAGACATCAAGTTTCGACAGTCACCTGTGGAAGCTAGACACATCGCACAACAGCATGCAGGTCGTTCCTGTAGCAGTTTATCAAGGCTTTATCAAAACATATATACCGTTTCTCGATCTGCTAGGAGTACTTGTACATGCATGCTGCGAATACGCTCTCCATGGAAACTAATCCAATCTCGACCAATAGCGACCCAAAGCGACTGCTTATAGTGTATATATTTTAGGCGTAATATTTGCTAAGAGGGTGACGCATAGGTTGGATGTATAGTCAAAACGCACGCGAGGGATAAACAAACCGAAAATTTATGAGGCAAGCGAAAGTATTATATCATTTGCTACTTTTACATGCAGTAAATCAGGCACCAGACTGAGCGGGGGAGACAACTAGTCAAGGGTGTGATATATGGAAGGCTTGTGATACTCGAGAGACAATCAATGATCATTCGTCATCAGCTTATATATGCATGCCCCTTGTACCGCGAAAGGTGCGACACTAATTGTCGTGCAAAATACTACCTTTTTTACTGTACAAAATCGTTGAATCCTAATTTTTTATTCAAGAATGTGTTTTAGTTGTAAATAGTGAAATAAAAGTAGCGTGCTGCGTAAGCAGTGTGTTGAAACAGCAATCGAAATATAGTAAGGTTAGATATACTGCCGAAACACAGAACGTAGAAGTCGTTAGATTTCTACGTTCTCTGTTTCGGCTGGATATCTAACCTTACTATATTTCGATTGTTGTTTTAGTCGTAGCCCTGCGAAATATTTGTTTCGAGACGAAGTATTAAAGTTATTTTAATGTTCGAAGATATCTTAAGAAATATAAAGTCCATGATTCTTTTTGTCAATATTTGCTTTGGCGGCTCCCGCCGAAAACAGCCTCGACCGACGGTTTTAGCTGCTTCGATTTTTAGCTGCTTCGATTTAATGGTTTAAGGTGTTCGTTAAGGTTTGCAGACTCATTTCGGTAAAGCGCTCTCAATTCATCAGAATTTATGCTACAAAAATAAAATAGATATCGTTAGAAAGCTATTAAATAAGTATATTCATTTGTAGAATACAAAGTTAGTTGTATTTGATTTTGCGATAAACACAAGCCAATAATAGTTGCGAATTTTTAAATTTTTATTAAAACCAGAGGGCTTAAGAACAAAGTGTTTCATTTTGTTCAAAAAAAATTTTCGCAGTTCGATTCCAAGATAAATTTCCAAATTGTTAAGACCTTAAGTTTGGTTTACACTAACATACAAGCATGAGGTCAAGACGAAAATCAAGCACTAAAAGTACGTTCTCCTGTGGAATCGACTCAATTGAGACTAAACTCGTTAAAAAAATTTTCTTTGTTTTCTTCCGTTTATTATTGTGTGCTTCTGTTTATATTGTTTATGCATGCTTACTGTTGTGCTTCCCTTTGTTCTTATGGTTGTGTTTCTTATGCTTATCATGGTGTGCTTGTGCTTCTGTTAGTGTTTATGGTTGTCCTCCTGTTTATGTTTATCATGGTTGTGCTTCTGTTAGTGTTTATGGTTGTCTTCCTGTTTATGTTTATCGTGGTTGTGTTTCTGTTAGTGTTAGTGTTAGAGTTTGTTTGTTTGTGTTTATGGTCGTGTTTGTTTATGCTTATGGTTGTGCTCCTGTTTGTTTTTTCTTATCATGATTGTGCTTCTGTTTGTTTTTGTTCATGCTATGTATATGCTTGTGTTTATGGTTGTACTCCTGTTTATGTTTCTCATGGTTTTGCTTCAGGTAGTGTTTGTTTATGCTTATGATTGTGCTTCTTTTATGCTTATTGTCGTGCTTCTGTTTCGGTTAATGCTCGTTCTTCTGTGTATACTTGTGCTTGCATGTTCTTATGTCAAAGATTGGTGATTCTCACAGAAGTCTTGTCGTTTGTTGTGGCCTTTTTATATGCCCTTGGCCTATACCCTGGTATGACGAACAAACATTGACTCAGAACTCCTCCGGCTCGGAATATTTGCATGCATCCTCTCTTCTGCAAGTTTGATTTAATTTTGCAATTGGATGTAAAAAGAGACTGACTCGTACGACAATCATATGTGCACATATTTATATATTTATCTGTATTAACACAACTATCAACAAATTCAACAAGCCCTAAAAATTGTTTTCCCTCCTATCTACACAGCTATATAGCTACATGCACCCGCCACACTTATGTACAAACGCTCCCCAAATGAGCTGCGCGACCCAGCACGCAACCGGAATGTGTTCCCATTTTTAGTTCTTTTTGTCTTTAAATAAACTGTTTATGAACAACGATTTACGGTTCCTCTCTCTAACTAGTGCAAGGCAGAGACGATCCTTTCGCATGTCCTGGTGGGTCACAGCACGCAAGGTCCAGCCGTCTCCATGCTCGGATCTACTCTGTACATGTTGTGCCACGAACATTGTCGCGGTAGGACGTTTGCCATATATGGATAGTAATTGTTCTCCTCTAAGATTGCATGTAGTTGCATTGCAGCCTGTCGGCTGTGAATCGAGCCGCCCAACAGTATGCAGTTAATGCCACACGGATTCCACACATACACAGTCTTGTCGAGTTTTCCTAGTTTCCTCACAGAGGCCGGACAATCCGTCGCCGCCTTGTCTGTGATCAGTAGCGTCGCGTCTGCTTCGGCGATCCGCTTCTGAAAACGTTGGTCAATGATTTTCGTGGACAGTAAGCTTGTAGGCTCTTCGAAGACGAATCTTGCAGTCTGTTCCTTGCACTCTAAAGGGATGAAACGAGAAATTTGTTAGAAAATGGTCTAGATTGCTGGACGCTCAGGCTAGATTGAGGACGTACATGTAAGTCTGCCAAAACTGTATTACCGGCTTTCCTGCCTAGCGTTCTGTGCACTCCTTCCTTTAAGCCGGACAAAATTATAGCTTCCATTCATTCTTTGTTTGTGCATAGCCTCCGTGCATTACTAAGAGTCAGGCAAAACTATATACATCCTGGCTTTCTTCATAATGCTGTGTGCATTACAATACGACAAGCTAGCCAAAACCACAGCCTTCGTGTATCGTACACCATAACAAGACAACAAGCCAGCCAAAACCCCAGCCTTGGTATGGTGCGTGAATTACGACAACTGCGCCAGCAGCCTAAACTATATATACGGCCTCCGTTCATAATGCTGCATTATAGGTCAGCCAAAATTATGTAGTCTCCGTTCATAGTGCTGCGTGCATTACGAAAGCCAGCTAAAACTACTCCTTTGTGCAAAGTACATATTACTACATTGTACAAGCCTGTAAAGAACTGCAGCCTTCGTGCAACGTGCAACAGAACACTTCTACATGCAATGCAATGACCCATTAAACGTCGTTGATCGGTGTTGTTAGAGCATTACGTATAGCGAGGCCAATTTCAAAGCGTTTCTCACGAAAACCAGTGTTCAAACGCAAATAGAAAACCTTTTCGTCTGCGAGTTTTTTTAATAGTCCTAGCTCGCTTTGAAACGAACGGCAGGGGAAACTCCGCGTCTTGTTATCAGACTCGTAACAAAGGACGCAAAGTGTTCACAATTTCCTTCAGATCTATTAAAAGTCGCATCTACAATTAATAGAATCAAACGAACAACGTATTTGAAATAAATGACTGCTCTGACGTCACCTCGGACGTCACAGTGTCAATGAACCGTCGGGATTGCTTCATCGCGCCCCAGAGCTAGCAATGCTGCACGTACGCAGAAAAATTTAAAACTAGATAAGATATCTGTTCACTCACCAAAAATTGTAACTTTATTTCCGTTGTCGCACAGTTGCCTTAGGACATTGTGAGCCTGACGCAGCCCAGCTTTCTCGTTGGCTGGATCACAGTTAAGTAACAATACCACGTTCATTCTCTGTAAAAAATACAATTATGAGAAGCACGTCAATTATTACAAAGATGATCTTCCCTCGGGCAAGATCATTCTAAATTTCCGACTTGATTACAACCTATAGCACTAGGAAGTAGCGAGCCAAGATTACTGTACGTCGGTGCACGGTTGAAAATAACAATGCAGACTCAAAACATGTCTGACCACTTTGTCAACCTCGAACGACACTAATAACACCAAAATATGTTGTGCACTGTATATTTGAGAACGTTTATTTGTTCAGCAGTATCGCACAGCAGAATGTGGAATGTGATGCGTCATTGCCAGAAAAAAAAAACTTTTTAATAACTATATAAGATCACTAACTTTTTACAATATCTGTGCGAAATATTGACTTTGAGATTTCGTCAGCGAGTGGATCACGTATTAAAAATAAATAAGCAAATCGTGAATCGTTCTAGAGTCTAGACCTACGATCCTAACCAGAACCAGTTCGACTCATGTTTGCCTTTTGGGATCCAATGTTTGAAAACCTCAAAACCCATGCCTATAACAGTGTACGATAAAGTACATAAGTAGGTTCACCTAAAACTGTGCAAATATATGTGTCTTTATTTGTTTAAACGGAATGTTTTGACCTCAAAATTGAAAATTCTGGCAATCTTTAGGCCACCCGAGATCGTTTCAGATCAAATGTACAACAATATGCACAACTCAATAGGGGGTTTCACACTTTCGTCACAACAATGCATGATATTTGTACATTGACCCTTGGACTGCGCACGAAAACATGCTGCGGTATTGCATGGACGACTGGGGTTCTCGCTGACCGAGATCTGCAGAAGCCCAAATAACATGTTTATGTGATGATATGAAATTGAAAGTACAACTGTGGCAACTGTCAAATCGTGGTTATATCCGATTCACTGTTTTAATATACGACAGATAATGGCTAATCGATCACATCTGCAGCTGTTGCAATTAGATTTTTTCTCCTTCTACCTCGCTTTACACTTTACACGAGTTATTCCCCAAGCCCGATTTTTAATTTTCCGCTAAAACTATGGCAACGAGCAATCGTCGATAGCCTCTGTAAATTGAGAAAAACTTGGAAGCGAGCCATAATTGATTGAAACAATGCCGACATACTGGGTTTCAATTTCTTGAACAAACCGAAACGTTTACATGCCATTCACCTAAAGTCATCAGTACACATCAACAGATTTTTCTTTTGAAGTAACTATCGTCGCCCTGGTATAGATAACATAAATAGAAGGCGATATATCTCTCCATGTAGCGAGGAATAATACAATAGTATACTGCGCTATTTTTTGCAAACGGCGAAGGGGATTCCTCATCTTATTCGTCCACCCCCAAATGCGACGACTTTTTTGGCAGTCTTTTCTGGTTGCGGGCTCTCCAGGACGCTACCCGTTTCAATACGGTTCACCACAGGAGCAAAATCAATACCTTACTCACAAACAGATGTTTAGAAATCGAATGCTCTGGCAATCCGAAATCGTGTTGCATTCACCGAAGCGACGATTATTGCCTAGATCCCGGTCGTTGGACCCTAGCAGCGGCATTTTCAATCTTTGCACGATTTTCGACTGTTATACGAGTGTTTATAGACAGACCACCCCCTATTCTGTGGTCTCGTTCAGTCAATGTCCATTAAAAGGCAGCTGTATTACTTGGGTATACTTATATATAGCCACACCACGCGTTCGAACGCCGATATTTAAACGCGCATGAAAAAACACGTTCAAGCTCAGCAGCAAGAGAAACGCATGAATAAGAAATGTGTAACAGCTCGATTATTACAGGTTTGTCGACTGGAAGTTTACAGGTTTGTCGACTGGAAATTTCATTAGCTTTGGGGAGTAAAATCCTCGTCAATTGCATATATATCTTACGAGCAAAATACAAATTGAAAATCGCCAGAGGAGATTTACCACTCCACCACATCAACCTATACTTTGGGGTTTCCAGACATGCTCAGCGCCACTCGCAATTATCAGCAGCAGACCGATAGGAAAGCAAATAATTAGTTCTTCGCACTTTCGAAAATCTGTTGACGATTGCAATTTTAATTTTCTCTCAGTCATCAGTTTTGCCACTTTCGCTGACACCCCAAGCGAAAAAAGCTGCCAGCGCATGCAGCCATTTCTATTGTCTAGGCTTCCGTTGATTGATAAGACGAAAAACAATAAGGGAGATTTAATGTTCTATTTCTGTCAGGCGCTCGACCAATCAGAGCGCTGAACCAGCAATGTTTACCAGCGTGTTATATTTTGCTGATATTATTGAGTTGAACAACGGACCAAAACAACAGAACTTCGAAGAAGGTAATGATTTAGGACACGATCAAAGCCATTTCGAAGAGATTTGACCGTTGTATCACTCACTAATAAAACGAATCACCAAATACTGCGACTCAAACGTCTACCTCGAAATTGTAGGTTCAGAGTTATTGCCGTTCCACCGCAATATATATATATATGTATGTCAAACGTATTCGAAGACTTCTAGTTAGCTATAGGATTTTTAAACGATTTTCAAACGAGCATGCCTGTGATATTCGCATGGCATTGACCTTGCTTTTTGCCGAAATCGGATATTTCAACGATCAAGTTTCTACAGCTTAAAATAGCTATCACTTTTCTTTATAGCTCTCTCGTACATTAAACAGACTACCCGAGGTATTCAAAACACTTCTCAATATACATCTTTCTGCAAAATTTAAGCGTGTATTCCCCATATATGCAGGCGAACCACCGAGAGGACTTTCGTATTCGAAACGCCGCTACGTGCGTTTATCGCAGTCGCTCTGTAGAGGCTTTGGATATAAAAAAATATCAAGATAATATTACCTGAACGTGACGCGAGACTATATAAAGTATAAACAGGCGAATCTACTGAAAGCTACGCGGAGATTGTGCTTATTGCCTTCTTTATAAACGTATACTTATAAGAAAAGGGTAGTTTGGAGGCATATGGTTCTTAATATTACCAAGCTAGGCGCCTATCGTCGAGTTGTCATAACGTAATATTCGATTTCCCCTTTTCGAAACAAACAATATCGCGATGTCAATAGTTTGGGTTTCACCGATGTCATTTGACCGTTCCAGTGCCATTACCAATGCTTTAGAGCGACAAGCGACACTTCGTGTATATAAACGAAACCTATATATTCGCATTTAACTTCGAAGAAGATATTCTGGAAGCTTTTATCTCTATCTTATTAAATATTTCCTCGGAACATCGCTTTTGAAATTTTGTTCGAGTTTTGACAGTTCGTCGTTAACGCCTTGTAAGAATGTAAGTTCGAATATACTCACCGTCATGTTGCTGGATTAGAGATGGCTTTCGTCTCGATTTGCTTGCAATATCTCGACTCTCTTTCTAAACTGTGCTGCCGTTCTGTTGTTGTGCGAGCTCGTCGGCGTACTGTGGAGAACCAAAGTCTTTTTAAAACCCAGGGTAAATATGAACTGCTATTGTGCCATTAAGCGGTGACGTCAAAGGTGGCCAATAGGAATCGAGCTAGCTAATGACAATCTCACGAAACGAAAACAATTGATGATCTATTATTCAAATACTGCTCTCTCGGCTCTTTGTTTGCGAAACGTGGTTTTGATAAAGCTGGGAACAATATCCGCCCGAATTGAAAGGACTCTGCAAAACAACGGTGTTCTTTCGCATCAATATACGCGACGGCGTCAAGATCGAACTGACCGTGTTTACCTTCTTATCTTATCTTATGCCCGAAGGGACCTTTTTATAAGGGACACGTTTTTTCGCCCTCTCAGCATATTGTGATGTAACAGGGAAGAGAATCAGCTGGGCTTGGTGAAGTGTCAGTTCAGTTCGGAAGCCATTAAATGTAGAAAGAAAACATTAACGGAATATATTATATTTTAGAATCACTGATTGTTCCTTTTTTTATCGAAGGAGAACGAGGCAGCCGCACTGTTTCGACGTGCCTTATCGCAGAATTTTGACTTGAACTAGTGCTACTTATCTCTAAATTCCAATAAATCTTTGAGGGTATCGATGAAGTAATCTTCCTGGCAGAGACTTCCAGGCTTCCTGGCAGAGATTAGCCGTTTCTTAAAGCGCTTTTCGTGCAGATCTGTACTGAGAGTCAAAATTATTAAACCGAACTAAAGTGACTACAGTTGTGTAGGTGCTAAATTAGAACTGTGAAGCTTTCATTTTCAGTTACATTCTCATTGCTTATTGTCCCAGACGTGTTGGAATATAAATAAGTAAGCATGCATAGTATTGAATACTTCACATGCACTTGGGCATGTAGTCAACGAATACCGACTTACCAAGTAAACTTTGTGTGGCCGACTAATTACCAGTGACGCACGAATTGAACGGAAATTGCAAGGTATAGACCTGCACAATTTAGACAGGTACATAGGACAACGTGCATTCGGACACTTTCAAAACAAACTTGGCTGGTGCGTTGATAAACCTTAATACAACCTACGTTAGCCCTGGTTTTACCGTTTTAGTATATATATTGTCCGGATTTCCAGATTTAGAGGTGTCACTTGTGAGGGAAATATAGCCGGATTGACGTTAGACAGAATGAAATTAATAAGCAAAGGGTTAAGGCTAAAAAGAGTATGAGATCATGTAATTGCATGGTTATTTGCGACGACTTCAAGCAATACATTTGAAGCTTGTCACAAGTCACAACAAATCGGCTTTGACATTTACAAACTGAGCTGGTCTCTTTGGAGAGTGGTCGCAAGGAGAGCTTCAACTGTAGTATAATTTAGTGGTTAATGTATAGCTTTTAGTAAACTGGTTATAGCTGCATGGCTGTGCAGGTCGTAGAGTTTATATTATATTGGGCTTGGAAAATACGAGATAACAATAACATGTTCCTTGCTCATCCTGTATGCCTCATGCAAGTAAAGTCGTCATTAACGTTGGTCTAAATCAGGGTAGAATCCTCCTAAACTCTAAAGAGTAAGTTGCGCCCCTATTTAACAACTGTGAGCTCTGAAAACTTTGGAAACCTTGGTTTATAGATATAATGCTATGGTATACATGCATATAGATCAATTTAAGGAACAACTAATAACTGTTATTAAAGCACTAATATACATCAGTATTCAGTAATTCAGTCAAGTGAAAGCTGAATTTCCGTTTGCGGTTGATGAACCTCTTTTAATACTTGAAAATTCCTTTAGACCTTCGCCTTCGGGGCTCGAGCTAGACTGCTTCACTGTTTTGATGATATTGGCCACGGAACGACGTTTCAAGCTAGCTAGTGGGATGACATACCGTTCCACTTATCATATCATATTCATGCACGTCCTATAAAGAAGGACGTCCGTTATGACTGTTGCATGCTATAGGTATGACTATTGATGTAGCGAATTTTCGCTCTGGTATAAGGGTGTGAGAACTAACAATCTAAGACAAATTATAGTCTATACTTAGACACTGCAAAACAATCTTGAAATGGGTGTTATGTACTAGATGATATTTTAGCTCATTTCCTAAACGGGGTCAGAAATCGATCATTTCTTCTCCTAGTTATAATTAACTAAAGGTCGTACCCTCGAGTAGGCGTTTCTCAAGTTATTAAGAACCCAACTGATAACATCCTGACCTTTCCCAAATAATAAATATTCCGTATTTTTAATGATAAATTCTAAAGATCCAGAGCTATCTTCCGACCAAAAGTAAAACAAGGAATCTTCTCTAAAAACAAATAATGTATTGCACTCGGTTCTTTCTTTGTAATTTCGAATGTAATATTGTGGTTTCAGTTGTGAAACCCGACAGGCTTGAAAACGACTAAATTTAATGATATTCCAGTGTTGTGCATGTGGGTTTTTTACTGCTGCCCACGCGGCCTATCGCGACCACGTGAACTGCAGCACTTGCACGAAACAAAGAATATCCAATGCAAAGCTATATTGACAAGATAACAACAAATGCAGTATGATGCACTATACACACGCAATATTAAAACCACAGCCTTCAGGTATATCTGACAGGATGAATAATCATCTTTTTCGCCCAAACAACGATAGGTTTAACAATATGGAAATGGGAGAAACTTTTTTAATAATTCCCTAAGAATCAAGGGTGCGGTTTAGTTCTTTAACTGTATGCCAATATATGCCCAAATTCGCACTACTTAACGAAGTGTATATCTGATAAACAAACGGTTTGACTTGTGGACGTGGCAATTTTTTCTATAGTCTCCCCGATGGCCTGATTCCCTTATTAGGATTTATGCTGCACGTTGTTGTGGTTCGATGTACTTTCTATTGCTCAAAATATAAGGGCTGTTTGTATTGCGAGTGATGAGTAACGAATAAACAATTAAAATTTAAATAGCTCTTTAACTCGTCATTGTTAAAAATATAAATTCTAATTTCCGGATTCTAATATCTTTTACTTACCTAACAAAAATTCGTTTTATGATCTTCTTTTTATAATTTATATATAAATTTAGTCATCGCCATAACTGACATTTTACTAACAGAACGATAACCCTTTTGGTTTTAGTTTCATGGTGTAATATTCCGTTGTCTCCGCGCAGGTGCTGACGAAGGACAAACAAAGCAGACCGAATGGCGAACGTTCTCGACTAATTTTACTAACATCCTACTTATTTGCTCATCTGTTAATTTAATATTAATTTATAATACGTGCACAGCCTTTTTAAATTTTTATTTTTGTATTTTTTACATAACCGATTCAAACACCGACTTCTCATAACTTCCTCGCCCGCGCTGTCGGGTTTAGCGGAAGGCGAGAACAAATAAAGGCCTGACATTCAAGTTACAGAAAGTTGAAACGTGTCGACAGTTCTCGGCCCAGATTCAACCTTATGCAAAATCTTTTCTCATTTATGCAAGCCGAAGCCATATTTTATGATTAAAAAATGTAAAAAAGTAGAGTAGTGCGTATAGGCAGGGATTTTTAGTAACGAGATACGAGCGTCAGCCTTCATCACCTAGAACGAAATGTGGATTTTTACTCTGATGAAGGGCTCCAATCCACACTTCCGTATTTCATTCTGAAAAATATCGGCAGTTCACCACCTCTTCGCTTTTCTATCTTTTATGATTCGACCGGTGCTAGTCTAGACCATAGGCGTAGCAGGTATATATGCCTCCTTAGTGGACAAACATCTATTGGCTTAAATTTTATCGAAGTTAATGTTAACAAGATTCAGGCCAAACATGTCCAGAGTATGCAGAGAAACCGACTACTTTCAGTAAGCTGGACAGTCAAAACAAGCTACCACAGAGTTTGAGTAACTGTCGCACGTGGGTCGTGGGTAAAAGGTCGTGGGTAAAGTCGTGGGTCGGAAAATATGCTAATATATTGATGATGGTAATGGTAATGATAACGATAGATAATGATAATGGTAATGATAGATAATGATAATGGTAATGGTAATGATAATGATAATGATAGATAATGATAATGGTAATGGTAATGATAGATAATGGTAATGGTAATGGTAATGGTAATGGTAATGATAGATAATGATAATGGTAATGGTAATGATGGATAATGATAATGGTAATGGTAATGTAATATGAGAATGTAATAATTGTGAATGAAAGTGGCTGCGTCGCAACCCAAGTACATGTCGTCCTTTGCATTGGCTGTAATATCCGACCTGTTCTGGCTAGGGCGATCGAATATTGAACTGCTGGACAGAAATTAAACTGACCAGGGCTTATCTTTGTGAGATAATCTGTCGGTCCTCGCGAGTAAATGGCGCGTGGCGCGGGTAAATTTTTGTACAATTAATGTACATTACATTACATTACATTACATTACATTACATTACATTAGCATATTTTCCGACACACGACCCACGACAGTTATTCAAACTCGAGTTTAACCCTTTGAGACCTGAACACGACTTTTATTATTTTAGTAACTTAGGTTAGATATACTGCCGAAACAGAGAACGTTATTTTACTCTGGCTAACGCCAGACGATTTTACTGGTCAACGGGAAAGCTCCAGGCTTTAAAGTGTTAAAAGCTTATGTGCTAGACACATGTCGCCAATGTGTTTTCTATAATGACTGTGAAATGAAATGAGCGGACTTTTCTATTTCGAGACGTCTGAATATTTTAGACAGTAAAGTAGTAAATGTATTTCTTCTGACGTGTTGACTCCTTTACTACCGAAGGCTCGATCCACTTGAGACTTGACAAGTAAAATCGTCTGGTGTTAGACACAGTAAAATAATAATAAATTGACAAGGCGTTTCAAAAGACGTGCCCTTGTTCAGGTTGCCTTGTTCAGGTTGCTCTGACAGACCGGCAAGATGGCATGAAATGCGTAAGTACATTGTCATTGACGTCCGCAATCTCTGAAAATTCAATATTATGATCATGACACTCGACAGTGCTAGAATCGTCCTGCCCTTGGCAATGTCGGGTGGCATGAGCTGTTTAATAGCACGGAGAGAGCGGAGCTTACAGTATTATTCAGAAAGGGAGGGCCGAGGCGTTACTATAATAAGGAAGTGCTAGCACAGTTGATTGGAGAAGCAAATAAAATGATATAGTGTATAGTTGGTTGATGTAAATCTGTTACATTATATACACCAAGCTCGCAAACGCGCACCACATCTAGTCATGTACTATACATGTATACGTAAAACCTATCATATATATCATATCAAATCATATCTTAACTGCATCTCATATACAAACGCTGCCGCTTAGGAGCACACATATGTATGAAGATGAATTTCAAATGACGTGCCCTTGTTCAGGTTGGTCTGACCTGCAAGATGGCATGAAATGCGTAAGTACATTGATTTGCGTCAGCAATCTCTGAAAATTCAATATTATGACACTGCATGACATGCTGGAAATCATCGTGTAATTCGTGTTGTTGGCAAGCATGGGGTGACGTGTGGTATCACATGAGCTGTTAGCACGTGGCCGGATATATGTAATATGAGTCTGCGCGCAGGCTAGAATATAGCCTGGTACCCTGGCCCAATCAAAGAATATGGGCCAGGTAACCACTAAAGACTTCTGCTTTCCTATTGGTTGAAATTTCGCGCGTTTTTAGTGGCTATGAGTAAAACTGCAATCGTCATAAGTGGATTTAGCCCTGATGACGCGAGAATGAGATTAGTGGTTACCTGGCCCTTATTTCTTTTGAAATTGGGCCAGGGAACCAGGCTAGCTAGAATAAAGCTCATTATTCAGAAAGGGAAAGCGTTTATATAACAGGGAAGGGGAAGTCCTATCACTATTGGAGAAGCAAATAAGCGCGGGTTAATGATATGCGTGGTTGACGGTTGATTGATCATTGATGTAGATCTGTTACATTACACCAAGCTCGCCAACGTACCACATGTATACTATATACATGTATACGGTTAGGAGCACACATTTGACTGAATTTGCTACCTTATATACTGTAGCTCTTCATCCGAGCTTCAATATAGCTCAATGTGATATATAATGACAGTTATAGAGCATATAACCAGTCATATAAGGTTATATAAATGCATGGTAAATATTGTTATAAGATTAGAAAAAGTATCATTTAACTGTCTATTTTCAAAAAAGTTAGTAATATTTTGTCACCTTGGCTTTGGCATAAACGTTGAAGTCTGGATCCGTGAGAGACTACAATCACTCGTAGTCATATAAGTAGACAGGGAATTTTAATGAATAATGCGAACTAATTATTGAAAATACAGGCTTGAAAAATGGAAAATGGCTGGTGGTATAAACAAATTGGCAGCTATAGGTCATGCAGAGCCGTCATACCTACGTGTCGGTGTTCCTATAGCTAATCAGTTGCAAATTATAGCTGGTAATATATTCTTTCTTATTTCCCCCGTTACTTTCGATTATGCATATCATAGAAGAAAAATAGCCATCTAATCTATGACCATCACATGATTGATATTGGCATTCAACAGCATGTTCGTTGGCGTTGGTCACAAGATTCGAACAATAAATCAGCTGATTTAACACTTTGAAGCCTGGACCTCTCCCTGTGCTGAATAAAATCGTCTTGCCTTTATTAGCCAGAATAAACCTTAAAGACTCGTCGTCAGGCTTCAAAGTGTTGAAGAGATAGGTTTTAAGACTTTGAGGCCTGGACCTCTCCCTGTGCTGAATAAAATCGTCTGGCGTTAGTCAGAATAAACCTTAAAGGCTCGTCGTCAGGCTTCAAAGTGTTAACGGTAGTCAATATTGAGGAACAACAACACGACAAAGATGTCAAAGGCCACACATTAGTATAATAGGTTCCGGTGTATCTATAAAAATATAAAGAGAATGATGTCCAGGTTCTTGGAGTGTAGACTTGTGTCTACTGTATTATAATCACTGAGTATAATAATTATCGCTGAAACTATAGTGCGTTCACTCACGCACCATTAGAAAATATTCTTCACCTCCAAATCTTCTTAACTTAACTAGGTATATAATATATATCTTGTTTTAAGATATTTAATTTGTTTTAAGCAAAGAAATTTTTCAGTCAAGTAAACACAGTAAGATTATTATGGCTTGCAGTCCGGACAAAATAATCTTATAACAAGCACTTATTTTCTTCAGATAAGCTAGTTGTTATTACGGATTTGGACATGATATGAAATACTTGATATGAAAATTTAACCCCTTTGCGTGCATAATGACTTTTATATCTTTGCTTGTCAATTATTGTCAAACGAAATGATTTGAAACATTGTATGCTTAGACCACTTTCAATTGATAATTTAATGCAAAGATTTGTCTAAATTTCACTTAAAGGGTATTGGCGATAAAAATTAAGTTTATCTCATTTGAAAGAATTCCGTATCTGTTTTGGTTTTGGAAATATTTCATTTCGACCAAACTAATGTCCGCCATCTTGGAATTATTTTCGATATGCAAAAGTATGCATGTGACGACATTAAGCAGGGTAAAGTGAAATTTTTATCCTGCCAACCTTATGATATTATGAGCTAGAAACTCGATTTTTTGTTGCGCTATTTCCATTTTAAATTGACCCACAACATTTAAAAAGCGCGTGGAAATTTGGTCACAAACGGAGTAGTCTCATCAGGTTTACCCTGCTTGTGACGTCACCAATTTCCTCGTTAATTAGACCCAATATTACAACAAGATGGCGGACAGCACGCTGTCTTTGGTCGAAATATTTCAAAACACAAGAAAGATACAGAAAAATTACAAAAGGTCTTCTTATACCATTTGACGAGTTCTTTCAAATGGGACAAATTTAATTTTTATTGCCAATACCCTTTAAGGGCCTGATTATATGAGCCGTGCCGGGCTATAGCCCGGTTAACCTGGGTCACCGGATTAATTAGGATCGTACTGTGGTTTTAAAACTCGCATAAACTAAATTTACAAAGAATTGGTTTAGTTTAGATGTAAACGAATCTTAACATTAATTCAAATCTCCTTTTGCGGCCAAGGAAAGAATTTCGTGACACGAGTCAACCCGGTTAGCCTGACTATAGCCCCTTAACCTTCATGATCACAATGAGGACGATTGCGCTGACATGTTGTTACACGATAGTGATGATATATATAATGTTGTGTTGCTCAGTTGTTGTACGTTCTCGAGAGGCTGGTCAGCAAACCAAACCTCGAGCGAACGCCAACTTCATGGCAGTTTGTGCAGCGGAATGTGCCAGGATGTATAGGTCTAGCTTGTCGAAACTAGATATCAAAATATTTGTTGTTTTCACACACTTTGAGACATAGGAATTCAAGTCAAATGTAAAACTTTTAGTGGAACTTTATTGGATTCGGTAAAACCATTTCGAAAAACTTGCAGAAATATACATAGGTGGCTCGTTAATTTTGGCCACCAGTGTACGTGCATAATGGTCAAGTGTGAGACATTATTATAGTTTAAGTCCTGTTGGTATTGGTATATTCACAGTGTAATTTTCCATGCATCCTGTCACGCAGTATCGTTGCCACACAACTTCAGTGCACGAACCATTCCGCTGTATAACATGCTGTGCAATGGCTAAGACCGTTGCATGGACTATATTGCAACGTGTAACATGTTGTGCAATGACCAAGATCGTTGCACGAACCATCGGCACAACGTGTAACATGCTGTGCAATGCCCAAGATCATTGCACTGACTATTGCAGCGTCTAGCATGCTTTGCAATGACCAAGATCGTTGTGACACAAGTTGCACGAACCATTGCAGCGTGTAACATGCTGTACAATGGTCAAGAACCATTGCAGCGTGTAACATGCTGTACAATAGTCAAGACCGTTGCAAGACAAGTTGCACGGACGATTGCAACGTGTAACATGTTGTACAAATACCAAGTTGGTTGCACGGTCTATTGCAAGCTGTAACTAAACATGTTGTGCAATGACCAAGATTGTTGAACGGACTATTGCAGCGTGTAACATACCGTGCAATGGCCAAGATCGTTGCAAGGACTATTGCAGCGTGTAACATGCTGTGCAATGACCAAGATTGTTGCACGAACTATTGCAGCGTGTAACATACCGTGCAATGACCAAGATCGTTGCAAGGACTATTGCAGCGTGTAACTTGTTGTGCAATGACCAAGATCGTTGCACGAACCATCGGCACAACGTGTAACATGCTGTGCAATCAATGACCAAGATCGTTGCACGGACTATTGCAACGTGTAACATGCTGTGCCATGACCAAGATCGTTCCACGGACTATTGCAGCGTGTAACATGCTGCGTGTAATAATTGTGGGCTCGATCCACTTGAGACTTGACAAGTAAAATCGTCTGGCGTTAGACACAGTAAAATAATAATAAATTGACAAGGCGTTTCAAAAGACGTGCCCTTGTTCAGGTTGCCTTGTTCAGGTTGGTCTGACAGACCGGCAAGATGAGCTTGAGACTTGACAAGTAAAATCGTCTGGCGTTAGACACAGTAAAATAATAATAAATTGACAAGGCGTTTCAACAGACGTGCCCTTGTTCAGGTTGGTCTGACAGACCTGCAAGATGGCATGAAATGCGTAAGTACATTGTCATTGACGTCAGCAATCTCTGAAAATTCAATATTATGATCATGACACTCGACAGTGCTAGAATCGTCCTGCCCTTGGCAATGTCGGGTGGCATGAGCTGTTAGCACGGAGAGAGCGGAGCTTACAGTATTATTCAGAAAGGGAGGGCCGAGGCGTTACTATAATAAGGAAGTGCTAGCACAGTTGATTGGAGAAGCAAATAAAATGATATAGTGTATAGTTGGTTGATGTAAATCTGTTACATTATATACACCAAGCTCGCAAACGCGTACCACATCTAGTCATGTACTATACATGTATACGTAAAACCTATCATATATATCATCATATCAAATCATATCTTAACTGCATCTCATATACAAACGCTGCCGCTTAGGAGCACACATATGCATGACTATGAATTTCAAATGACGTGCCCTTGTTCAGGTTGGTCTGACCTGCAAGATGGCATGAAATGCGTAAGTACATTGATTTTCGTCAGCAAATCAGCAATCTCTGAAAATTCAATATTATGACACTGCATGACATGCTGGAAATCATCGTGTAATTCGTGTTGTTGGCAAGCATGGGGTGACGTGTGGTATCACATGAGCTGTTAGCACGTGGCCGGATATATTTAAATTTATTTGATCAACAACATATATATCCGTGGCCGGATATATGTAATATGAGTCTGCGCGCAGGCTAGAATAAAGCTCATTATTCAGAAAGGGAAAGCGTTTATATAACAGGGAAGTCCTCTCACTATTGGAGAAGCAAATAAACGCGGGTTAATGATATGCGTGGTTGACGGTTGATTGATCATTGATGTAGATCTGTTACATTACACCAAGCTCGCCAACGTACCACATGTATACTATATACATGTATACGGTTAGGAGCACACATTTGACTGAATTTGCTACCTTATATAGCTCTTCATCCGAGCTTCAATATAGCTCAATGTGACAATGTTATAGAGCATATAACCAGTGCCGGATTAACCATATGGCTGAAGTGGCTTATGCCACGGGCCCCGCGCTTTTAGGGGCCCCGCGCTTTGCTCAGTTTCGATTTTTTAGCGCGGGCCCAAAAAGTGTGGGGCCCCAAAAACCGCAAGGCCACGTACAAAAGTAAAAAAAACGATGCTCCAAAATTAAAAAAAGAGGTACCGCAAATGAAAAAGCGAGGCGCCGGGGCCCCAAAACTCAAAAAACAGGCCCCAAAAACAAAAAAAAACCCGAGGCCCCAAAAATAAAAAAGCAAGAACCCATAAATAAAAAAGCGAGCTAGGCCCCAAAACTAAAAAAAGCAAGAACCCATAAATAAACTAGCGAGGCCCCAAAACTAAAAAAAGCAAGAACCCATAAATAAAAAAGCTATAGCGAGGCCCCAAAAATAAAAAAAGCAAGATACCATAAATAAAAAAGCTAGGGAGGCCCCAAAAATAAAAAAAGCAGGCCGGAACCATAAATAAAAAAGCGAGGCCCCAAAAATGAAAAAGCGAGAACCCAAAAGTAAAAAAGAGCCACAATAAGCGAGGCGCTGTTGCCACAAATACAGATGCGTCCAAGAAAAGTGCAACGGCCGGAAAATTTAAAATTGCAGTTAAATTGCCTTATGCTAACTGTAATAATAAATGCTGAAAGAATAGATTGCTGAATTTCGTGGAAGACGGTTAGACGGCAGAAGTTAATTATGAACGCTATCGAGGTACTTTTGAAGTAACGTTTCAGGTACGTACTTTAGGTTATTATACTTGATTACTCGTTTTAGATTTTCAAGTATTTCAATATATACTATATATTTTACAGTGCAACCTGTAGCTGTCAGCATTCAGCCTGTCATATGATATTATTGTTGATAATGACTCGTATATTGTTCCTGTTGTTTAGCCATTTTGACTTTTAACCTTTGCTGCTGTAAAAATAATACTTATATAATTGTTAATGCTATATAAACTGCGTTGGATTTTAGTTCAATTATTGATGTATATTTCTGTTTTGTAAATACACAGGCAACTTTTCAAATCGTGGAATATTGATATTTTTTAATCTTTCTGATTTCAGGGAAACCTGAATTCACAGGGGGGGGGGGTCAAGGGGCCCCGCGCTGATAATATGCCACGGGCCCCGCGAACCGTTAATCCGGTCCTGCATATAACCAGTCATATAAGGTTATATAAATGCATGGTAAATATTGTTATAAGATTAGAAAAAAGTATCATTTAACTGTCTATTTTCAAAAAAGTTAGTAATATTTTGTCACCTTCGCTTTGGCATAAACGTTGAAGTCTGGATCCGTGAGAGACTACAATCAGTCGTAGTCATATAAGTAGACAGGGAATTTTAATGAATAATGCGAACTAATTATTGAAAATACAGGCTTGAAAAATGGAAAATGGCTGGTGGTATAAACAGATTGGCAGCTATAGGTCATGCAGAGCCGTCATACCTACGTGTCGGTGTTGCTATAGCTAATCAGTTGCAAATTATAGCTGGTAATATATTCTTTCTTATTCCCCCCGTTACTTTCGATTATGCATATCATAGAAAAAAAATAGCCATCTGATCTATGACCATCACATGATTGATATTGGCATTCAACAGCATGTTCGTTGGCGTTGGCCACAAGATTCGAACAATAAATCAGCTGATTTAACACTTTGAGGCCTGGACCTCTCCCTGTGCTGAATAAAATCGTCTGGCGTTAGCCAGAATAAACCTTAAAGACTCGTCGTCAGGCTTCAAAGTGTTAAAGAGATATGTTTTAACACTTTGAGGCCTGGACCTCTCCCTGTGCTGAATAAAATCGTCTGGCGTTAGTCAGAATAAACTTTAAAGACTCGTCGTCAGGCTTCAAAATGTTAACGGTAGTCGATATTGAGGAACAAAAACACGACAAAGATGTCAAAGGCCACACAATTAGTATAATAGGTTCCGGTGTATCTATAAAAATATAAAGAGAATGATGTCCAGGTTCTTGGAGTGTAGACTTGTGTCTACTGTATTTTATTATAAAAATAGAGTGTTTTATTGATTTTTCCGCCACTAATAAAAGTGATAATCTCACATGTGCGATTATTTATGATAATCGCACATGTGACGATTATCGCTGAATCAGCATTATAGTTTAATGCAATTTTTGCAAGGCAACAGGACAATTTTTTTATATAATAAACAGAACAATACATGGATGCTTGGAAATATGAAATTTATTTCTCGTGTTGAACAGGATATGTCACTCGTTCGCTTCGCTCACTCGTGAGATATCCTGGTCAACACTCAAAATAAATTTCATATTTCCGCACATCCATGTATTATTCTCTATATAATCACTGAGTATAATAATTATCGCTGAAACTATAGTGCGTGCGTTCACTCACGCACCATTAGAAAATATTCTTCTCCTCCAAATCTTCTTAACTTAACTAGGTATATAATATATATCTTGTTTTAAGATATTTAATTTGTTTTAAGCAAAGAAATTTTTCAGTCAAGTAAACACAGTAAGATTATTATGTCTTGCAGTCCGGACAAAATAATCTTATAACAAGCACTTATTTTCTCCAGATAAGCTAGTTCTTATTACGGATTTGGACATGATATGAAATACTTAATATGAAAATTTGACCCCTTTGCGTGCATAATGACTTTTAAATCTTTGCTTGTCAATTGTCAAACGGAATGATGTGAAACATTGTATGCTTAGACCACTTTCAATTGATAATTTAGTGCAAAGATTTGTCTAAATTTCACTTAAAGGGTATTGGCAATAAAAATTAAGTTTATCTCATTTGAAAGAACTCGTCAAATGGTATAAGAAGACCTTTTACAATTTTCCGTATCTGTTTTGGTTTTGGAAATATTTCGACCAAACTCAGCATGCTGTCCGCCATCTTGGAATTATTTTCGATATGCAAAATTATGCATGTGACGACATAAGCAGGGTAAAGTGAAATTTTTATCTTGCCAACCTTATGATATTATGAGCTAGAAACTCGATTTTTTGTTGTGCTATTTCCATTTTAAATTGACCCACAACATTTAAAAAGCGCGTGGAAATTTGGTCACCCACGGAGTAGTCTCATCAGGTTTACCCTGCTTGTGACGTCACCAATTTCCTCGTTAATTAGACCCAATATTACAACAAGATGGCAGACAGCACGCTGTCTTTGCTCGAAATATTTCAAAACACAAGAAAGATACAGAAAAATTACAAAAGGTCTTCTTATACCATTTGACGAGTTCTTTCAAATGAGACAAACTTAATTTTTATTGCCAATACCCTTTAAGGGCCTGATTATATGAGCCGTGCCGGGCTATAGCCCGGTTAACCTGGGTCACCGGATTAATTAGGATCGTACTGTGGTTTTAAAACTCGCATAAACTAAATTTACAAAGAATTGGTTTAGTTTAGATGTTAACGAATCTTAACATTAATTCAAATCTCCTTTTGCGGCCAAGGAAAGTATTTCGTGACACGAGTCAGCCCGGTTAGCCTGACTATAGCCCCTTAACCTTCATGATCACAATGAGGACGATTGCGCTGACATGTTGTTACATGATAGTGATGATATATATAATGTTGTGTTGCTCAGTTGTTGTACGTTCTCGAGAGGCTGGTCAGCAAACCAAACCTCGAGCGAACGCCAACTTCATGGCAGTTTGTGCAGCGGAATGTGCCAGGATGTATAGGTCTAGCTTGTCGAAACTAGATATCAAAATATTTGTTGTTTTCACACACTTTGAGACATAGGAATTCAAGTCAAATATAAAACTTTTAGTGGAACTTTATTGGATTCGGTAAAACCATTTCGAAAAACTTGCAGAAATATACATAGGTGGCTCGTTAATTTTGGCCACCAGTGTACATGCATAATGGTCAAGTGTGAGATATTATTATAGTTTAAGTCCTGTTAGTATTGGTATATTCACAGTGTAATTTTCCATGCATCCTGTCACGCAGTATCGTTGCCACACAACTTCAGTGCACGAACCATTCCGCTGTATAACATGCTGTGCAATGGCTAAGATCGTTGCATGGACTATATTGCAACGTGTAACATGCTGTGCAATGACCAAGATCGTTGCACGAACCATCGGCACAACGTGTAACATGCTGTGCAATGACAAAGATCATTGCACTGACTATTGCAGCGTCTAGCATGCTTTGCAATGACCAAGATCTTTGTGACACAAGTTGCACGAACCATTGCAGCGTGTAACATGCTGTACAATGGTCAAGACCGTTGCAAGACAAGTTGCACGGACGATTGCAACGTGTATCATGTTGTACAAATACCAAGATGGTTGCACGGTCTATTGCAAGCTGTAACTAAACATGTTGTGCAATGACCAAGATTGTTGCACGGACTATTGCAGCGTGTAACATACCGTGCAATGACCAAGATCGTTGCAAGGACTATTGCAGCGTGTAACATGCTGTGCCATGACCAAGATCGTTGTACGAACCATCGGCACAACATGTAACGTGCTGTGCAATGCGCAAGATCATTGCACTGACTATTGCAGCGTCTAGCATGCTTTGCAATGACCAAGATCGTTGTGACACAAGTTGCACGAACCATTGCAGCGTATAACATGCTGTACAATGGTCAAGACCGTTGCAAGACAAGTTGCACGGACGATTGCAACGTGTAACATGTTGTACAAATACCAAGATGGTTGCACGGTCTATTGCAAGCTGTAACTAAACATGTTGTGCAATGACCAAGATTGTTGCACAGACTATTGCAGCGTGTAACATACCGTGCAATGGCCAAGATCGTTGCAAGGACTATTGCAGCGTGTAACATGCTGTGCAATGACCAAGATTGTTGCACGAACTATTGCAGCGTGTAACATACCGTGCAATGACCAAGATCGTTGCAAGGACTATTGCAGCGTGTAACATGTTGTGCCATGACCAAGATCGTTGCAAGGACTATAGCAGCGTGTAACTTGTTGTGCAATGACCAAGATCGTTGCACGAACCATCGGCACAACGTGTAACATGCTGTGCAATCAATGACCAAGATCGTTGCACGGACTATTGCAACGTGTAACATGCTGTGCCATGACCAAGATCGTTCCACGGACTATTGCAGCGTGTAACATGCTGCGTGTAATAATTGTGGGCTCGATCCACTTGAGACTTGACAAGTAAAATCGTCTGGCGTTAGACACAGTAAAATAATAATAAATTG
Source organism: Paragorgia papillata (assembly GCA_035771165.1). NCBI lineage: Eukaryota > Metazoa > Cnidaria > Anthozoa > Scleralcyonacea > Coralliidae > Paragorgia > Paragorgia papillata. The sequence goes on from JAWNZC010000096.1 coordinate 704,797, forward strand.
ACAAGGCGTTTCAAAAGACGTGCCCTTGTTCAGGTGCCCTTGTTCAGGTTGCCTTGTTCAGGTTGGTCTGACAGACCGGCAAGATGAGCTTGAGACTTGACAAGTAAAATCGTCTGGCGTTAGACACAGTAAAATAATAATAAATTGACAAGGCGTTTCAAAAGACGTGCCCTTGTTCAGGTTGGTCTGACCGACCTGCAAGATGGCATGAAATGCGTAAGTACATTGTCATTGACGTCAGCAATCTCTGAAAATTCAATATTATGATCATGACACTCGACAGTGCTAGAATCGTCCTGCCCTTGGCAATGTCGGGTGGCATGAGCTGTTAGCACGGAGAGAGCGGAGCTTACAGTATTATTCAGAAAGGGAGGGCCGAGGCGTTACTATAATAAGGAAGTGCTAGCACAGTTGATTGGAGAAGCAAGTAAAATGATTTATACAATACCCTTGTTGCTATGCGTGTTTTCATTGGTTATTGCCCATGATCTATTAGAGGACAGACGCATGGTCACGTCAGATCACGTCAGCTGACTTGCTTTTTTCTTTCTTCATGCCCCAAAACCCGACAGGGTTTTTTAAAAAACCTTTTAAGTTTTTGTATTGTATAAAACAAATAGATTCCATTTTTTTGTTGTCTGTTCAGTTATAGATGCACAGAAGACGTCACAACGTGGTAAGAACATCAGTGACCCACTCGACTGCGTCTCGTGGGCCACTTTTTTGTTCTTACCACGTTGTGACGTCATCTGTGCATCTATAACTGAACAGACAACGGCAAAATGGAATCTATTTGTTAAATAGTGTATAGTTGGTTGATGTAAATCTGTTACATTATATACACCAAGCTCGCAAACGCGTACCACATGTAGTCATGTACTATACATGTATACGTGAAACCTATCATATAGATCATCATATAGATTACCTGTTGAAACTGGTCGATACAGCAATGTTTCATACAGTAATAGACTATGTAAACATTGCGATCTTAACGAGATCGGGAATGAAGAACACTTTTTAACGTCATGTACAAACACAAAGTTCGCCGATCTCAGAGTAAATTTTATTGATAACCTATATAAAGTAAATAGTTCATTCAAATTGTTTAATTCCCAAGATATTTTTATGTACCTTATGTCTATGCAAGACAGAACAGTTATGGCTTTGGCAGGGAAATACTGTTTCGATGTTTTAACAATTTTTGATAACTTAACGTAGATAATAGAAATTAACTTTATATATATGTAATATGTATGTCATGTGGTTGTAGTTAGTGTCACGTTTGTATCCTATATACCAAAGCTGGTATTGATGTTGTTGATCAAATAAATATATATACAAACGCTGCCGCTTAGGAGCACACATATGCATGACTATGAATTTCAAATGACGTGCCCTTGTTCAGGTTGGTCTGACCTGCAAGATGGCATGAAATGCGTAAGTACATTGATTTGCGTCAGCAATCTCTGAAAATTCAATATTATGACACTGCATGACATGCTGGAAATCATCGTGTAATTCGTGTTGTTGGCAAGCATGGGGGTGACGTGTGGTATCACATGAGCTGTTAGCACGTGGCCGGATATATTTAAATTTATTTGATCAACAACATATATATCCGTGGCCGGATATATGTAATATGAGTCTGCGCGCAGGCTAGAATAAAGCTCATTATTCAGAAAGGGAAAGCGTTTATATAACAGGGAAGTCCTCTCACTATTGGAGAAGCAAATAAACGCGGGTTAATGATATGCGTGGTTGACGGTTGATTGATCATTGATGTAGATCTGTTACATTACACCAAGCTCGCCAACGTACCACATGTATACTATATACATGTATACGGTTAGGAGCACACATTTGACTGAATTTGCTACCTTATATACTGTAGCTCTTCATCCGAGCTTCAATATAGCTCAATGTGACAATGTTATAGAGCATATAACCAGTCATATAAGGTTATATAAATGCATGGTAAATATTGTTATAAGATTAGAAAAAAGTATCATTTAACTGTCTATTTTCAAAAAAGTTAGTAATATTTTGTCACCTTGGCTTTGGCATAAACGTTGAAGTCTGGATCCGTGAGAGACTACAATCACTCGTAGTCATATAAGTAGACAGGGAATTTTAATGAATAATGCGAACTAATTATTGAAAATACAGGCTTGAAAAATGGAAAATGGCTGGTGGTATAAACAGATTGGCAGCTATAGGTCATGCAGAGCCGTCATACCTACGTGTCGGTGTTGCTATAGCTAATCAGTTGGAAATTATAGCTGGTAATATATTCTTTCTTATTCCCCCCGTTACTTTCGATTATGCATATCATAGAAAAAAAATAGCCATCTAATCTATGACCATCACATGATTGATATTGGCATTCAACAGCATGTTCGTTGGCGTTGGCGTTGGTCACAAGATTCGAACAATAAATCAGCTGATTTAACACTTTGAGGCCTGGACCTCTCCCTGTCCTGAATAAAATCGTCTGGCGTTAGCCAGAATAAACCTTAAAGACTCATCGTCAGGCTTCAAAGTGTTAAAGAGATATGTTTTAACACTTTGAGGCCTGGACCTCTCCCTGTGCTGAATAAAATCGTCTGGCGTTAGTCAGAATAAACCTTAAAGACTCGTCGTCAGGCTTCAAAGTGTTAACGGTAGTCAATATTGAGGAACAAAAACACGACAAAGATGTCAAAGGCCACACATTAGTATAATAGGTTCCGGTGTATCTATAAAAATATAAAGAGAATGATGTCCAGGTTCTTGGAGTGTAGACTTGTGTCTACTGTATTTTATTATATAAAATAGAGTGTTTTATTGATTTTTCCGCCACTAATAAAAGTGATAATCTCACATGTGCGATTATTTATGATAATCGCACATGTGACGATTATCGCTGAATCAGCATTATAGTTTAATGCAATTTTTGCAAGGCAATAGGACAATTTTTTTATATAATAAACAGAACAATACATGGATGCTTGGAAATATGAAATTTATTTCTCGTGTTGAACAAGATATGTCACTCGTTCGCTTCGCTCACTCGCGAGATATCCTGGTCAACACTCGAAATAAATTTCATATTTCCGCACATCCATGTATTATTCTCTATACTAGGTTACCTAAATGGCATGTGAATGCTGCCTTTGGTAATGTGGCAGAGTTGTGGGTTTTCTGACATGTGGGAGGAGAAGGCTTGGTGGTTGCGTGTTTCTGACTTTCTGTATGCATTTTAAACGCAAGAAAGATAAATTCAAGAAGTAAAAACAATATTTTTATTGTGTATTTTTTAAAGCAATAGAATGCAACTGTAAAATGTTGAATATAAATGTAAAGCTAAAATTCCTTCTTAAAATAAACATACACGTCTTCGCACATCATATTCAGATCAGTAAACAATTGTTTAATAAATGACTAACTGACTCATTGAGAACTATGTAGACTAAACTTCACGGCTTGTCTTTAGGATATCTTGGTAGCGTTTGGGCTAAAGGTCTTTGGGAGAAACTATTATTAATTGAAAAGATGCATACGCACCCGCTCCTCAGTATTGCCCATTTGACAGTTCAAATGTCTGTTGTAATGAAACAAAATTGCAATTGACTAATGACATTTGTTTAATCTTGCAGATGACTAAAGACATTTGTCTAATTTTACATGAAATTCACAATTAGCATACTGCATACATACCTGAAAACCTGTTCGCTCGACAGTCCAAACGAAAAGAAAGCATGTACTTCGCGCGTTGTATTCTGGTTAGTTGTTTTCGCACTGCATTTTGGGTCTATAGCAATTAGACCACAATGCAATGCGCCAATGAAAGATTTGAAAAAAGCCCCACTACATTATTTAGGTTTGCTGCCTTGCTCGCTCGCTGCGGCAGCAATAATCACTGAGTATAATAATTATCGCTGAAACTATAGTGCGTTCACTCACGCACCATTAGAAAATATTCTTCTCCTCCAAATCTTCTTAACTTAACTAGGTATATAATATATATCTTGTTTTAAGATATTTAATTTGTTTTAAGCAAAGAAATTTTTCAGTCAAGTAAACACAGTAAGATTATTATGGCTTGCAGTCCGGACAAAATAATCTTATAACAAGCACTTATTTTCTGCAGATAAGCTAGTTCTTATTACGGATTTGGACATGATATGAAATACTTAATATGAAAATTTGACCCCTTTGCGTGCATAATGACTTTTAAATCTTTGCTTGTCAATTGTCAAACGAAATGATGTGAAACATTGTATGCTTAGACCACTTTCAATTGATAATTTAGTGCAAAGATTTGTCTAAATTTCACTTAAAGGGTATTGGCAATAAAAATTAAGTTTATCTCATTTGAAAGAACTCGTCAAATGGTATAAGAAGACCTTTTACAATTTTCCGTATCTGTTTTGGTTTTGGAAATATTTCGACCAAACTCAGCATGCTGTCCGCCATCTTGGAATTATTTTCGATATGCAAAATTATGCATGTGACGACATAAGCAGGGTAAAGTGAAATTTTTATCTTGCCAACCTTATGACATTATGAGCTAGAAACTCGTTTTTTTGTTGCGTTACTTCCATTTTAAATTGACCCACATCATTTAATAAGCCTTCCGTGGAAATTTGGTCACCCTGCACGGAGTAGTTTCATCAGGTTTACCCTGCTTATAACGTCACCAATTTCCTCGTTAATTAGACCCAATATTACAACAAGATGGCGGACAGCACGCTGTCTTTGGTCGAAATATTTCAAAACACAGGAAAGATACAGAAAAATTACAAAAGGTCTTCTTATACCATTTGGGGAGTTCTTTCAAATGAGACAAACTTAATTTTTATTGCCAATACCCTTTAAGGGCCTGATTATATGAGCCGGGCCGGGCTATAGCCCGGTTAACCTGGGTCACCGGATTAATTAGGATCGTACTGTGGTTTTAAAACTCGCATAAACTAAATTTACAAAGAATTGGTTTAGTTTAGATGTAAACGAATCTTAACATTAATTCAAATCTCCTTTTGCGGCCAAGGAAAGAATTTCGTGACACGAGTCAGCCGGCCGGTTAGCCTGACTATAGCCCCTTAACCTTCATGATCACAATGAGGACGATTGCGCTGATATGTTGTTGCATGATAGTGATGATATATATAATGTTGTGTTGCTCAGTTCCTGTACGTTCTTGAGAGGCTGGTCAGCAAAACAAACCTCGAGCGAACGCCAACTTCATGGCAGTTTGTGCAGCCGAATGTGCCAGGTTGTATAGGTCTAGCTTGTTGTCGAAACTAGATATCAAAATATTTGTTGTTTTCACACACTTTGAGACATAGGAATTCAAGTCAAATATAAAACTTTTAGTGGAACTTTATTGGATTCGGTAAAACCATTTCGAAAAACTTGCAGAAATATACATAGGTGGCTCGTTAATTTTGGCCACCAGTGTACATGCATAATGGTCAAGTGTGAGATATTATTATAGTTTAAGTCCTGTTGGTATTGGTATATTCACAGTGTAATTTTCCATGCATCCTGTCACGCAGTATCGTTGCCACACAACTTCAGTGCACGAACCATTCCGCTGTATAACATGCTGTGCAATGACTAAGATCGTTGCATGGACTATATTGCAACGTGTAACATGTTGTGCAATGACCAAGATCGTTGCACGAACCATCGGCACAACGTGTAACATGCTGTGCAATGCCCAAGATCATTGCACTGACTATTGCAGCGTCTAGCATGCTTTGCAATGACCAAGATCGTTGTGACACAAGTTGCACGAACCATTGCAGCGTGTAACATGCTGTACAATGGTCAAGACCGTTGCAAGACAAGTTGCACGGACGATTGCAACGTGTAACACGTTGTACAAATACCAATATGGTTGCATGGTCTATTGCAAGCTGTAACTAAACATGTTGTGCAATGACCAAGATTGTTGCACGGACTATTGCAACGTGTAACATGCTGTGCAATGACCAAGATTGTTGCACGAACTATTGCAGCGTGTAACATACCGTGCAATGACCAAGATCGTTGCACGGACTATTGCAACGTGTAACATGCTGTGCAATGACCAAGATCGTTGCACGAACCATCGGCAGAACGTGTAACATGCTGTGCAATGACAAAGATCATTGCACGGACTATTGCAGCGTCTAACATGCTGTGCAATTACCACGATCGTTGTGACACAAATTGCACGAACCATTGCAGCGTGTAACATGCTGTACAATGGTCAATACCGTTGCAAGACAAGTTGCACGGACGATTGCAACGTGTAACACGTTGTACAAATACCAATATGGTTGCATGGTCTATTGCAAGCTGTAACTAAACATGTTGTGCAATGACCAAGATTGTTGCACGGACTATTGCAACGTGTAACATGCTGTGCAATGACCAAGATTGTTGCACGAACTATTGCAGCGTGTAACATACCGTGCAATGACCAAGATCGTTGCACGGACTATTGCAACGTGTAACATGCTGTGCAATGACCAAGATTGTTGCACGAACTATTGCAGCGTGTAACATACCGTGCAATGACCAAGATCGTTGCACGAACTATTGCAGCGTGTAACATACCGTGCAATGACCAAGATCGTTGCAAGGACTATTGCAGCGTGTAACATGCTGTGCAATGACCAAGATCGTTGCAAGGACTATTGCAACGTATAACACGCTGTGCCATGACCAAGATCGTTGCAAGGACTATTGCAGCGTGTAACATGCTGTGCAATGACCAAGATCGTTGCAAGGACTATTGCAGCGTGTAACACGCTGTGCAATGACCAAGATTGTTGCACGAACAATTGCAACGTGTAACATGCTGTGCAATGACCAAGATCGTTGCACGAACAATTGCAACGTGTAACATGTTGTGCAATGACCAAGATCGTTGCACGAACAATTTCAACGTGTAACATGCTGTGCAATGACCAAGATCGTTGCACGAACAATTGCAACGTGTAACATGTTGTGCCATGACCAAGATCGTTGCACGGACTATTGCAGCGTGTAACATGCTGTGCAATGACCAAGATCGTTGCACGAACCATCGGCACAACGTGTAACATGCTTTGCAATGACCTAGATCGTTGCAAGGACAATTGCAACGTGTAACATGCTGTGCAATGACCAAGTTTGTTGCACGAACTATTGCAGCGTGTAACATGCTGTGCAATGACCAAGATCGTTGCACGGGCTATTGCAGCGTGTAACATGCTGTGCAATGACCAAGATCGTTGCGAGACAAGTTGCACGAACCATTGCGCAGTATAACATGCTGTGCAATAATCAAAATCGTTGCCATGCAAGTTGCTGCAATCGCGTTAATAAAGTTACAAAGCACTGTTACACGACGCAGTACACCACTTTCATAATGACCAGTACTGTTCATATTCTCTTATGCATGTGCATCTAAATTAGCCTTTCTCGCTTCGTTGTGAAACAAAGGCGAGGCAAGAAAGATTTAAGATGCTCGTATATCACAGAATATTCAAATTAGTCCCCATTATGAAAGTGGTCTGTGTTTCGTGAAACCGGTTCTCAAACTCATCTCAAAGTCTCAAATGTGGATGATCATTGCCTGTACAAGCTCTCTCGAGTTTTTTCACTGACCTCCCTCCATATATCGTGTATATACTGGAGGGCCATAGAGCTAAGACGTGCATGCTATTGAGAGCTCTCTAAATTATGTAGTTAACTTGGCGGTATTTTAAGCCAAAGTCACATATTTGTTTAGTAATTATTTATTCGAAGCAAACCAACTGTATATTGTGCGAGTTCGTAAGCTGTAAATAGCAGGAGTTAAAACTAGATCCACCACTCAAGGAGACATCCACGACGTTGTCAAAGATGACATTTCAAAGTACCTTATGTCTTCGGACTTTAAGGACATTTTAAGAGAGTCTTTTAAAGACGTTTTGACGAGTATGTTAACTCAAGTGGTGCAGCCATTGGAAGAAAGAATTGTAAAACTAGAGGGACAAGTATTGGAACTTCAGGAGAAATGCAACGACAACGAACAATACTCCCGTCAGTTGAACGTTCGCATCTATGGAGTAAGTCCAACATTGCTTGAAAGTGAAGAATCACCAGGTATGAAGGAAGATTGTGTTAAAACTGAATTGATTTTTGTAAAGACGAGCTTGGCGAAGTTATCGAACGTCAGGAAATTGACCGAATTCATCGCGTGGGTAAAGCTAACGCTAATGGCGAAAGGGCGTTGATCGTTAAATTCAGAAGCTACGAGTGTAAGCGTAAAGTTATGAAGGAGAAGCGTAAACTAAAAGGAAGAAGAAATTTGTTAACGAGGATTTGACTTGGATCAATCAGCGGCTCTTGAAATATGTTAGAAGTGTTGTGAAGGACAAAGCATATGTCTATTCAGCTGATGGTTATGTAATATATGAACAACGAGAGCGAGTGTTTCACCGGGGTATCCAAACACGAGAAAACAATGCATGAAAACACGAGCGCGTAGCGCGCGAGTGTTTTTGTTAATTGTTTTCGAGTGTTTGGATACCCCGGTGAAACACTCGCTCTCGTTGTTCATATATTACGTCAAGCACGGAGTTGATGCGCTACCAGTTAGAATTCCCAGGGAAACTGATGTAGAGAAATATAGTTTCAATTAACCTAATAAGTTGGCTTTGGCTAGCCACCGTTTTCTAACTACTTTCTCTATCAATGTACATGTCTTATTATCGCTATTTTGCGTGTATTTTTTATTATTTAGTCTTAGTTGTTTAGTTTTTGACTAGGCGGTTGTTCAAAATTTTTTTGTTTTCATTAAGGCTTTATATGATTTGGCAGAATATTTATGGTTTCTTAACAAAATTATTGTGGCAACTTGCATGACTAGAGGTGGGTATCATATTTTATTTTGTGTTGTCTTCCATGGGGGTTGATATTGAATCGTATAGAGCAGCGATCGGGTTATTTAACAATCGTTCCCTGCTTATTACTTCTTGGTTTGTTGTTGATATAATAAATGTGAATATTCTTTTCATTTGTTGCACATTATTTATTCTGTTATTGATCTCAGGCAGTATTCACCCAAACCCTGGTCCCAGACAACTAGCCTTTCTGTGGCACATTTGAATGCTTGTAGTCTTTGCATCTATGATAAATTTAGTGAAATATCTGCTTTGGTCTTATCTCATGCTTTTGATATTTTTGCTGTTTCGGAAACTTGGCTTAATACCACAATTTTAAATGACCAGTTGACGATTCCTGGCTACAATAATCCCTTGAGGAGAGATCGTGAAAGTAGAAGGGGCGGGGAGGGAGGGGGGGAGGGGGGTTGGCCCTTTATATTGCTAATCATATACCATACGTGAGAAAGCATGAATTTGAATGCACTGACATGGAGTTGTTATGGGCAGAAATTTCTTTAAACAAGTTCAAAATATTATGTGGTGTTTGCTATCGACCTCCTCCTTCCAGTGTTTCTCAAATTGATGTTTTCTTTCAATCTCTTCAAGATTGTCTAGACACTATTAGGCCTAAAAATTACACGTCTATTATTCTTTTGGGTGATTTCAACGCTCATTATAATTTTGTTGATACGTCAATGTTGGATACCGACGTTAGTGTTAAACTTTTTAATTTTTTGGAATGCAACAATCTTGTTCAGCTTGTGAATGAACCGACTAGAATAACTCAGTCTGGCGAGTCAATTTTGGACCTAATTATTTCCGATTCTCCAGGCTTGTTTGTCACAACAGGTACTTTAAGTCCACCTTCTAATTGCGACCATAACGTCATATTTGGTAAATTATCTGTTCCTACGTATAAACCTAAATGTTTTAAGAGAAAAGTGTGGAATTTTAACGATATTGACGTGGGTCAGTTAAACAATGCTTTCTTAAATGCTAGGTGGGACGATGTTTTTTATCAGGAAACAATGTCTAACATAGATGTTATTTATGAAAAGTGGATTGCTTTGGGGTTTTTTCAATTATTGATCGTTTTATTTCAAGCAAAATTGTGATGATTCGTCCTAATTCGTCCAAAACTTGGATGAATGGGGATATTCGTCGAGCAATACATAAACGTGATAGACTTTTAAAGGTTTATTCTCGGTATAAATGCCCTTCTAAATGGGAAAATTATCGGGTTCAAAGAAATTTAGTCGTTCATTTAATTCGTAAGGCAAAATTAGATTATAACCACAAAATTAATGAGCAGTTGTCCAACCCAATTACGTCGGCTAAAAAGTGGTGGAACATTGTTAAATCGTTCTACGGCTTTAAAGCTAGTACTGTTATACCACCCTTGCATGAAAATAATAATTATATTTTTGATTCAAAGGACAAAGCAGAATTGTTTAATGACTTTTTTGTCAGTCAAACCTACCTGCCCACAGAAGGTGCGGTATTACCTAATCCTTCTGCTTCACAAATTTCTTTATCAAGCATTGTTGTTTCTGAAGAGGAGGTTTTAAACGTAATTACTCGGGTGGATATAGGGAAGGCTTGTGGAATGGATGGTATTAGTAATAAAATTATTAAGCTTTGTAGTCATGGGATTTATAAGCCTCTCACACGCCTTATAAATAAATTACTTTCTTTTGGACAATTTCCACATCTTTGGAAATTGGCCAATGTCTTACCTTTGTTTAAGAAAGATAATAAACAAGTTAAATCTAATTATTGTTTTACGAAATTGTATTCCTTTCTTGAAATCAATAATTTCTTTTGCCGTTTTCAATCCGGTTTTCGACCAGGCGATTCCACAGCAATGCAATTAGTATATATAGTTCACAAAATTCAAGAGTGTTTGGATAGAGGTAATGAAGTAAGAGCAGTCTTTTTAGATATATCAAAAGCATTTGATAAGGTTTGGCATGCCGGACTAGTTAAATTGAAGAATTTGGGGATTGAGTGTACTTTGTTTAAATGGTTTGAAAGTTACCTGAGTGACCGATTTCGGCGAGTAGTTATTGAGGGTCAAAATTCATCTTGGAAAGAAGTTAAAGCGGGTGTACCTCAAGGATCCGTCCTTGGACCACTTTTATTTCTGATCTATATTAACGATATTCAGTCTGATATAAATAGTAGAATATATACATTTTAAGACCAAACCAGGACCAGTTGCGAAAAATGCAACTACACAGGCCTTCCGGCAGGAATTGAACCCACGACCTTGCGATTCTAGTGCAATGCTCTGACCACTGAGCCACGGAGGGCGTTGCCGAGAGCTTGATTGGGAGTTCTGTATATATAATAAGGTGGTAATGCCAGGAGAGAATTGGGTATATTATAAGTGATATTGGGCATTTCACTCGACTACATAGCATATTCATGTTCCGGTTTGGTCTTAAAATGTATATATTCTACACTCGAATTTTCCTTCACCCAAAATCCTTAGAACATGCTATGTAATCGAGTGAAATGCCCAATATCACTTTTGATATAAATAGTTAACTGTTTTCTTTTCGCTGATGATACTCTGCTACTCGAGGAAGTCTCCACGCCTGAAACAGCTGCTCAAACTTTGAACAATGACTTAAATGCTATTTCTTTGTGGTCAGATAAATGTTTAGTGACAATGAATGCATCAAAGACAAAAAGCATAATATTTTCTCGAAAAAGAATCAAACCTGATCATCCTGTTTTGAAACTAAGTGACAATGCCATTGATGAAGTAAGTACTCATGCACGAGCATTTAGGTGTTTTATTCTCCAGTAATATGTCTTGGAAAGCCCATATTGTTAAGTTATATGAAAAGGCTTCAAAAAAATTAAATTTATTAAAGGGTTTTAAATTTAAGCTGTCAAGATCAACTTTAGAGATTTTGTATAAATCTCTTGTTCGTTCTATAATATGGAATATGCTGATGTTGTCTGGGACGGGTGTATACCATGGGTGAATCTGACCTATTGGAAAGTGTCCAGTATGATGCCGCAAAACTAATTTCTGGTGCTATGAAAGGTACTCACAGAGAAAGTTTATTGCTTGATTGTAGCTTGCAGAAGCTATCTAACCGAAGAAAAATCCATAAATTACTATTAATGTATAAAATGGTTAAGGGTTTAGCGCCAACATATCTTTCGGCTCAGTCCCTGTCCTATTCATGTTAGCCAGCGAGCTCCCTATAGTCTTCGAACGAGTAACGACTTGTGTCTACCTTTCATTCGTACTGAAAAATCAAAGAGGTCTTTTCTATATTCAACTAGTACTAGTTTGTGGAATAGCCTCTCTGAATCGTCACGCGAATCAGTATCAATTGCTCCCTTTAAAAATGACTTGTTGCGTGGCATGTTTTATATTCCTCCTGTTAATAAACTAGTTTACCTTGGGGACCGATATCTTTCTGTTTTACATACGAGGTGGTCCAATTTGAATACAATCAGAACAAGTAAATATATTATTATACGGTTCAACGGACCTGGACTTTTATTCTAATGCTGTTATTTTTTCAAAAGTAAGATCTTTTATAAGCCATACTAAACGTTTCTCATAAGTTAATTTGATTTCTGTTAATATAGAAGTATCAACTGCTCTAGTCAATTACTGTCATTTATTTATTTATTTATTTATTTATATTATTTTTCTTGGTACTGTATGCTTGTCCTTTCTTTTCTTATTCGTGCATGGTCCTCATAATTATGTATGTAATGTAAATTAACATGAGCCCCCATGATGAGCTTTTAGCTCTTGGGGTTATTGTTGTTCAAAATATTGTTTAAATAAAAAAATATATATATCGTGTATTATTGAAACCACTTACTCTAAAAATGTAACATCAAAATAGTAAATTAAAAGGTGTTGGCAATATGAATTAAGTTTGTCTAACTAGAAAGAACTCGCGTGAAATGGTAAAGGAAAACCTTTTACAACGTTTCTGTATTTTCCTTCGTTTTCGAGATATTTCAATTTCTGAGCACCAGGCAGACTTCCAAACTTTTAATGACCGTTTAGACTCTCTAATCATTGAGCCACTGAGGCTCAAATGAAGAGCTAAGATTGCAAATTCATAGTCATATATGTGTTCCTAATTGGGCGTTCGTCAAGCCCAATTACTCAGAAAAGATTTCTGAGCGCCAGACAGGGTTCGAACCTGCAACCTTCTAATGACCGGTTTAGAGCGTCTAACCGGTATGCACGGTATGGAAAATAAAGTTAACTTAAAATGTACGTCGTCTGAGATTATTAAAGAGACCTTGATTTTAAACGCTTGTAAACGATCTGGTTGCAATATTAACTCTTTCCTGTCCGAATTGGTCTTTAGTATTTTATTCTGGCTAACGCCAGACGATTTTATTCACCTCTGGAGAAGCCCTCGGACAGGAATGAGTTAAGCAATTTTTTTAATATTGCAGTGTGCCTGCTGAAAGACTTATTAAACAGGCTGAAATAGTTGATATAATGCAGACATAGAACAATGGGATTTGACATGGGTCAATAATTATAGGCAAATCACAAACATCCGTCATTCCATTAATTGTATATTCTATTCCCTAAGCTAAGGTATTTTATGTTCATTAAAAAGAAACTCGCTTTCTCTCTTCGTGATGAGTGCAAAGGATAAAGAGATGGAAATATGACACGAATGAACGAAGGAGTGTAGACGTGTTGGCAGAAGGTATACTGTATGGGCGTATATGGATATGAAGGGCAGAACTTGACGGTTGGATAAGTGGGTAAATTGACAGTTAGGGAAGGATGGATGAAATAGAATGAATGGAGTGAATGAATTAATGGATAAATTGAGTGAATGAATAAATGGATATGGATGCATGGGTAGATGGGTATAAACGGATATGTGGATAGGAATGATCTATCGGGTGTACATAAATGGATGGATAGGTGGATGAATGAAGTGGATGGGGTCAGACAGAATAAGTTGGAATGGGACTGACTCATCGCCGAATAAAGTGACTGACGGACGAAATATTTGGGGATGAAAGAGTGGCATGTTATGGATTCATAAATGCCTAATTCGATGTGTAGCCCTACAGAGCTCGTAATAGTGTTGGTTAATACACCACTCCACGTCGTCAAATGCCATTGAAAATTAACTTGCTCGGATGAGAGACTTCTTGTCCAGTTAACTAAGTCATCCACTTCTTTGTCGAGGTCAGGAGTATCGTCCATGAGCGGTGCTAAATGAACTGGAGTAGTCGCATGGGTGTCTAAAAGTAAAACGAAAAGTTAGCGAGGCAATTAAGTACTTTTATTTGAAAGATCATAAGACTTGGGCGAAGTAATAATGCTTTGGTTTCTTTCCTATCCTTTCTTCCTGTCTGCCTTCCTTCCTTCCTTCTTTCCTTCCCCTCCCCCTTCCCCTTCCCCTTCCCCTCTCTCCCTTCCCTTTCTTCCTCCTTCCTGTTCGTTTGTTCGTTTTTTTCAGCTTTATGATCAACCATATCGTACTGGCGACGTCCTTCCTTAGTAAAGGTTCCGTACATTAATCTATTATGTTCCTCAAGTTGCGTACGTATTTCCTGCTCCAATTCATCTTTTGACAATTCAAAATGCGCATTTTGCAGCTTATTGTCAGTTTTTAAGGATTCGGTGAGTGGATTAGACGTCGTGTCAGATGGATTCGACGTTGCTATTCCCTTCCAAAGTGACAAGTAGTCTTCGAAGGAGACTTTGTTTGTACGAGGTAAACCTCAGTGATGGGACTTTTGACATCGTTCTTCAGCCGTGGATTCCGTGGGTGTATCAGCGTCCTCTCGACTCACTTCAGGTGGTATATCAGCTAAAAACAAAACAGATGAAATTTCTATTTCTAACTGAGCGGTTATTATTTATGACAAACAGTGAAATAAAAGTAGCGTGCTGTGTAGGCAGTGTTGAAACAACAATCGAAGGACCTTCGCTCGAATGTTAGACTCCTACGTTCTCTGTTTCGGCAGTATGTCAAACCTTTACTATATTTCTATTATTTATGACATGCATGGGATGGCACCAAAGAGAAATGTTTTCTTAGATGAATATTTTGCTGACCCAAACATTAATATAAGGTCAATACTTTGCTTTACGGCTTTACCCAACTTCAAGTATCAATGGAAAATGTGATACCCATGCACACTAAAACTTAAATTTTGTCCAAGGCGTGTATTTTAATTCACTTTTAATTATTGTAAATGTACGTGTCTGTTACAGCAGGGGTGTTAGTGAAAAAGTGGGGGTATCATGATGTGGTTTTATTACAAATAGATATTGATAAAATACTATAGCCTTTTCCCCATTTAAAACAAGTGATATCTTCACAATTGAAGATTGATATCTTGATTTATAAAATAAGGTGTCCTCTACGCACGCTCTGATTGGCTGGGCCCCGTGCATTTATAAGAGTATGAAGATCATGAATGACGTAAAATGGCGTGAAGTGGCGTAGGATGGCGTCATTTGGCGGGAAAAGCTAGCGAACCTTCAAAATTATCCCACTTTTAGTTTATTTTTTCCCCTCTTATTTTATAAAACAAATAAAACATACCGCTCCTGTGCATATGTACTCTTATAAAGGTTCGTTTGACGTGATTTCAACACGAAAGAAGTGTAAAGGCACTCGGCTATCGCCTCGTGCCTCTACTCAACTTCTTTCGTGTTCAAATGACGTCAAACGAACCTTTATAAGAGTACATATATGCACGGAGCTTTATGTTTTATTTGTTAATTACATGCATAGCTGCTTCGTGATATGGATTTTTAGATTTTCTTGTGTTTAATATAAAAGTGTTCTGCACGCTTTACTCACTCGTGGGAGACACGAGGAAATTTTGGCAAACAATCTAGAATACACTGACATTTTATAATCAATCAAAATCTTTATTTACCTACGGAAAATCTCTTCATAGACAAATATGCATGCATGCTCTTCCAGAGAGCCGTGCAAAATACCTATCTCAAAACTAAAATATTACTAACAAGTATTACATTTAATATATTCTAAACTATAAAATGATTCATGTACTATTTCAAAAACGAGTTCAAGTGTTTGATTTAGCTTTCTCGTGTTTTGATACCGTGATCAAACACGCAGAACGAGTTTTTGAAATGGCTTCTCAAATGAAAGACAATGAACCAATGAGCCACCGTTGTGGGACTTGTGGATGTTTTGTGATACAATTTTACTCAATCGTATCGTGTTTCCTGTTTAATTAACATAAATGAAACCCTAGTGTTTGATGAAGAAACAGATCAAACACTAGTGTTTGATGCAGTGCTTTACCGTGTTTCACAGCCCATTCACGTGACGGAATGGAGCTGTCTAATTGAGTAAAATTCTCATGAATTATTAATGAATTTGAGAACTATATTTCTCAAACTCATTAATAATTCTTGAATTATCGTAGCCAATCCATGAACTTATACCACATCACATGCATGAGTTTTGATACCCAATGCCGAAAACCTGTAGGAAACTTCCTAGTGGACTGGATCACATTTCTTAACCTGCATGTTGAAATCAATGAAGAAAACACCGCAAATCGCGATGCGAATACTCGTTTGAGAAGCAACGCCGAAGTTTCAACATTTCGCAGCCCAATCTAAAAGTATCGATCGCAGTTTAAAATCAACCTTTAATTTCGGGCACACCAACTTTAGTTAGTAGACTTTTGCTGGTGGAATATAACGAAGATTCCTTTGTCAACTGAATGTTAGACAATTTAAAAAGGACATTGACAATAAAAATGAAGTTTGTCAAATTTGAAAGAACTCGTAAAATTATAATAGAAGATCTTTTACAAGATTTTTTATCTTCGTTTTCAAGATATTTCAGTTTGTTTGATATTAGGGTTGATTGCTCAACATAAAATGTTTAGTGTCACAAGACGTTTTTATGTGCAGTTTAAAATTATTTCGTTAAACAAACATAGAGATATAAGTCATATAACTGATTTTGCTAGGTGTGAAAATACTGTACCCTGCTCTTGACGTCAGAGATCATCTAATTTACATATCACACTGTAATATTTGAACTATTTATTGAACTGAAATATTTTAAAAACGAAGAAAGATACAAAAAAGTTGCAAAAGATATTCTATTACAATTTTATGAGTTCTTTCAAATTAGACAAATTTAATTTTTATTGCCAATGTCCTTTAAACGTTATGAGCTGCCAATTGCACGAGTCAAATTAGATTGCATCTTCTTTTGTTTTTAGATTTGGCAATGTTGTTTCCTTAATCAATCTTATAAAATTTGACTTACTTTCAAACCGTTACAAGATCTGGATTCTGAAAAAATTCAGTACAAAATTCCTACTGATAAATATTTCACAATATCACTTAAGTCACAACTATACGGACCAAATGCCGTGGGTTTTTTTAATTTGCTGCTTGTGCTTCACTTACTCTAAAAGTGGAGTGGATTAAAAACCTCTTAATCTTGATTTCTTTCATCCCATTCCTCCAGAAATGGCAAAACTGGAGGGGTAGTGAGGCCGTCTTTCTTATATACCTTTCGTAGGGGATATAGGATTTATAAAATACTTGCAAAGATGTGTGTAAAGATGTGTAATAATAGGGATTTGCTTGGCAGAAGAGGCACAGCGACGGGGTAGCAATAGGATCTTTATTACGGTACAATGTACAACTTGACAATACAATTAAAAAATGAAGTTCGAAAAGTTCTAGATACTTAAAATGTTTGAGTTCAGAGTCTTGCTCAGCTTCTTCTTCTTCTGTTTCTTTCTCCTCTGCTCTGCTTCTTGGGCTGGCCACTCTTCGATTGGTCTTTTTCACAACTGCTTGACTCTTCAATTGGCTTTGTCACAACTGCTCTACTCCAAAAAGGGAGGCTCCTTTTATAGTCTTTTTGGTATACAAAATCACGCCTGGTAGGTGTGTAGGAGTTGACCAATCAGGAGCATCAGACCACAATACTTTGCAGCATTGAATGAAAGCGTTGTCAACCGATCTCAAGTATCAAGGCAAAACGTTTGAAAAGTTTTTCCTTATATTAAACTAATATATTTCTCGACTACATTAACATCATAGGATAGCTCATGCTTCAAAGTATAAAATAGTTACTTTATTTTCTAGTTTTATTCCTTAATTAAGACATATTTCTACTATGAATATTTCCTGCTTCCTATTGTGAGGAACAAGTCTGGACACATTTTCAACCCTATGATGTAATGTATTTCTCTGTGCCCTTCAACTGACCTTAACCTAGGATAATTTTAACCTATTATATTTTTTTCTTAATCAAAAACACTATCTTTGAAAAAGACGTAAAGAGAGGGAAATCCAAACAACTTAATCTACACTACAACTACCTAACACAACCTATCGCAATAGCCTCCCCACAGGCAACTCTGTGTGGCTTCCCAGAACTGTGACGTTTTGATCAAGATCTTGACTTTATTTGGTCGAGATATTCAATTTGGCCTAGCACGAAAGGGACAGGAAGCCAGAACTGTGACATTTTGATCAAGATCTTGACTTTATTTCAACTGTTACAGGCAATATTTTGGTCGAGATATTCAATTTGGCCGAGCACGAAAGGGACAGGAAGGGATTGGAAAGGGGAAAGCAGGGACTAAGGGAAATAGGTGCTCGGCCAAATTGAATACCTCGACCAAAATATTGCCCGTAAAGTCAAGATCTTGATCAAAACGTCACAGTTCGGGCTTCCTGTCCCTTTCGTGCTAGGCCAAATTGAATATCTCGACCAAATAAAGTCAAGATCTTGATCAAAACGTCACAGTTCTGGGAAGCCACACAGAGTTGCCTGCGGAGGAGGCTACTATCGCAATAAGTTAACCGACGAGCTACAGCATCTATTTTCAAGCTATCAATAAAACAAATCTGTTCAACACCTAGTGAGTAGTGTGGTCATCGATCAATATTGCAGACAGAAAATTGACAACAAACTCACATGACACGTTACACCCACAACTGGCATTGTACATACAGTTGCTGTCACGCAAATCCAACAATTTCTCACTGGCCATTCTACTTCGTCGAGTGGGACCTGGCAAGTGATAAAGGCCTTCATTGAACCAAAGGCTTCACACACCTCCAAGCAAACCTACAAAGTTGGAAAGATGCTGAAATCATCGAAGACAGAACATCATTGCTT
This sequence comes from Paragorgia papillata, assembly GCA_035771165.1. Taxonomy (NCBI): domain Eukaryota; kingdom Metazoa; phylum Cnidaria; class Anthozoa; order Scleralcyonacea; family Coralliidae; genus Paragorgia; species Paragorgia papillata. The sequence goes on from JAWNZC010000096.1 coordinate 723,851, forward strand.
GGAGTGTCTCGGTGCAGGCTGCATATGGAGCATTCTCTGCCAGTGCAGAATATTCTGGCTTTGTTCAGGAAACAAACCAGAATACATGGTCGGCAGAATATGAAGTGACTGACACCATTGATGTAAAAGCAGGGAAGACGGTTGTGGTGTGGCAGTTTGTATTCGCGGAATGAGTCAGTACGATGAAGAATATGCCTGCGGGCAGGCCCTCCCGTTGCTGTGAAATGTGACCGTTTTTTCATCACTCGCGTCAGAGGCCGCGTATTTCTATTGGTCGAACAAAATTAATGCCGAATAAATTATTTTTAGAGTTTATTGTTTACGGAGTTCAACAATGCATGGAGTGGAGACATTCCAACAAGACGGCTATTAAAGACGCCGTAGCTCTTAATTTTTTTTTAAAACACATCGCTGTGGAACAAAAGAAAAGTAATAGCAAAGTAGATCCGGGTTGAAACTCCATGAATCTCTTCTTTCTGTCAGTGTCCGGCTTTATAATCCAGGGTGCATTCCGTGCATACCTCATGCCGAAGATACGCCAGGGCCTACAAAATGCCATGCCGAGACCTTCAAAATGCCACGCCAAGATCTTCAAAATGCCACGCCAAGATCTTCAAAATGCCACGCCAAGATCATCAAAATGTCACGCCAAGATCTTCAAAATGCCACGCCAAGATCTTCAAAATCAAAATGCCACGCGTACGCCATTAAAGATGCTAGGAGTGCGTTGGAAACAGCTCCCCGTGGCAATTTCTGCAATGAAATAATGACGTTGTGCGGTGCGGACTGATTGCCAACGCAAAATTTCCCGAATTTGCGCCAGAAAATTTGGATTTTCTTTATGTAAATGCAATTGTATACTACGAAACATAATACTCATTTACTCTTTATGAATTTGATCGATTCATGGGTCTGGAAGGCACAGAATCTAGCATAGAAATCCTTTGAAAATACGCCAAGCACTTACACGACCATATACGCCAGTACGCCGCAAACACTACAATTTCACGCCAGTACGCCGAGCTCTCCTGAGGTCCACGCCGAAGATCTTCGGCGTGACCCACTTAAAATGCACCCTGGTTTATAATACAGAAGCAAGTGTCATCGCCTTGACGCAAGAATAATGTGCCGTTCAAAACTTCAAAATATATTAATAAGAAGAGATTACCCATTCACTTAATTCGTGTAATAAAGATTATTGCTAAATGAGGTAAGTTCTTATTAAAACGAAGTTGCTTTCTGCCATTAAATGTCTGTGCTAAGTGTCTGGTTCTATATGTCGGCTATCTTTGAAAGCGTCTGAAAGTGTCTATATGTTCATTTAAGCTATGTTTTCGCACCTTCAATTCCCTAGCTACGAAGGAGCGTAATTCATTTCATGTTGTTCGTTCGTATACAGCCTGCCCTATTCGTGAAAGTCTTCGTTTTGACCTTTTGCAACCTGCTCTCGCAGGGGGGAAGGGCTCTCTCCTCCGCAGAGGTAACATTTCGGAGATTGGAGGTTTCGGGGGTCGTCGGAGATGCTCGGAGGTGTCAGCTGGTCATAAGTAGTGCGGGCACTCCTCATGTCCAGCTGACGATTTCGACGCATCTCCGACGATCCCCGACATAGCCGATCACCGAAAGAACCTCTGCGGAGGAGAGAGGGGGAAGGGGGTTGGGCAGCGACTGCTACCGGTATAGAGACACTAGAGAGCTTAAGCATATTAGGCGTTTTTGAGACACGGACGGTGACCGGAAGAACAGGAATACAATACAGAACTACTGAACCGCGTATTCTTTGAAAATACTTTTTTCCCAAAACAATTACAAAGGCTATAAATAATCACATATATATCTAAACTGTTAGCTTATAAGCTTAAATTTCATCTTCATTCCTTTATTTTATATTGTAATGTAATGAAATTATCCCCCTTAAAATACAAGTTTCAGCCTACTTTAAAAGTATGTCTCATTGTAGTAAAACAGCGATGACAGGCCTCAACGTTCTAGAAGTTCCCGTCGTCTCAAGAACGTGAAAATGCTCTCAATGACGTCTTGTGTAGAACGACGACGGCGTTCACCTTGCTCTTGGAATTTTAAGTTGCTCATTATCATTGTTTTGAATGAAAAATGCTATTGTATTACAACGCCGTCCGTGGCTGTAAAACGTCTGTTGCTTAAGCTCTCTACTACTGAAAGTTTATATAATATAATAATTATGGAAACATCTTATATTCTTAGGTTTAAATCTTCTACAGGTAAAAACGACAATAAATTATTTACAATCGAACGCGTGTACTTTATCTATTCTTTAATACAATATATTTTTATTAAAAAGATTGCTTGAAATAGTTTATGTTGAAATGTGATTTATGTGAGTGGTGTCCACGTAATCCAACTTATTTTCAAACTTCAAAGTCGTCCAACTAGTTTCCAAGTTCCCACGTGCATGTTTTTATGAAAACGTGACTCATAACTCGAAGTCGTAAGCACTGTTACTTTATTAGTCAATAGAATTAAGTACTATTTAAAACACGTTCTGCGAGTGTTTTGAATGGCTTGAAAAACGATCACCATTTGGTAAGTTCGTTGGCGTAGTAATTTTGAAAAATAACGTTGTCTAAGGCGAGAAAATCAAAGCTAAAGTTTATGTAAATCAGGAGAAAATTTTATCAGATATAAAACCACGATACGGTTATGATTTTTCTTTGTGTTTTCCTCATGAATTATTAATGAGTTTTTAAAATTTATTTAGATAATCAGTAATCTCTTTAACTGTTTTGATGTTGATGCTAGTTTATCAACAACTTTATCGAGCGAGACTTTACTCAAAATATCACTCTCCACGTTCATTAGCATTAAGCTGTCCAAATTCTCTTGGCACAGAGAAGATCGCAGCCTTGTCTTGATCAGCTTCAGCTTTGAGAACGACCTTTCACATTTCACTTGTGTGATGGCCAATGTCAGTAAGAAATGATACACGGTGTATAACTCTGAGTACGCTGTGCTATTCAGGCTATACTGATGTAAGACTTTGTATGCACACGTGAAACAGGACTTGCAGGTTACTGCAAGTGCTCTTTTGTCTGTCGTCATGTCAGGGAGTCCGAGTTGGCGTAATCATGGCTTCAGACTTCAGTGATGGTTTCTCCGCCCACTTGTCGTGTTTCAAATTTCAACAGTTCATGTTTTGTAACTTACTCATGAAGTGCTTCACACAGTCCCACTGACAATCTAATGATTCTATGCTGCTTTTGCATACGATCTTAGCTTTTACTTAAGGGCCTACAGCTCTGTACGTATTTGGACCCAAAATCGACAAATTTACATTTACATTGTTAAAAGTCGGCAAAATCCTATTAAGATATCACGCCAACTACTATAGTAAAAATATACTAATGGAGGTTAAAACCTAAAAAGTATTATAAAAAAAAAAGAGAAATAAAAATAAAGTAAATACATTAAGTTAAAACATGCTATTTTTAAAAGAGTCAATAGATTTGCATTTGCAGTTGCTGCTAGAAGTTGGTTCCATTCACTAATTGTCCTTGGGAAAAATGAGCACTTAAAAATGTCTTAAAATCGGCTGGAACACATTACAATGTAGGAGGGATGAGCAGCTCTTGTTCCTAGTAAATAAATGTGTAAGTGGAAACTCAAAACTAAGTCATTTATTTAGTTTAACAGATCGGGATTGCTATGATTTAAGGTGCAACAATAGTAAATTGTATCTCCCTAAACCAAATACAAATGCTTTGAAAAGAACTTTTGGTTATCGAGGTGCCATGATGTGGAATACCTAATTGCCACAAAATTAAATTTAAATTGATACATGAACCATATACGTTGAAAGTTATAGCTCTTTTATTGATTTCACTTGTAAATATTTAGTTAGTTAGTTATATAGTTAGGTTAATTTTAGAACTTTATGCACAAGACAAGAATTTTATATATTAGTTGTACTATAGCCATTTTAGATTATTAGACATTTTTAGTATCACATGGCCCCATGAAAAACAACCCTTATAGACGGATTGATGTGGTTACCGTGTATAAAGATTTGTAAATAATAAACAAATAAATAAATAAATCAGTGGTTGCCCTAGGAATTCGAAATTTAAACTGGTGGCTACCCCGGGTTCTCCGTTCATTTTTTGGAATTAGGTATTCCCAATGTCCTTCCAAGTAACCCTGGCACATACATAGTCGCGAGCCTTGCTCGTTTTCACATTTTTTCAAGAAAGTCCCATTTTAAACTTTGAAGCATACTTGTCACGCTTGCGGTTCGATCGTATTGACCAGTGCAGAATCGAGCTGCTTTTTTTTGTACTCTTTCGAGATCTCCTATATCTTTCATATGAATCCCGTGCGGTACAGGCACTTAGAAGTTTTGGCCTCACAAGAGTCGTATAGGCTATTTCCCTCACGTTTTGAGGACAGTTCCAGAGGTTACGTTTAATAAGTCCTAATGCTGTATTTGCCTTGGGTGTAATGTTGGTAATGTGCGGTGACCATCTAATTTTCTGATCAAGCACAATTCCCAGGTAAAGATGGGATTCAACTTCTTCAATTATTTCACCCGCAGAATACATATTCTCGTTTAGGTGTACCCTTTCTCGTTCGAAAGTACCCTGGGTGCCAGAGGTCCCGTGCTAACCCCCCTGCGAGCGTGGAAGAACCTCTGGCACCCAGGGTAAGTCGAAAGTTGAATATTTTGAACTCCTAACTACATACCCGACAATCGTGAGGTGCGTTACATTGCTTCTGGCTTTCTTCTAACAGATCTTTGAGTTTTCAGTAACGTGTATAGTTGATAGTGTGAAATTTACATCTTTGGTTCTGCTTTGAATGAGGGTGTTTACACAGACTTTTATTCCCAGAGGGTTATGGTTAGGTCGAGGGTTAGGTTTAGGTCCAACGCGGGGTTGTGGCACAGAATAGAAATACAACCAAGTCCAACTCGCGTCGGAACCTTTGAAGTTTATGTCCTCGCGCATGTCGCCTCGCGCATCTTGATTCCTCGCCATCCTACGCAATCCTGGCAAGTTCCCCCGGCAGTTAAGGACATTGCGTAGGATCGCGTAGGATGCAGTAGGATGGCGTCGGATGGCGTAAAATATCGCGCCTGCGCATTGAAGAAATGCGGACAAGTTGTCACTCGAGTTGGACTTCTGGTTGTATTTCTATTCTGTGGTTGTGGTTAGGTTTAGGGTTTCCAGGGAGGTTGTGGTTAGGGTTAGGGTAAGGTTTAGAGGTGGGGGTAGGGTTGGGGGTATGGGGGTAGGGAATTCTTTTTTAAAAATGATGATTATTGTTAATTCTAGGACATTTCACAATTAACGATAATCATCATTTCGAGATGAGAGAATATGCTGTCATTTGGGGCCAAGCTAAACATATTTTTGGGGGCCTGGAGACAAGCACGAACGACATGCGCAGAAGCGATCGTACGTTGGCTTTCATGACATGTGTGCACCATTGAAATGTTGTAAAGTGTGAGTTTATCGTGAATTTCTTATCAACCAGAAGGCAAAACAAGGCTTATTTTGAAATATATTAGGAGAAGAAACACTGAAGAAAGGATTGGGAGCGTTACTGGCCAACTTCTGGACTGGATCTGTTATTTATAGGCGAGAGGCAAAATGAAGCTGACAGCCGAGCTTATTTTGCAGTCACCTCAGTTCACTAATGCTCTGAAAGACCGGGAATTGGATCTAAGAGGTGATTCGGATTTTTAATGTTTATGTGCTGCAGTTTGTTAATCTAATGTGAATAAATCAGTATATGATGTTCATAATTTATAAGAGAAAAAAGCCCAACTATTAAAAGCCCTGACTTGCTGTATGCACTCAATAATTGATAGAAATTGATATCAATCATAATCATTAGAAATTGGTATCAATATAAATTGGTGACATGATAAGTTGTACGTATACATGTAGTGCATGTGGTACGTTTGCGAGCTTGGTGTAATATGTAACAGATGTTTGGTGGATGTTCGTCAAGCTCAATTACTCAGAAAAGATTTCTGAGCCCCCTTAGATGCTCTAACCATTGAGCCACTGAGGCTCAGATGGATAGCTAAGATTGCAAATTCCTTTCTGTCCACCGAACATCTGTTACATAATTATTACACCAAGCTCACAAACATGCCACATGCACTACATGTATCAAGGTTCGAATTAACGATTCATGATTCATGAACTAAATTACGAACTTAATGAATGCAAAAGCAAAGATTTTAATAAAAATCACGAATTGAAAATAATGAGTGACTTTTGAAACTTTATATGATCGCATATTTGGAGCATACATGAAGTAGTTTACGTTAAGTGGTCAGCGGTCCTGCGGAAGCATTGCAAACTTTGGAGAAAAAAAACTTTCCAGGAAATTGGAGAAAAGTTCCAACATTGACATTTCTCTTCTGACAATGTCACACTTGGAAGACGAGAATGACAACGACACAGTCGACTGGAACTGAGTAAAGTCCGCAAGTCACAATGCACGGCAGGCTCTGGGAACTGATTGAATCGATACTGACGCTAAATATTGTTCATGCATGTACCGTATATAATTTTAGAAAACTTTATTAGTTTTATATATATACAAAACTTTTATAATATTCAGGTTTTACAGAACATTTTAACAGATGATTATTGTTCAGTTTTATTTTACAAAAAATAAACCTTTTTGTTTTTTGACTATTTAAGGTATTGATGGCTACTTAAATGGGGGTAAAAATCAAGGCATTATATTGATGAAACTTTTTTTAAATTCACGAACCAGTTTTTTCAATAGTTAATTTGAACCTTGTGTATACTGTACGTACAACTTATCATGTCGCTTTAACAACAACATCTCATATGCAAATGCTACCACAGGAGCACATATGACTATGAATTTGCAACCTTAGCTCTCCATCTGAGTCTCAGTGGCTCAATGGTTAGAGAGTCTAACCGGTCATTAGAAGGTTGCAGGTCTGAATGCTGTCTGGGGTCTCAGAAATCTTTTCTGAGTAATTGAGCGTGACAAACGTCCACCGAACGTCTATTAAATATAAATTGGCATTAAACATAATCAATAGAAATTGATATATATTATAATCAATAGAAATTGATAATAGTCCATAGAAATTGATATCAATTATAATTGATAATCATAATAGGAATTGATATCAATCATAATCAATAGAAATTGTTATTAAAATAATCAATAGAACTTGGTATCTATTATAGTTGATAGAAATTGATATCAATCATAATTAATAGAAATTTATATCAATGATTAATTGATAGAAATTGATATCAATCATAGAAATTGATATCAATCATAATCAATAGAAATTGATATCCATCCTAGCTGACAGAAATTGATATCAATCATAATCAATAGAAATTGACATCAATCATAATAGAAATTTATATCCATCCTACAGTACCGCTTGCGAGTAACATACACATGTGTGAAATTTTCATGTGTTAGGCTCTTTACTTGTGCGTACACGTTTCCAGTGTAACAGACTTATATGTGTATGACTCCCAGTGTCATTCATGTATAAAAAGTGAGTGTTTCACGTATGTTGCACGTAAATGGCAATGACAATGTAAAACACAAGACTGTCTGAAATCAAATCTGAAAGTGTGTTCAATATATTCGATTTATTTTGATGTTAATGTTTTGTTCAGTGAAGCTTGGACTGAGTTTATACCTTGTTCTTGGACTTTCATTGATCTGAAGGACAAATTTAAACCAGTAAACTTCAATTCCAGCCGACGTTTTAAACTCGAACATTTCACACAAACCGAACTCAAATCTATTTGGTAAAGTGCAGTTTGGCATTTGTCCCAATTTGGTTGGATTGACTAGTCAATTTTTGTAACTGGTGCAGATGAATATTTTTAAGAGCTTGTTATGAGGTATGGTTCCTACTTTGATAAGAGATGGGCCCTCGGTTGGTGTATACATTGCATTCTATCATGAGCTTTGTTCCCATTTTTCAAAATCTCATGAAACTGTTCATCATCCATAGATAATTTTAAACACAAATACGTTTACAACATACATATATGAAATTCGCTTTACGATCAATCATTTATGGATTGAGTAAAATAATATGGAATGATGTAACGAAAGCTACAATACAAGGAAACAACAAATCAATGAATGTGCCCTTAGTGAGGTCAAATGGCGATGAAAACATGGCAACATTTAATATAGCATTTTAGTTAAAAACATGATTGGAACTACTGTATTCAAAAGTCTATCAATGAACTGAACCTTTGATGCTATTGATTATCCAGTCTGTCTTTACATAATCTTGTATTATTTTCAAACTTCTTCATTTCAAAGTATTACAAAAACGTGACTTGCTTCAATGAGATTGTTGGGTCAAGCAACAGCACTTCCAACTCCAGCCACGAAGTTGAAGAAGAGATTGACGCCTTTCTCGTACACCGAAATTGATTCTCAAAACATGCAAATTAATCATCACGGAACATTTCTGTTATATTTCAAAAATCTTGCTTGCAATTTAGCAATCCCTACAACATTGCAAAACTGTGCAGGGACTGGTAACCAACAATGTAGAACTAATCGGCATATGCCAATTAATCGGCTACATGTACAATTGGGAGCCAAAAGACTTAAAGTGCCTATGAAAATTGAAATGAAAATTAAATTTGTCTTATTTGAAAGAACACTCAAAATGATAGAGTAACATATTTTGCAGTTTTTCGTTTCCTTGCTTCATTCTTGAGATATTTCAGTTTGTTTGATGTAAATGTTGCATGTTGCAACGTCACACATGCATAATGAGTTATCGAAAAACGTTATACAGTATATCTTTGCTAAATATTGTCAAATATATTCACTTGAAAATCTACATGTTTAGTGTTCAAACGATGTTACTCTATCATTTTAATTATTCTTTCAAATAAGACAGACTTAATTTTTGTTTGATAGGCACTTTAAGACCCCGTTTACACAATGCCAGTACAATTTGAAAACGGAACAAAATCATGCCGTTTAGGCCTTGTGTTTACACGATACTGGCACAAAAATGACATGAAAACGGCACAAAATGAAGACGGGTTCCTTGATGGCATGAAATGAAATGAAAACGGAACACTAACCAGTATCGTGTAAATGCCTGTGCCGTAACAGTTTGATGATGGTAATCACGATATATACGACCACAGTATTTGGGTCAGCAGTATTCACAAAGTCTTCTCAATTCTCATTGGAAGAGAATAGTCACATGCTAATCCGTCATTATATTATACCAGCACCGTGTGAATGCAAGACTTTTTGGCCTGTATTTACACACCAGCATGATTTTGTTCCGTTTTCAAATTGTACCCGCATCGTGTAAACTGGGTCTTAAGACAACTTACTGCAATGAAGCTAATTTGCTGTGATAGATCTTATTGTTATAACCCTCCTCCCCCTTCCAATTTCAACTGAGATTAAGTGACTTTATTATATGGCACGGATTAATTCCGTTAAAATAACGCGCTGTGATTGGTTGCTGATGGGGCGTGATTTCTCCGTAATGCCCACAGGCTTTATGAAAATTGTTAATGCCCTACGATTGGAAACAAACAAAAAATCCTAATAAGAAACTTTTATTGCTGAAAAATGGTGAAAATAGATGACGATGATTATAAAAGTAAATTCTATTATCCAGACAAGAAAGAAACTGAAGAAAATAACGCTAGTTCGGTGTTTTGACGAAGTTAAAGGAAGCGAAGACCAAGAAATACAAGATTGATTTTGAAATAAAAAGTGCCATAATTACTGTATAATAAACTACTTATAAATAACCTCGACCATTCAGTCTTTAAAATATTAAACCTCGGTCTTGAGCATATTAACCTCGCTAATGCTCGGTCAATACAGCAAGACCTCGGTTTAATATTTTACTGTATTAAAGACCTCACTCTCGGTTATTAAGTAGTTATTCAAAGCTCTACACTACTGTATAATGTTTTCCTAAAACGTAACCTGGATGTCTATAATGGTCTTACGGTAATAATTTATATGTCTTGTTTCTTTATCAGGTTACAAAATTCCAGTTATTGAAAATCTTGGAGCAACATTGGTAAGTTAAATTGTGAAAATACAGCAAACCACAACATTCTTTCTTAGATAAGCTAGAATTGCCTAAAGCCATCTTTTTCCATACTACTAAAGGGGATTATCATTAACAATTAGAAAACAAGCCCGAGTTTTCTATGAGCAAATAGTCAACGAGGTGAAGCCAACTAAAGTTAAATAAATTCTCAACCATAATGTATTCTTTGAGGCTTGTTTAATACATTTTTTAACTGCCAACAACAATTAACGTTCAACAGTCATTTCGGACATTTTCTTGGTCCTGTATGGTGTTGGTAACTGATAGAAAAGTAAAGTTTTCTTGCATAATTTAGCATGGGTTTTCATGTACAATATTGAAACAATATATTTCCACTCATTTTATGCTGTATGTAAAAATAACAAAAAGTTCCATTTTAACATGTACATGTAGTTTACATCGCAAAATCTTGGCAATAGCAAGTGTAATTTTGAAATGTGTTTTGTGTACAGTTATTTTGTTTTAAATGAATTGATAAACAATTTAACGATCTTACCATTAATAATTTCAATTTTAACTATTTTATAGCTGTTTTTGTTTTCTGTAGAACTTATTACTGTACAGAAAACAAAATGTAAAACTTGCGTAAATGTTTAATTTCTTTTGTCATTTGCCCACTCTATTATAATTTTGGTGCCATTGTTGCTTAAATAACAGAACAACTGCTTGCTCTACTTCTACTGATCATTGCTTGTGACGTACTACACATTCTGTGATTGGTCAGTTTAGTTAAAAGAAGGCGTTTCATTGGCTTATTGCTAGAGGTTTATATCACCAATTATAAAATAGGTTGTGTCTTATGCACGCTGTCATGATTGGTCAATTACCGTGTTTATATCAGGCTATGTAAACACGGTTGTGATGTCACGGCACATTTTTTAGCCTTATTTCATAAAAGAAATAGAAAATGGATGCCCTGTGTTTATATAACTTCACTGATGCAAACACTCGAGTGAGTTGGGAGAATTTGAAAGTACTTATGTAAACTTTAAACATAAACTTTCAAATTCTCCCAACTCACTCTCGTGTTTGCATCAGGCTATATAAACACGGGTGGCCATTTTCTATTTCTTAATTATAAACTCAGGAGCTAAAGATACAATGAAAATAGAACATTGCACAATGTACAGTACCTGTAAATCGACTTCTTTTTCACAAATGCTGTTTCTGTTTTCTTAAGGATCAATTTGACACCATAAATTTTTCCGATAATGATATCAGAAAATTGGAGGGATTTCCATTATTAAAAAGATTGAAATGTTTACTGTTGAATAATAACAGAGTATGGTAGGTGACTTCATTATTTATTGCTATTGACACTTGCTGTCAGTGTCACGGTGATAGAAAATAGAAATGTCTTGCTAATATTGTTGCGATTCATTTTCTCTGTCTCACCAATTTGTTGGAATGTTGAAGTTTGATTAACAACTTTGTGTTTTTGGATGTGATCAGTGTACTGCTTGACTAATATATTGCAAAGTGAAAAAGTTGTAAACTACCAAGATTTTTTGTGATGTGAAATACTGACATTTTGAACAGAGCCCTTCATTGGCATTTTAACATTTTTTCTCTGATGAAGGGTTTTGCTCGAAACGTCAGTATTTCCTATTACCAAAAATCTCGCCAGTTTACCACCTTTTCACTTTGCTCTATCCAAAATACTGGCCATATATTAAGCACTCTACTTTTCTTATTCCTCCTATTTCATGCTAAGCTTTTGTGGGAATATTTCTCAGTTGATTCGCTTGAAATTTACACATGATTAGGCGTGTTTGTTGGAAAATTTTGAACATTTTTGTGACATCTGTGTTGCTTTTCTTGAAAGTTGATTATATGTAAGCGAGGTAAATAAATGCAGGTGTAAACCAGGCCTTTTTCGTAAGGGAAACTGCACGTGTGTGATAATTCGCACGCGTAAATAACTTTGCGCGTTGCCAATTGCACGTGCGTTAAAACTTATCAATTACATCACAGAAATATGAACCGCAGACCTAACTTTTATATTTTCTACACACCTGAAAAAGAAAGTTGTGTTGCTTGGCCTTGATATTCATTGTAAGATTTTATCTTTCGCTTTAACGTATTAATAAGTTTTTAAGTTGTAAAACGTAAAACCTACTACGTTGTGAAAACTGTTACCCAGACGCTTACGGACGATGTCGGTTACATTGCAAGACTTTACGTTGTGAAACCTTATGTTAAGTTGTGCGACCTTATGTTACGTTGTGAGACCTTACGTTACGTTGTGAAACCTTACGTTACCTTGTGAAACCTTATGTTAAGTTGTGAGACCTTATGTTACGTTGTGAGACCTTACGTTACGTTGTGAGACCTTATGTTACGTTGTGAGACCTTACGTTACGTTGTGAAACCTTATGTTACGTTGTGAGATCTTACGTTACGTTGTGAAACCTTACGTTACCTTGTGAAACCTTATGTTAAGTTGTGAGACCTTATGTTACATTGTGAGAGCTTATGTTACGTTGTGAGACCTTACGTTACGTTGTGAAACCTTATGTTACATTGTGAAACCTTACGTTACGTTGTGAGACCTTATGTTAAGTTGTGAGACCTTACGTTACGTTGTGAAACCTTATGTTACATTGTGAGACCTTACGTTACGTTGTGAAACCTTATGTTACATTGTGAAACCTTACGTTACGTTGTGAGACCTTATGTTAAGTTGTGAGACCTTACGTTACGTTGTGAAACCTTATGTTACATTGTGAGACCTTACGTTACGTTGTGAAACCTTATGTTAAGTTGTGAGACCTTACGTTACGTTGTGAAACCTTATGTTACATTGTGAGACCTTACGTTACGTTGTGAAACCTTATGTTAAGTTGTGAGACCTTACGTTACGTTGTGAGACCTTATGTTACATTGTGAGACCTTATGTTACGTTGTGAGATGTGCCATTACTGAAACTTTCACACATTTTCAAAATTGCAATGTGAATGAATAATTGAACATGGCCTGTCACACGTGCGACAAATAGCACGCCTAGTTGAGTTTGCGTTGTCCTGGCACGTGCACCTGCGATCGCACGCGTCAAACGAAAAGGCCTGGTAAGCGTGACGCGAAGAAGCTCGAAGGTAAGGTAAATGGTAACATTTGAAGATGAATGCAGTAGAAAATAGAAGAAAACATGCAAACCAAAAGCCATATATTAAATTCTTTATTTAAACCTTGTTTGTTTGGTCTGTACACGAAAGTATTTGCCTTTGGGTATTTTTCCACACGAACCTCACTCCTTTGTCGATAGGTTTGCACAAAAACCTCAGGTAAATACTTTTCTATACAAAAGTCGCACTTGGTTAGCCATGCTAATTACGTACTGTAATATATACAAGATATCTAAAGTCTACTTTTACATATTAACTACAGTAGACTTACTGAAATTGGGCTGAAATCTCTGGTGATTATGACCTGCATTAGTTAGTTGTGGTTATTGCTGCAGTTGATTTCTTGTTACTTTACCCTGGAGTGTTGCGACGTTTGTTTGAGAAGTTGTGAACATGTACAAGTTCATTAGAACTGTGATCGTCGATTATCCAATGAAATTGCAAGCTGTGAATCAGAGCTAATTTTGATTGGTCATGGATAATTTACATTTTACAACCTTCTTGACAACATAGTTCCCGAGTTCCAAATGGACTTTCCAACTTTCTGACGAGCTTCACAACACACCAGGATAAAGTAATATATATGTAATTATATACGTGTTGTATATTTTTATACTCGTATATTACATGAACAACTTCACACTGGATAATTGAATACATACATACAAAGAAAACCCCTCTTCTCATAGGGCACGTGGACATCACCATTGATGTCGTAAAATGGTTGCGCTTAGGCCCCGTTTACACTATTACGGTACGGTCAGTCTTTGTATATATGCCGAATACGGTCAGTCTTTGTATATATATAGTCCGTTGTAGTATGCCGAAGACAGAGAGAAGAATGGCGATATCTAACTTCAGGCATTTCAAATTTTTAACTATTTTATTGGCTATCGCTAAATATCATGATTTGTCAGTGTCTCGCTACCAGTGTATTTGCCTCTGCCTTCAGCATCGAGTGTATTTGCCTCTGCCTTCAGCATCGGCGAATAACTGGTAGCTCGCCACTGACAAATCATGATATTTTTTTTTATACTCAGACTCGTCCAAAAATTGCTAACTATTTTACGTCATCAAATACAAGATGGCGACGTCCACGATGCTTACTTGTCCGAACATGTGAGGATCTCTTCAAGTAAATTATAATGTGAAATTCAAATTTCGCGTACAGATGACATGTCGCCTACGGTAGTTAATACTTCTGTTATTGACATGGTGTCCGGTCAAAACGTCCTCGCTTCTTCCAAATTGATTGGGGGAAAATGTCAACATACATTCAACAAATATATGATAAAGCTCCGTGCATATGTACTCTTATAAAGGCACGTTTGACGTCATTTCAACACGAAAGAAGTTCAGTACACTTACACTTCTTTCGTGTTCAAATCACGTCAAATGTACCTTTTTTTAGAGTACATATGCACAGGAGCGATATGTTTTATTTGTTTTATAAAATAAGAAGAAAAATTAAGCTAAAAGTGAGGTACATTCTTCAGATGTTTCACACAAGTAATCCGTTCTATAAAGCAAGGTGTTCAAAGGCAATGCGTTTCTTGCCACTCTTTACTTGTATCAAGTTTCAATTTTTATAGCAACACATAAATACAGTAACAAAGACTACAAAACCTAGTCAAACGATACACATTAACTATCTAACTGCTTGAAGCATTCACTTCTGTACGTTTTTAAACTTTCAGATAAGTCTGTTAATACACAGTGTTTATAACAGTCGTTTAGTGGACGTTCGTCAAGCTCAATTACTCAGAAAAGATTTCTGAGCCCTAGACAGGGTTCGAACCTGTAATCCTATTCTAATAACCGGTTAGATGCTATAACCGGTCATTAGAAGGTTGCAGGTTCGAACCCTGTCTGGGGCTCGGAAATCTTTTCTGAGTAATTGAGCTTGACGAACGTCCACCAAACGTCTGTTACATTACAAGAAGTTCGCAAAAGTACCACATGCATGCACTGCTTGTATACGTACAACTTACCATAGTGTTCATCTTAGACTTTTTGACTTCTGTGACCCGGAGACGTTTTGACTGGTAAGCATTGACATTGCTGTATATAGTACTGTGTATATAATGGTAATAAAGTAATGTTTATTTCCATAAGATCTAATGGTTTTAATATATATGTATATGTGTGTTTTAAATGGAGGAATGGATCAACAGTTGAAGGTACGTCCAAAATTAAAGTAAAAGTTCACATCGAAAAAAAGAACGGCGTCACCCAGAAATCTTGAAGTTCCTTATATTTTTGTGTCTACTGCGCGCATGTGCACTATGCAATACTGTAAACTCCGGAATAGACCATTTGCTTGGACTAACCATTTGCACGATGACGCGAGATGGCGTTGGGTGACCACAACTACCACAATACTTTGCCAGTATACTAGGGTTTCGGCTAAAAGGGATGACTCGAAAGTACCCGGCCAGTTCTTTCACGGCTTTTCCAAAATATGTTGTCAAACTTGTTTTTTCCAAATTTGTCGTCAAGTTTCAGGGAGTCTCACGATTTTAGCAATCTTTTTGGCACCCTAACCCTAATCAGAAGTCTGGTTTACCCTAGCTTTTTTGAAAAACATATTTGACGGCATATTTTGGAAAAGCGGCGAAAGGACTTGACGGGTCCCTTTGAGTCATCCCTTTTAGCCGAAACCCTAGAATACTGGCAAAGCATTCTGGTTTGGTTGTAGTCACCCAACGCCATCTTACGTGGAATTTGTCCAACTTCGAAAGTTATGTCACTTAGTTCGGAAGCTGTTAACTCTGTTAGCTGTTAACTACGGAAGCTGTTGACATCATAGCCTGAGAAGATCATACCCTGTTTCAGGCGCGGGCTCAAACCCCCTGTGAAATATTGACATCGAAGTCTGGTTTCCATATAGTTGTAATTGTTTTAATCATAGTTAGTGGAGGGAGATGGTTTGGAAACTCGGCAAAAGTCATTGTTCTATGGTTTTGTTCAATTTGTCTAATTTCACGGTCACTGAACGTATTGTATTTTCTGTATAATGTAGCAGTCATCCAATAGTAACGTTCGGGTTTAATTAGTGTAGTCCTTCGTCGTCACGTGTTGTAAGTCGTTTGTTCGTTGTTACGTGTCCGTAGAATTTCCTTTCTTCAACCAATTGCCTTTCTTCAACCAATTGCCTTCCTCTAACATGAACACAACAACATGACCATTGCATAATCTTGAAAGACAATGGAGCTTCCAAACCATCCCCCTCCACTATGTTTTAATTCAGTCGGTTATTGATCGGCGTTTGTTTGCGATCTTTTACAATAGTCGTGTTTCCATATAGTTGTAATTCAAATCGCCGATTCGCTCGTACTGATGACTTTTCGGTTTTGACAAAGTTCAGATCGCCGCTTAAGTCTCATGTTTCGTGAACGTTCGACGACAGTTGCAAACATTTGAGTTTGCGCACGGCGTTCAAGTCTTCGAACTAGTCATTTAGTAGACTTCTTTAACAAAATCGAGGTGTTTTTTGAAAGGATTTGGCCGGTTTTTTGTAAATAATTTAGTGTTTTACGTTACAAACATCTAGCAAAAAGTCGCCGACTATCGGCGATTGATGTTTCTATTAACTGTTGTCGCATCGGCGACTGTTGTAATTGTTGTAGAAGTTATGATAACTGTTCTATGTTAACACGGTTAAAATAAATTAGCAGCCAAAGATGTCTACTTCAATAGTGAATATAGCAAGAGCAAATATTCGTATCAAAGTAGTTTCCATGCTCCGGTTGTCAATCGGAAGTGACTGACTTTGAGTGACATTTTCAGAAACTGCACTTACATATTGAAAGACGTTTATATAAACAATTCAAATACATGTAATGTCAGTTTACACATGCGGCAGTTAATTGTTGGCAAGTGTAGTAGATAACCAATCTTTCATTGGTTATTGATGTTTCCGTTCAACCTCGTCCCTAGGGCATTCGTGACAAGATGTGAGGCGAGAGAACGCCCTGGCAAAGTCTGTAGATCACGTGACAAAATATTCCAATATATTTGGATGTATGGATAAATTTCTCCACGTGCTCTCCGTTTTAAGTCTGTTGTTATTTGATGATTTTCCTAAATATTTAGCATTATCTAATTTTCAACCAAATTCTATCCAAATTTAATGGATTGGTCCTTGGTATATATCCAACCATTTCACAAAACTACACTGAGATATCTTGGTGACCGACAAACCAACAGACAAACAGTGTTATAAAAACATAACCTCCTGGCGGATGTAATTTGGAAATAAAAAGAGAGTAGCCTGCATGTTTACACCATTCTAAAAATAGGTACGTTTACACGTACATGTATCTACTGCGTTGCGTCAGACTGCTCGACCGACTCGGGATGTGATTGGAAAAACCTTCTGAAATTTGATTGATCCCGAAGAATATTCTATTGTTACTTAACTAACATCGGAAAACCTTGCATGCCGACGTAGTATCTACTCGCATGCGCAGTAGATACTGAAACAAATTGAAGGTGATCTAGGCAATAGTAAGCTAATATGGAAAACAATAAACAATGTCATGACAAGACAAAAATTATTCTATCCAAATTAAGTATTAGACCAACATCTGGCAATACAGTGTTGTCTAAACCCGATTAAATTCCGGAGTTCTTAAATAAGGGGAAGCACGGG
Source organism: Paragorgia papillata (assembly GCA_035771165.1). NCBI lineage: Eukaryota > Metazoa > Cnidaria > Anthozoa > Scleralcyonacea > Coralliidae > Paragorgia > Paragorgia papillata. The sequence continues at coordinate 741,744 of JAWNZC010000096.1, forward strand.
TGGCGTGTGCTGTTAGCGCGTTGCCTCTCACCTAAGCCCGGTTAGACGGGGTTAGTACTTGGACGGGTGACCGCTTGGGAATGACCCCGTTGTCGAGCTGGAAACTAATGTGAGTAGAGTTGTAGTTGATCTCTCCTGTGCTTCGAGGGTTTTTCGCCGGGGTCTCCGGTTTTCCTCCCTCCGCAAAACCAACACTTACATCATGGTAGTCATATTCAATTGGGGCATTTCGCTCTGTTTGACCACCAGTTGCTATAGGCAATATAGTCATTAAATCTAAAAATCTAAATAAACATACTACCGGCGTTAGGCCTAATTTAGCAAGTCAACTGATTCCTTCGGATGAAGACTTGCCCTCATTTGAAGACTATATTCCTCCAGTCGGCTCTACCTTTTCTATTGAGAAAGTTACTGTAGAGGAAATTTTCAATTTTTTAAATTATTTGAAACTAGACAAAGCTACAGGATTAAACAACATTCCGGCCAAGTTACTTAAAATAAGCGCAGCTATACGCTATCTAGCTAGCTCTTTATGTAACATTTGTAACTAGAGAGCAGTCAGAGACTGTATATATACCTCCAGCGGGTTATTAGAGCGGTTTAAAAGGAAAACGAGCCATCCCGCTAACCAGGCTAGCTAACGAGACCAACACGTGCATGTATGAATAAAATGCTTGATTACACGCGTACCAAAATTATGCAAAAATATTTGCATAAAATAAGGATAATGAGCGCAATCAAGCATTTCTTCTACACGGTGAATCTTGCAGTCAGATTTTTATTAATTTCTCATCCAAATTTTGACTTAATTCAACCACCATTTAATGGATTGGTCGTTGCTCTATGGCCAACCCTTCTGCAAACGTTCATGAAAATCGATGCAATACTTTTTGAGATATCCTGCAAACAAACAAACGAGGCTTACGAAGAGGCTTACAACAAGGCTTACAAATTGTTTTCCTCCAAAGAGGCTCTAGTGTTCTCCTCCGAAGAGGCCCATTGGCTTAATACAATTTGTTCTCCGAAGATGCTCAATTTCCCCCCGAAGAGGCTTACTATTTAATACCATTAGCTTTTGCAAACTGTGGTAAATCATACTTACGACAAATTTGTGGTAATTAATCATCAAAGTACTTGCCAATTAATAAACTGAAGTGAGCACCAACAAAGCTAGAGCACAACTGAACAAAGTCAAAATACACAGTTTTATCGCAAAACCATAAGTCATAACGTGATGTTGAGATCAGAAAACCTCGGTCCGCCTATATCTTCGTATTCGCTATTTGATTGGTTACGAACGATACTGCCTCTTTGTACTCGCTGTTTGATTGGCTCCGATTCTTCTATTGTTACTTACACTTTGATTGTTACTTACACTTTTGACCCTACATGACAGCATAGTATGTACTCGCGCAATCGCAGTAGATACAAAAAGTGATCCATAATCCGTGAGAAGAATTCAATTACAGTATTTAACAATTATTCGCCGAAGGCGAGGTGAATATCGTCGAATAATAACCGAGACGGAGTCGAGGTTATTATTCACCGATATTCACCGAGACTGAGGCGAATAATTGTTTTAGTATAAATACACATTTTTGTACTTTTAGGAACAGCATTTTCTTTAAAAGTGTTAATTTCGTCTTCTGTCATACGAAGTAGCTCGACCAATCAGCGCGCGCAATTTTCTATAGTTACCTGTGTATTTATGCTAATTAAAATTAATGTTTAATTAGTGTCTGTAAAGTATGATATAGAGCTGGTTTGTAGAATATCAGTTTTGTGTGACATTTACAATTTACAGACACCGATGTTTTATTAGTTCTGTGGCAGGCGTTTAGTAGACATTTCTCAAGCTCAAATACTCAGAAAATGTTGTCCCAGACAGGAATCGAATTGGTCATTAGTATAGGTTGCAGGTTTGAGTTCTAAAATATATTTTTCTGCTTGCGTTTATTAGAAAAAATTGCAAGACTACGCATTATCTTTCTAATAGGAGGTTATGTTTTCACGCCTGTTTGTCTGTCTGTCTCACAAAATACTGCACAGATTTTTACGAAAGTTTGTGGAAAGATTGATCATAGACCAAGCACCAACCCTTTCAATTTTGGTTGAATTTGGATGAGAAATTAATAAAAATCTGACCACAAGCCTCTCCATCTAGAAGAAATGCTTGAAAACGATTGATTTATGCAAAGATTTTTGCATAATTTTGGTACAAGTACAATCAAGCATTTAATTATGACTCATGTTAGGGTTATAGTTAGGGGCCCCGTATATTCCGGTACAGAACGGCCACTCTTTTTGCATGTAAATAATACGTATAGCTACTAATTATTAGTTCTAATAGCCGACATGAAGATTGTTTTAGTTAATATATTATTATATTATAAAGGAAATATGAAATGGTTTTTCATGTTACTGTACACTGTATTTCATTTCCTAAATCATCGGTTTATAGTGTTTACCACTACCTTTCCTCTTTTATATTTCCGCTATATAATATACCTATGGTGGCCCGAGTAAAATATTTAGATTTCAAAACAGTACCATAGTGAACTATTGAACCAACTACTGACTTCGCTTTGTTCATATTTTGTTCTTTTGTAGTCGAATTGGTGAAGGGTTGGAAACATGTTTACCAAATTTGGAGACACTTGTTCTGACTAATAACAGCATGCAGGATTTGGTATGATTCCTACTTATTCAAATATAGTCAATCCATGGGTATGATCTGGAAACTACAGGCAAGGCTGAAAATGCCTATATTGAGCTGTACAATTTTTTTTGCTTATTAATTCTTGGTTTTCATCTGACGTCATGGCGGCCATATTGGTGCGCAGAAACAATGAAATGGCAGCCATATTAGTGCACAATCTTTATCCTATGGGAATTTAACTCTATTCTTATTCAAATATTTCGTATTGTTTCATCATCCCAACTGGGCAACCGATCACGTGAGTAATTTTTAAATACGTTGAGGTATTGAATCCAAACGCTGTTGTTGGATGATTGCTTTATCATACCAAATTAAGATGGAACAAAGACTTTCGGCGAGTTTCCACACCATATCTCTACTGACAGATTCAGTTAGGTTCAAAACAAATATCAACAACGTTTACCTCGAACTCTTGATTGTGGCTTAGAACATATAGTTATCCAAATGTGACAATAAGAAGAAATTGAAGAAAATGTTATTTCATTAAAAAAACACTAGGTTTCAACCATTTTGCAAATTTAGTAAAATGCGGTTTAACTATAAATCAAAGAGCTCAAAACTCTCCACGTGACTATTAGTCTCCTCCCCCCCCCCCCCCCCCCCCCCTCCATATAGGGCATCGGGATTTTTATCGAGAGTTTAAAGTTCGACTAGCGTCCTGAAAACTTCATTCAATTGCTATGGGATTTTTCAAATATTTTCTTAAGACACCTTCTTTTCTTTCAGAATGACTTGGAACCTTTGGCCAGCATTAAAGACTTACGATACTTGAGGTAAAGTCCTTTTTCTTATAGTAGACAGCTTAAGCTTCGCATTCGTACGCCGAACGACCCGCCGACGGAGTTTTGTTATTGCTTGAGTGGGGTTGGAAAAGTTTGTGTTACCATGTATGGGAGGGGGGGGGGGGGGGTTGCACTGATCTTTATACAACTGGATTGCTCGTCCGGCCCAAAAAATGAAGCCAGCGGAGATGACGAATTTGGAGTACCAAAAATATTTCTGCCATTGGTATCAAACAAAGAAGTGAAAGAACACTGTAAAAAGTTTAGAAGCTTACTTTTTGTATTTGTTGGTATTATTTAGCAGTAAAACGTGTTATTTTTCACAAAACGCGTAAAAAACAACGAAATCAATCACTAACTTCATTATAAAACTATCTATATACCTTTGGTATTAAAGCATAAGTATATTTGAAGTATATGTAGTTGACAATTTTGGACTGTATATTAACAGTAAATTTCCATCTGAGAATTGTTTTACGGCTTTTCCAACTTCCCCAGTAAACTCTTACTACTCTTAAGCCCGAAAGGTACACTGTAGCTGGGGTACCAATATGGCCGCCAGTGGCTTCAAAATGTTCACTGCTGACCGTAAAGGGTGAGCAATCCAGTTGTATAGAGATCAGGGGGGGGGGTCCGAAGCGTGCTCCACGGAAATGTTTTTAAATTTGGGTTTCCCGCATTCTGATAGCACTCTTGAGCAAGATTTGAGAAGTTGTATATAATGTTTTTAATGGTGCATTGCGTCCCAATGAATGGTCCACATTACTAGGGGCGCACGGGTGGCGTGTGCTGTTAGCGCGTTAACAAAGTAAAGTTAAGTCCGGTTACACGGGGTTAGTACTTGGATGGGTGACCCCGTTGTCGAGTTCGGAACTCATGTAAGTAGAGTTGTAGTTGATCTCTCCTGTGCTTCGAGGGTTTTTCGCCGGGTTCTCCGGTTTTCCTCTCTCCATAAAATCAACACCTAACATCTTAGCTGTGATCCGTGGTCTGAACTGTGTCGTATGGCGGCTGCCTGGAGCGCCTTTGATATGCCTCGACACGGCCACGTTGATCTGCGTCCTTCGCAATTCAGCCGCTGGCTGCAAATAAGGATGATTAGCCCCCAGGCCTGTGTCGTTTGTACTACATTACACATCTTTCATCCTTGCATCTGATGCGTGCCTGATGGTCTGCGTCGTGAGTTGATACGCTACATAGCTGTAGCGCTTCACTTGTGCTTTTGCTATTCAAATCTCAGCTCCACGATTTATACTCCTTTATATCAGGGATACCTTTGGCTAGAAAGAATAATAAGGCTATAATGGTTATATAACCAGTGACCTATATCATAATGTTATTTATGAATAAGTGAACGAGTCATTGCTTCAAAATTTCTCAGGGGCCTGAAGCCAAACTCTATGTCTGGTAAAATACTTGCCTAAAAACCTATCATTCATGAATGAGTGACTGATGACTGATGAGTTACTCTGCTAGCAGAGCCTCCTGCATGCATGTATTATGTTATTTAAGCATCCTCGACGGTTACTGGATACAACTTAAAATTTCCATGGTCACTTAATCATGTCAGCGTTGATTATCGACGAGTATAGTGGTATATTAAAGAACGAGTATATATAAGAGAAACGTATAGGATAGGATAGGATAACTTTATTTATACAGGTTAGCCTCATCAGCTATGTAGCTGGTATTCATGAAGGACCTGTATTTAGTTACAGATATTATGAAAATTTTAAATAGATAACATATACACAGTACTATCAAAGAACAAAGTATGCAAAAGAGATCAATTATCAAAGTGTCCAAATTTGGAAACATCCAAGCAATCGAACTTCACCTGCCAGGCAGGTAAACACATGCACATAAAGTTTAACCACTCAAATGTTTCCAAATTTGAAGCTTAAAACTAAAAAGTGAGGAAGTCTCTTTCACTGTAGTAGGCAGTTTATTATATTGGTAAGGTCCATTAAATCTAAATGTTCTCTTGCCAAGTTCGCGTTTTATTTTGGCAAATGAAGGTCTTTCTTTATTCTTGTATTGTAACTATGGAAATTATAATTTTGAATAAGAATGGTACTTAAATTACTAGGTACTAATTCATTTAAACATTTAAACACTAAGATAGAAACATTCATAATTCTTCTTTTTTTCAAACTTATCCAATTTAAGACTTTGAAGGAGCCAGCAGATGTTGAGCGTTGAAGAATTACTCGGGCAGCTTGATTTTGTAGGCGTTGTAATTCCTGATTGCACCCTACTGAAAGCTGGGACCATACCACATCACAGTATAGTAAAAAATAGGTAAAATCAGGCCGTTATAGACGGATTTCGCTGCTTCTAAAGTTAAACATGATCTAATTCTGGTCATCAATTTCAATCTAGCACTAATCTTCAGGCTCATTTCTTCCACGTGGTCTTTCCAATTTAACTGTTCATCCAAGACAACTCCCAGATATGTAAATTTGGCGACTTGCTTTCGACATCCTTGTCAAGTTTTTGCCTTGTACCAAATATCACTTTCTTTGTTTTTGACTTGTTTAAAAGCAGTCTATTGTCTTCCAACCATATTACAAATCGGTTAAAATCATTTTGTAGTGATTCCTGAATTCTAGCAACGGATTTGTCTGAATAATGTATCATGGTGTCATCTGCGTACATACTCACAAGGCAGTTGTCGAGACAATGAGGAAGGTCATTAATGTATATAATAAAAAGTATGGGACCAAGTATGGAACCTTGTGGGACACCATAATCAATAATTGTTCTGTCTGAGAAATCTTGACCAAATTTTATTCTTTGCGTCCTTGTAGTTAAGTAGTTTTGAAACCACTTTAGACTGTCTCCTCTTATACCATAATGTTCTAATTTATAAAGCAGACAACTAAGGTATGGATTAAGTCTACGAAGACAGCTCCAGTCATTTTTTGATTGTCCATATCGTAAAGAATTTTGTCAACTAGGGATACTACAGTAGTTTAAGTCGAATGGCCCTTTCGAAAGCCGGATTGATGGTCAGAGAGAATGTTGTTTTCTGTAATGAAGTCAAGAAGTTGCATCTGTATGGCCCTTTCCATAATTTTAGAAATGATGGGAAGTACTGAAATCGGACGGTAGTTGTTAATATCGTTCTTCTTGCCTTGTTTGTAGACAGGAATTACTTTCGCTTCTTTCCAATCAAAAGGAATTTGTCCAGTAGTGATAGTTAAATTTATTAAATAAGTAATAGGCTTTGCTATCACTGGGCCTGCCTCTCTGATTAGCCTAGCTGTAATACCATCAAGACCTGTTGCTTTAGATGGGTTAATCGACAAAAGACTTTCTTGCAAAAATTTCTTGCATTACAAAGTTATTCGGTATTCTTGCTGACAAGATACGAGGCATTGTCATGATTTCAGGTCTGAAAATTTGACTAAAATCTTGATTTGCTGCAATCGTTGAAAAAATTTGACTAAATTTCGTGGCTGTTAGGGCGCAACCGATCGTACGTAGGGCGCTATACGAAATGTGCAGCTCCCTGTCACTTCTTTCTGTTTTGTTGTCGAAATGATTTCACTTGAAAGGAAAAAATGTCTTGATAGCGTGTTTTGACGCTGTGGGCTAGTATGTGGTCACCACTCTTAAACATAAGCAAATCCGTGGGCAGCGAAAATCTGACAAGTAACATCAGTGGCGGCGCCGCAAATTTCGAAACCGCAGACGATCGAGCACCTCATTGATGGTTGAGAACATATTAGTCTCGTTCCCAGGTCGCGCAAGCGGAAACCAGCGAGCATTGGGGCCACACGGAACGCTGGCTCAGGCAAAATTATACTGGTAGTGATGTAAAATCAAAATCAATTGAAAGGTTTCTAGACACAGACTAAGCAAGAAACTAAAATTCAGTGTGAAATTAAAGCTTGTGTAAAAACCTAAGTGAATATTTTGACATCTTCCACGTGCTTCTACATGCATGGTGTCCTGTAAAACTAGTCTAGTATATTTTCAAGATTTTCGACAGTAAAATGTTAAATTATAAAAGATACTTACTGCCGGACAGTTTTATAAAAGGCATGGTAACCAGTCAACTTGATTGACTTGATTTCGTTGATACTATCCGCCATCGTTTCAAAGTAGAAACATTGGGGCATGCTTCCGCTGAAAATTTTACATTTGTGGCGCCGCCACTGAACAAGATCAAAATTGGTTTGTTTCGATTCAACTCTCAAAGGGAAATTTTTCGTTCCGCGCGCAAGGATACCAAGACAATGCTCACATGCAGCCACAGGTAACGATGAGTCGGTCGCTTCAAACTTTCTCAGGGGGCTCTGGGTACGAGATTGGGCGAATGTCTATACCAAACGTTTGTTTCAGAGCATGCGTATATGATATACGTATAACCAGGAGAATTAACACTTTGAAGCCTGAAAACGAGTCTTTAGTATTTTATTCTGGCTAACGCCAGAGTATTTTATTCTGGCTAACGCCAGACAATTTTATTCAGCACAGGGAGAGGTCCAGGCCTCAAAGTGTTAAAACCCATCTCTTTGACACTTTGAAGCCTGAAGACGAGTCTTTAGTATTTTATTCTGGCTAACGCCAGACGATTTTATTCAGCACAGGGAGAGGTCCAGGCCTCAAAGTGTTAACTTTAAGCCCTAATCAAACGAGAACGTAAGTTATCGCAAGTTGGCAGTCACAAATTTTTGTGGCGGTCGTTCGAACACCCAAATTAACAAAATAAAGGTTTCATGAGTGTTTTAAACAAGTTTTAACTTTGTCACGGTACATAATATTTTCGGGAAATTATTCAGAGCGGCTGGCTGAGATAGCGTGACTGCCAACTTGCGATGACTTGCGTTCTCGTTTGATTAGGGCTTTAGAGATCTTTCTTATCAAGGCTCTAACCAAGAATTTTGTTTTCTTTAGTTTGATGCGTAACCCTATAACTAACAAGCCAAACTACAGATTATACGTTATCTTCAGTCTGCCTCAAGTCAGAGTCTTGGATTTTCAGAGAATAAAGCAGAGAGTAAGTCGCACAATTTCATATATCTGTTTTTTTCAATTTAGTTTTGGTTTGAGATTTTATACCAGGCTTTTAACCAGGATTTCAAAAATGGCTGTCGAAATTATCAATCTCTAAGTACTGTCAAGTAGACATGTGCAAATCCTATTAGAGTTGCGCCCATCGCATCATTTCCGTAATTGATTAATCGTGGGCAGCAATCGATTATTTAATCGATTAATCGTATTACATGAATGACGTTGCATTAGTCCTGATGTTTTGCGCACCACAATTGAAGTACATCTATAGATCAAGTTAAAAGACTATTTTACTAATGTTACAGGCAAACCCGATGTTCTTTACCGCGAGACCTTGCAATATTAACAGCCACATTGTAATGTTGACTTGCAAACGGTACACGGCGATTTCGTGGTAAAGTTGCTAAAAATTCGCATTTGAAATAACGAACTTCACATAATATGAAGTTCTATTGAAAGTCAGAGCAACTAACTCTAAGTTAGCGTTTGCAAGTCAACATTGCCAGATTGCTGTCAATATTGCAAGGTCGCGCGGGAAAGAACATCCAGTCTTTGTTCTATATGAAACACTAACTGAGGAGTTCACGTCTTATTTACTATATAGCCTCTTGTATACAACATAGCTATAATACCCGCCTTGCGTCGGAAGTTACCCATTCAGATATGGAGAATGGAGTTTACTGGTCTTTACTGGTTTGTCAAGACTGCTCTGGGACCAATCAGATTGCAGGAAAATGCCATTAAGGCCACTCATGTGACAGAGTTATATAATAATGCAATTTAATAAGTTCTCCTGTTTCATTTGTTTCTATAGGAAAGAGAAGCTGCTGTAAGGTTATTCGGTGGAAAGAAGGGCGAAAAATTACTAAATGGTGCAAAGAGCAGTAGAACAAATAAGTAAGTTTGTCACTGGTTTGTCAGAGTTTCAAGCTGAAAACACTAATACTAAAGTAGCCTAATGTTGTTGACACTAGTTTAAAGTGTATATGAAATGAAGTTTGTCTTATGTGAAGGAAGTCGCAAAATAATAAAGTAACACCTTATATGGTTTTTCCATATCTCACTTCGTTCTTGAGAAAATATTATTTGTTTGATATGCAAACAAGACGCCTGCTCAGGCGTTTACTCGGGCTCCTGATTTCTACAAATATTGGCGCAGTCTTCGCACATCTAGAAAACCTGAAGAACAGCGTGCGTATATTAAGTGTTTGTTAAAAAGTACAGTTGAGGTAACTCTGATTGTCGATTTGCGAGTATTAAACTCACGACGGTGCAGTACTCGACACAAATTCTCTATATATGGTCTTATATGAAGTACTTGGTTCCATGAAGCGATTTAGTGTAAACAACAAGCTTCGCCGAATAATTCAACGATCCTAATACTTTCAGTAGACTAGACGAAACCTATAGTGCATGCTGAATTCGGCAGATTCAAGCGATGGTTCCGATATAGAATTCATGTAAATCGTACCAACAGAAAATATTTAAACATGTTTTGAAACACATTTCCAAATGTAATACGACACCTTCATGATAGGCGACTTGTAGACGACTAACATAAACATATTTTTTGCATTATTCGGTGCCTACCACCTGCGTTTCGTAGTTGTTGGACCAAGCAGCAAGGCGTTTAATACTAGGTAAACAGTACGTATATGGTCTTTGATATTCTGTGGCTCTTTAGTTTCTTGTATCTCTAGTCCTCAACTCAAGGCTTCGGCCTATAAGGAACTGATGTCAACACGGCATTTTCTTGCGTCTGTAATATACTCGTCTATTCTGTCTTCATGGACAAACCTTGTCAGCAACATTACTGATCAACGACTGATGAATTCACCAATACCGTCGGAAATCACCTCAACCCACTTGAAAAATCGAAACATGCCGTACAGTTCCGCAAGGCCTGACGGGATGATGCAATAATGCCAGACTCGGCCCGAGTAATAACCCACTGCATACGTCACACTGGTAATTTTACAATAAACGTATGCAGAGGTTACGTATGCAGACTGCATAGGTTACTTTACCATTTTAAGAGTTCCTGAAATAAAACAAACTTAATTTTAATTTCATAATACGTGCTTATGAAACGAAAATTAAGTTTGTCTTATTTGAAAGTACTTTTAAAATGACAAAGTAACGTCTTTTGTAGTTCTTTGTTTCCTTACTTTGTTTTTAAGATATTTCAGTTTGTTTTATAAGCGAAACTAACCAGTGACGTCACAACGTGCATAATGACTTACTGGAACAGGTTATAAATCTTTTCTATATTATCAGACGGAATCACTTCGAAGCAATTATGTGTGTGTGTTTTTCCCTTACAACAACAAGAATATACATTTTCAACTGATTCCGTCTAATAATAGCAAAGATATATAACCTTTCCCATGCAATAAGTCATTATGCACGTTGTGATGTCACTGGTTGGTTTTACATATCAAACAAACTGAAATATCTCAACAACAAAGCAAGGAAACCAAAAACTGCAAAATATGTTACTCTGTCATTTCAAAAGTACTTTCAAATAAGACAAACTTAATTTAAGCGTGTTAGCAGCCACAACTACTCTGTGCGTTCTTTGTGCGAAATTTAATGTAAGTAAGCATAAACAATAGTTCAGCTCATATTCTATATAGAAAAGAAAAACTTTTGAACTCTGCCTGATGTATAACGCTGTTTATCTTTCAGGTTTGTCCCAGGTGAACCGCTTTTAAAGGCTCCAGTTCCACAACCGGCGAAGAAAAATCCACAGAGGAACAACATTGCTGCTATAAAGGTTTGTGTAAACGGAACGCCTGAACGTTGAGCTTGAAAAGCCGAATTTAAAAACATTCTAAGTCTCGTTCGTTTTTCGTCTGTATTGACCTAATCGATTCTGAACTCATCCTCGGTTAATAATATTCTATGGAAAGGGCTCTGGTTGAATCTAGAAACTCGACTTTCGATAAGCGACATTCAACAATGACCTTCTTCAACGGAATATACCACAGTCCAACTTCCGAACGGCGAATTTAAACGCATATACGCTTTTAAAAGAACACCTAAGAATCCGGGTGTTTCGGTTCGGATTCGGCATCGGACTCGATCGATTCAATAACCTTTACCTTAATCTTTATTTATTTATTTCAGTATTTATTTATTTATCTTTTAATCTTTTATTTACCTTTATCTTTTTCTGTTTAAAGGCGGCTATTGCCAACGCGAAGTCTCTTGATGAAGTCAAGAAATTAGAAATGCTGTTAAAAACAGGCCATGTGCCTGATAGAGAAGAAGCTATGGCGATTGATGGCCCGTAATTTGTCGTCGGCGTACGTGGTTTATCTGATACAGAGTAGGCAGAAAATGGGTAAAAAAACTTGTACAAAGTAGAGGCAATTACTAAACTATGCAACGTCCCAACTATCCACATAAGAGAAACGCAAGACCAAGTTTATAAAATACTACAGTATTCGTCGCATTACATTTTTAGTATCAACAGTGCATTGGCTTAAGAATGTAATAATTTCTTAATAATTTTTTTTCATGAATCATATTGGTTGTCAAATATACGACTGATTAATATTTGTAAATGAATTCTGCATAAGGTTGTTGAAAAGAAGATTGGCTTAAAGTGCCTATGAAGCTAAAATTAAGTTTGTCTTATTTGAAGGAGCACTTACAGCACTGTATTGAAAGGTGCTGTCCAGTCCGTTCTGCGCATGACCGGCCATCTTTGCTTTGAGGGCCCTCAAAAATGACTTTCGTTCATAATCACATGAAGTACTCAGCTCTGTGTAAACCGTTCGGAGCAACATGGCAGAAAACCAAGCCATTTGGCGAGGATGCACGTCTCTTCGAATTTCTTCCATTTCTTCTAAAAAGGTTTTGTTCCGAGTACAAGTAGTGAAGAGGAAGCAAGAATAGCTTAAAATCTTGAAAGACGTGTAAGCAGTTTCGTACATGCGCTGAACGGACGGGAGGGCACCTTTAATGTGACAAAGTAACAACTTTTTCAGTTATTGGTTTCCTTTGTTTTTGAAATATTCCAGGTTGTTTATAGTCAGTTTCAGCTTGCTTTTGAAATTCGTTTGTCAACATTCGTTGGAAGGTTGAGAACTTGGTACGGAAGTTCGCGAAGTTCGTTGTGAAGTTCGTCGTGAAGTTCGAATTTAATAAGCTTTGAATTGAATTCCTTTCGTAAAATCACGGAGAAGAAGATTATTTGTTCTATAGAATATAATAATAGATACTTGGTTAAGCAGAAACGAATTGCCGACTTAAATTTGTATCTACCTCGCAACGTAGTTCGGAACATTGCAACGTAAGTTCGGAATGTTAATTTCAATTTTTCGTATCAGATTTCAAAAGCAAGCTGAAACGGACTATAATATACCAATTTAACTTCTTGTCCTTGACGTTAACACTCCAAATTAATTTGAAGGAAGCATGTGTGCGTGTTTCTACCCAGGGTCAATCAAGATATGGGCTGGAAACTCGGTAAACTTCAAAGCGCCTATAATGGACTGCGATTTTATGTTGGATCGCTCCTGACTGCGCACAAAGTATTTTGTTTTTCGTTTATTAACATTTAAAGGGTTTATGCAGCGAAAAAAAAGTTTGGGAGACTCTTATTTACAAGAACTTTTGAAGTTATAAAAATTGACGTTTACAGTTAATTATCTCACTTCTTATCTCACGTCCTTATCTCATGAGCTTCGTTCTTTAGATATTGAGATTTGTTTTACACTGCATAATGACTTGTTGGAAAATCTTGAATATCAAATTGAGATTTAACGAAATCACATTTAACTGTGCATGTGCTTCTGTGTATCGCAGGACACGAAACACGAAAAGTTTCAAGTGATTTACTTGAGTTATTGAAAGAATAAACATGATTTTCCAACAAGTCATTATACAATGTGACGTGTAAGTGATGTTATTTGCATATCACGCAAATCTCAATATCTAAAGAACGAAGTGAGATATGGACGAGCTGCAAACGTCAATCTTTCTAACTTCAAACGTTCTTTTAAATAAGAGAGTCTCTCCCGAACTTATTTTTCGCTGCATAGGCCCTTTAAAGTGCCTTTAAAATATGTAATGTTTGATGTCGCTTCTTTGTGCATTTATTTAGCATTTGAAAACTGTGCTTTTTAAAATAGTTGGCGTAGTTGCACAACTAATGACCTCACTCGACCCACATAAACGAGAAAATAAAGGCATTTTGTCGTTTATTTTGTAGTCAGAAATTTCGAATTTCATAAGTGAACTATTCACGAACATTATATTCCAATCACTCTGAAGACGACCAAGTTGGATACGACTTCGACCATGTATATTCAAAAAACCAAAACTATAGGTATGAATTTCACACACCTTTGTGAAAACTTTCCCCCGAGAGTTTCTAAAGCAAAGTTTTGAACAGCCTGTTCGATAACAATAAGAATCATATAGATCTTGGTGATGTCATTAGTTGTGGAAGTCTCTCTCCCTCTCTCCCTCTCTCCCTCTCTCCCTCTCTCCCTCTCTCTCGTATAGAATCGCAAATATATAGTATCAAATCGCAAATCCATGGCTATCGCTCAAAACAAAATTTAAAGTTTAAAAGCTCAGAGAAACGCCCTTTACCAAAATACCAGAAAAACCAAGGCAACCGTAATGATCAAGGCAACCGTACTCATGAAAGAGGAGCCAACCCCAAGCCAAACCACAAGAATATCCTGGTAATAGGGGATTCAATGGTCAAGAATATGGACAATAACAAAATTGGAAGAACAGCAAGGTCCAATGCCACTTGCCATTCCTACAATGGAGCAACTGTCGATCAAATTACACAAAAGATGGACAGAAATTGGTCTGGAAATCATGGATTCGACACAGTGATCCTTCATGTAGGAACGAATGATCTTGTGCACAAAGAACCAGAAGAAGTGGCATCCATATGGAAAACCTTATCAACAAGGTTAAAGCTCATGCAGAGGAGGTAGCTGTGCGTGTCTAGTGTGATTAGAAGGTATGATGGCCGAATTTCTAATAAGAAAATAAATGAATATGATAAACTACTACATGGTTTAATAAGCTCTAAACATAAAATTGCTTTTATTGATAATGACTGCATAGATAAATCATTAAATGGCTCCAAGCTTCATTTAAACCGTGAAGGGGATAGAGCCTTAGGAAGTGCATTTTGTACTTTTCTAAAATCAAACCGGATCAGAAACACCAATGTGGCCTCGAGCCATAATGTTAAGCATTTTTTTCAACCGACTCACGGACGCCAGAAAGACTGGACAATGTATCTGAGTTATGTAAAACAAATATTGAAACAGTTAGTGTAGACTTATCAAGCAAAAATGCGATTTGTAGAACAACCCTTAACTCAATCCCTAGTGAAAGAGGTTTCAAAATGGCTTTTCTGAATATTGTTAGTTTACCTAAAAAGATAGATGAAATTAATTATTCAATGTCAAATAAGTACATTGATCTGTTTGCCTTCAACGAGACGCGGCTTGATGCAAATATAACGGATAACATGATTAACCTTGATGGCTATGATATTGTTAGAAAAGATAGATCAAGAAATGGGGGTGGAGTTTGTATTTATTTGCGTAGCTCTACAATTACACTATAAGAAATGACCTATTTCCATCTGAATTGGAGGCTGTTTGTATAGAAATTATTAAGCCACATAGTCGGCCATTTCTTGTTGCAACAATTTATAGACCACCAAATATATCATCTGAATTCTTTGATCACTTGGAAAAACTAATCAAAGCAATTGATGATGAAAATAAAGAAATGTATATTCTTGGTGATCTAAATTGTGATATGTTGAAAACAATTCCTGATACACCGACCAAGAAAATAAAATCATTGTACGAGTTGTATCAGTTATCCCAATTAATTGATGAAGCTACTCGAGTAACCATGACAACTACCAGCCTCATTGATCATATAACTACAAATACACCAGAGAAAATTTCTGATTTTTACTAGAAATGTTATCAACACCAGTGGCTTTAGTGCTCGATAGGCCATGCAAGAGATGATGTTTGTTAGTAGTAACAGCTTTAAATGCATTGAATTCCGATTTAGTTCTTTTAATATAGTCTTGAAAGTTGGAGTGGCAAGTAGCAATTTTACATGCTAAATCAGGACCAATATTTGAAAAGAACTCATTAAAACACTCTGAGATGTCTTGAGAATTTGTATAATTATTCCATCTATATTTAGCTCGTTCACTAATGTTGGTTTGTTTTTGCGACCTAGTAAGTGGTTTATTGTTTTCCAGGCCTCTTTGGGATTGAATTTTTGACCAGCAATTTTATTGGAATAGTAATCTCTCTTAGCATTTTTTAATTCTATGTTCACTTTATTCCTAGACATTTTATAATTTATCCAGTCTATTTCTAGGTTTGTGATAATAGCTTTTCTTTTCAGTTTATCCCTTGTATTTATTAACTTTTTAATATCATTGGTAATCCAAGCAACTTTTTTGGACCTAACCTTTTTTTGTTGGAGTGGTGCATGCTTGTTGAGCACCTCAAGAAATAACTGCCTCCAAATTTCCCACATAGCATTTGGATCATCAGCCAAAAAGTAAACATATTCTCAATGTTGGTTTAGTAAATCCTTAATAAATTTTTGGTCATCAAAATTTTTCATGTTCCTGATCTCAATAATATTTTCTTCTTTTTTCTTGTTCACACAAGTTTTTCTTATGGCAAATACCAAACTATGATCACTGATTCCAGTGTGAATAACACCAGATTCTCAAGATAGCTGCTCCTGTCATCTCAAATTCACTAACATATATCTTTAATCAGGCTATTACTCTATGTTCCTTTCCTACTGAATGGAAATTAGCTCGAGTAACACCTCTTTATAAAAATGGCCATCGAAATTTGCCAGGTAACGACTACAGGCCAATTTCGGTTTTGCCAGCGATAAGCAAAATTATGGAGCGAATTCTATATGACCAACTATACAATTACTTAACCAACTACGGACTTCTGCAGTGACTATCAATTTGGCTTTCGAAAATTTCATTCAACAGCTACAGCATTACTGGACTGCACTAATAGCTGGTATATGAATATAGACAGAAAAATGTTTAACTTGGTGGTTTTAATAGACTTAAAAAAAGCATTTGATACTGTTAATCACCAAATTTTACTAAAGAAATTAGAACTCTATGGAATTAAAGGAAATGCTCTATCGCTATTAAAATCCTATCTCACAAACCGCAGCCAGAAATGTCAAGTGAATGGATTTATTTCATCAGAGAGATTGATAAAGTGTGGTGTACCCCAAGGCTCTACAGTATATTGGGGCCATTATTCTTTTTACTATATATAGTAATGATTTACCTCAGTGTTTAAAAAGCACAAAACCTCGACTATTTGCAGATGATACAAACCTTACAGCTACTGGAGAAACAATAGCAGATGTTGAAATTAAATTGCAATGAATTCTGATTTAGAAAGTCTTAGGAAATGGTTAATTGCAAATAAACTTAGGCTAAATGTAGCTAATGAATTTATGGTAATTGGATCAAAACCAATGATAAAAGGTATTTCAAATACACATCCTAATATAAATATTGAAAATATACAAGTTAAGCAAGTATATACGAATGCAAAACTCTTGGAGTGATAGTTGACCAACACTTGTCTTGGAAAAGTAACACTGATAATATTTGTAAGAAAATAACATCAGGAATATCAGCTCTCCGACGTTTAAAAGAATTTGTTGATGAGGATACACATCTGTCTGTATATAATTCTATTGTTCGCCCATATTTTAACTACTGTTGTGAAGTATGGGATGTGTTTGGTGAAACACAATCAAAAAGGCTCCAAAAATTACAAAATAGATCTGCCAGAATTATAATGAATATGAGTAACGAAGTGGATCACTTGGTTGCTCTGGGTGCATTGGGTTGGGAGCTGCTCAAAGCTGGAACGAAAAAAACAAACAAAGCAAAAATGATGTTTAAATTATTAAACGAAGTGGGTCCTAAGTCTCTCGCTGATATTTTTACGTTCAAAAGTGTGATTTCAGGCTATGAACTTCGGAACACTTCAAATACTCTTTGTTTACCTCAGCCACGTACCAATAGCATGAAAAGAAGTTTCATGTTTGATGGGGCATACTTATGGAATTCTTTACCAAAAGAAATTAGGGAGAGTAATTCCCTTTCATGTTTTGAAAATAAAATCGCTACTCACATTATTGACTAACGTACGAAATCTATATAATTTTTGTAAATAGCTTTCTTCTACAATCAACTACATGTAACTAGCTTTCGTTCTACTATAACCCTATCTAATACTCATGTAAATAGTTTTCTACTACTATTTTTACTATATCTTGTATATTTCTATTTAATGTTTTACACGCCCCTCGTGGAAATCAGCTCGTGTTGACGGGGTTAGCGTGTATAAATAAAGTCATCATCGTCATCATCATCTCTCTCTCTCTCTCTTCTGGTAGCGAAGACTTTAAGGTAAAACTATACTTCATACTTTGTATTTTGCTCTATCTATATATGGTATTGAGCACTCTCTAACATTATACATATATATATGTTCTGCCACAACACCCAACATGTAGAATTTTCAAGTGATGACATTTGATAACAGCAAAGATGAATAACCTCTAATCACGTGTGACATCAAGATGTTTAATATGCATATAAAAACCCCCGGAAATATCTCAAAAACGAAGCAAAGAAACCAAAAAAGATGTTACTTTGATGTTACAAAAAGATGTTACTTTTTAAAAAGATGTTACTTTAAGTGTTTTTTACAATAAGGTAGACTTAATTTTCGTTTCATAGGTGCTGTTTAATCTGGGATTAATCAAGAGTTACGAAAGATTTTGGAAAAATGTTTTTTGAGTTTTAGTAGAATTTTTTAGCTACAGATAGCAGCTCACTAAATTGTCGCATTCTTTCGTTACCACTTTTTCGCCTGCAGGTGACGTTTACGCAACCGTAAGTAGTTTTGTGGAAACACCACGTATAATTTTTTTATTTGCTAAGCTTTCGGCCTGTTGACTCAGGCCTTCATCAGAGCAGTAACAACAAGCTGTTGGCTCACGTCATTTATAAACTAAGCGACTGATCAAAGAATTAATAGGTTGGACGTTTCTATTCCTAACTATGTTTCGTCAAGCCACGGGTCGCTCAGACGCTGCCTCGTTCCCAGACGTCTCCGTTATATTTTCTCAGCATCCAGGGACCTGGGGTTGTCTCTGGGGTTGTCCAGGGTTACACACTTTGCATTAGTTTCTAGTGCCTCTCCGTCTTTTGCGCGGCGTTTGTCATGCGTTTTAATATAATTGCGATGATATTATAAATTCTGAAGAGACGCCTGCGGAGGAAGCAGGCTCAGACGCGTAATATGACAAGCGATCAGTAAACTAGTTCTCAGGGCCTTGTGGGTTTTGCGTGACGGCCGAGAAGCATAATTAAGATTATGTCAGTCTCGTACACTGAACGCTTGACACGTGTGACAAATTTCACGAACTATATACACCCTCACCGTGTAGCATTCCTCGTGAAACTTGTCTTGATTCCTTTGCAGTTTTAGGAAAAACTTGCACCGTGTAAAGCCTGCCGCACACGAGAGCTACTAACTGAACTAACCGCCTCGCGAGGCTATTTGTTGAGCAAGATTATCTGATATCAAACACGATATAGATATTTGTCTTAGCCTCACAAGGTAAAATTCTCAGGAAAAGCGACGCATACGCGAGAGAATCTTGCTGAGCAAATGGCCTCGCTAGACGCGCAGTACGTTTAAACCTGTAGACGCATGTACGCAGTGCGTACCTATGTTTACACCCGTTTTCAAAATTACGCGACCAGGCGGAAATATTGCAGTCGACATGTGAGTTTTATGGCAATTCAAAATACTTCAATATAACTTACTAGTCTTACTTTGTCATTGTATTCAACATTCCCATGGATTGCTTTGTTATATGGTTAAATAATTCGCCATTCGGTCAGCAAGGAAACAAAAAATATAAAAATATGTTACTCTATCATTTTAAGTGTTGTTTCAAATAAGACAAACTTAATTTTCATTTCGTAGGCACTTTAATGAATAAAATGTTTGATTGCACTCGTACCAAAATTTATACAAAATTGTTTGCATGAAATGAGGATAATGCGCAATCAAGCATTTCTACACGGAGAATCTTGTGGTCACAGGGGCGGACTGGCCAGTCGGGCTCACCGGGCAAACGCCCGGTGGGCCCCTTGCCTGTTGGGCCCCCTTTGGGCCCTTAAATCTTTTTGACTTTGCAAAAGTAAAAAAAGGCTATGTATCAATCAGGCAATACATGCTTAGGATAAAATAATTATCTAGCGTTTATAGTGGAAGCTATAGTTTCTTCCGACATTTCCAGTTCCGGAATTATGAAGAAAGCAATTAATAAAATATAATTACTCCATTAATATAAAACCAGTTAATTGTAAACGTGTGCACAGAAAAGGCGTAAAAATAGGTGGACGACTTGCAAGCAACAGCTCCTCTGAAAAGAGAACAATGTTTAGGGTCCGTAGAGTTGGAGGGAAGTGCATGTACCAATCTTCCTCTTTTTCCCCTCCTAATATAGAGTCGTTCTTTATAATTTGTATAGTTTACTCAAAAAGAAAATGTGGATCTGAAAAGTTTGAAACGCTTCAAACATCTGATCTACGATCATATTAAAATATACGTTGTATAGTCGATAAGTGGTTAGCGCATGGGAAAGAATGCGTACGGAACTGCGTCGTCCTTTGTTTTTATTGGTAACCTTCAGGCCTTAACAGGCTTTGACCTTACAGTCCATGCATATTTTAACATTTAATATACTATTCAAAGCCTAATTTGGACAAAATCTTTGTTAACAATGAGGAAATGTGCCATAACAAACATGTTTTAAAACTATTAAAAGTTTGCTCAAAACTGCTGTCAGAATGCGGGAAATGCCATTTCAGAGACCCAAATTTCAAAAAATTTCCGGGGTTGCTCCCCCCGGGCCCCCCGACATATGTGCACCCACAACAACTTGATTTGGAAACCGGGCCCCCTTTTACAGCAAATCGCCCGGGCCCCTCTGACATAGCCAGTCCGCCCCTGTGTGGTCAGGATAGATGTTTATTAATTTCTCATCCAAATTTCAACTAAACTCAACCAAAAGTGAAAGGTTAGATATACTGCCGAAACAGAGAACGTAGGAATCTAACGTTTCGAGCCAAGGCCCTTCGTGAGAGAGAGGGCCTTCGCTCGAAACGTTAGATTCCTACGTTCTCTGTTTCGGCAGTATATCTAACCTTACTATATTTCGATTGTTGTTTCTACACTGCCTACGCAGCACGCTACTTTTATTTCAAAAGTGAAAGGGTTTGTCCTTGGTCTATGATCAATCTTTCCACAAACTTTCGTAAAAATCTGTGCAGTATTCTGTGAGATATTGTGGTGACAGACAGACAAACAAACAAACAAACAAACAACAAACAAACAAACAAACAAACAAACAAACAAACAAACAAACAAACAGAGGCCGAAAACATAGGCTCATCTTGTGAGTCGTGACGTCACGATGGTGCAGAGGATGGGACACAGAAATTGATGAGTTCACCCCACTGATCTATATATATTAAATCGAAATAGTACTGCCGAAAATACTGAACGTATAAAGAGTCTGCGAACCTCACTATATTTCGATTTGTATTCGGCAGTACTCAAACCTTACTATATTTCAATTTGTATTTCAACACTGCCTACGCAGCACACCACTTTTATTTTTTACTGTTTTGATATATATGTAATATTTATAAACCGCGCAGGAGGGCTTTATCGGATATAAAACACGAGGCGATAGCCGAGTGTTTTAGAGCCGATAAAGCCCGTACTGCAAGGTTTTTAAATGGCTTCTAAAAAGAATCACTTCATACGTTCATTGGCAGCCGTTCCTCACGTTGTAACCAATAAACTATTGTAATTGTAAGAGCATTGTAGGCAATAAATTATTGCATTGTAATGCTAGAAGAGGTTATTAATGAAAACCTCTCCCCCCCGAACCCCAGAACCCTAACCTGACAAAAAATGAATTTCCCGGGGGTTACCCTAACCCTAACCCCAAAAGTGTCGGGGGGGGGTTTCCACCTCGTCCCCGTCCATCCACCCCTAATGTGTTCGCAAATTTATGGTCCACCGTCGTTATCAAACATTGTGGGATGCGCAGTGATATTACAATGCAATAATTTATTGCGTACAATGCTCTTACAATTACAATAGTTTATTGGTTACAACGTGAGGAATGGGTGTCATTGGCGTACTTTGTTTCCCACTGATCAAGCTGTTTGTGATTTGGACCACTGAATCAAATCCCTATCAGCTCGCGGGCACTTGTCATTCCCGTGATGCATTTCGATCTACCGTCGACACAAAAACCTTCGAGTTCGAGAACCTCGTGTCAACTATCAGCTGTGTTTGTGTCGTACACTGCTAAAATTTCTTAGTTTCGGTACGTAAAACTCTTTCTACTTATACCTCGTGGCTTTTTACTTGATATAAGTTTACTGTTGAGCAATCTGTTCGAAGTTGGAGTTGTTTTTTCCATTTAATTCTGTGGACAAAAGTATTGGAGAATGAATGCACTTGATGGCGTTCCCGGATTATCACCCTCGACAGATGGTTTGAAGGTATGTCTGGCTGATAAACAATCTTTGTATGTGGCTAAGTTAAAGAGTTAATATATAAAAGATAGTGTAAACGTAGTGTTTTGGTTAAATATAAATACATGACAAATATACAGATATGTAATTAGTTCGTTGGATGTCGAGATGTAAATGATAAAATAATTGTCTGGTGTTCCAGTCCAGTGTTGCCAACGTAAACTTGCGTCAGTTTTTACTTAAGATTCAAATCTCCAGCTTGTCTATTTAGTTTCTCAAATTATTTACCAATGGCACGGATGTGATATTAAAAAAGCTAAGTGTAAAAAAGCTAAAATTGTAAAAGTTGTTTAAAAGCTAGCCTGTGTGTAGCTGGCTGTATTTTGGGTTTGAGGCATACTGCAGGTCCAGACTTCATTTTATGCTACGCGCGCGGAAGATGTTCCACGCGCATTTTCTCACGACACACCCTATTTTCTTGAGTGGTGCGCGCAAAAATTGATTACTGTGTGCGCCGCGTGCATATATTGTACTGTAAGCCACATTTCTCACCTTCACGCAAGACGATTTATGCCACATTTGTCTTTGAAAGCATAAATAGCGCTTCAACTTTCGTTAAATATCTGGTTCCTAATGGTTCCTTTCGTTTTCTGTCATGTGTACACAGCCGCTGACCGCAAGTAGCAGGTTACTTCCGGTTTGATTTTTTCGATGTTTTTCAGTTTTTATCTTCCGCGCGCACTTTGCAAAGAATGAAGTCTGGCTGCAGGTCAGCAACACACCCCTGTACCAGACTGGAAAATTTGTAAAATGTGTGGTGGGAATCAAATTTCAGTCACCATTTTGCATGGGCATCTCGTGAAAATTGTGCAGGCTCACATGGGAAAATAAGTTGTTTCCAGGGTGGCTGCAAATAGAATGGTGGCTACAATTGAATTTTCATGTGGTTTTTGCAGAATCTGCATTAAAAGTCCAGGATCACAGGCTATTTTTCGAAAAATTGCATGGCCACTTCAGTTTTTTATGACAATTATGTGGCCACAGGAAATTGTTATAAAAAATCGCGCAACGAATTATCCGTTGTGCAATACAAGCTTTCCAATCTGGCCCCTGTACACTAAACTATAGTCTAGTGTATTTATCTGATGATGTAGTTTTCTCCTATGAAGAATACAATCAACAAATGCAGCAAATCCCCAGAATGTTTTAGGTGTGCAATACTTTTTCAGACAGTTAAACAATCTCAAGTTGTTTTTAGGCTTCAAGCTATAAAAAGGTTAAGCACTTTCATCATCTAACAATTAAACAAATAATACAAACACTGTTAAATATTTATATTTTATAACTTACCTGATACTTGGTAACAGTGCTAGTTCCATCTGTAAAAGCTTTTGATGAAGTCGCCTATGAGCACACCAGTGCTCTCAATATTAGGCGTGCGATCACACACGCCTGTACACACCATAAATTGTCTGGGCATGCGATAAAGAAAATTGTGGCCAAACAATGGTGAACTTTATCTGGTGCAAAGTTTGCATTGGCAATAAAGAAGCATTATCGCTACATCTGCAGATAAGAGGCCAAGTCTAGGTGCACAGATTTCTTGTTGTCAAACATCAAGCAGAATTAGCAGTCTTAAGCATGGATCATGCATTACACAGTACTAGTTTATTGTTAATTTTTGAGATAAAGGATTCCAAGGTCTGAATTAACGCTTTGCAAATTGTAAAGCAATTATGAAAATTTCTGAAAACTGTAAAAAAAATTGCTAAGCACATGTGATGTGCCATAACAATTCAAAACATAATGTCATGTGAACTTTTTAGAGCTTAAGGTAACATTGCAGAACATACTTTAGAGTGACTTCTTAGAAACGTACAGAACGTTGCAGAATGTGTAGAGTAACTTTTCTGAACATAGCATAAATTTATATAAGAATGTAGCAAACAGTAACTTCTGAACAAAACTTTTCAGAATGTAGCATTACTTCTCAGAACATAAAGTAAAAGTAAAAAAGCAGTGTAACTTTTTAAATGCAGTGTAATTTTTCAGAACATTGAATGTGTTTCAATGTAACATATTGTCTAACAACGTTACCTACATGTAACATAGACCACTGTTGCACAAAGAAAATAAAAGTCCATAACATTAAAGAAAAGACCATCTCAGAGAGAAGAGTAATGGTTAATTAAAGGCAATGTTTAATTAGGAGAGTACAGTAACTAATGAAAAAAAGCGAAGCTGCTCTGAAGCGCTAATGAGGACCCTGTATTCCCCTGTGCATCTTATCATGATAACTCTCACATTTCTAACAAACAGGGAAAACTTTACTCTGTCCAGCCAGAATTTTTATATGTCCAGCCACTTTCTGTCTTGGCCTGACATTTGTCCTTCTATATAAAAAAAATTATTTACAGGCCTGTATTTCCTACCCCTGTTTCCACAGATTGACCCAGTAGGCTAATTTAAGTGCTTGATATGACCATTGAAGATTCAATAATAGAAATTTGTTTGCTAACAGGCTGTTGGTAACAGTCGATTATTTACGGTGCTTTCCAGTTGACAAGGTTAGACCGGTCAGTCCAGCCAGAATGGACTTGCTTTTGATTAGGACCAAATTTTCCACTCAGAACATCCCAGGCCTCAAACGAATTGTGTTCCATTTAACCGGACTGACCAGTCTAACTGTGTAAATGGAAAGCCCCCTTAGATTACTGACTGATAACCTAATACTGTAGCCCTCACCCCCTGATGGAATTTGTTAGTAGAATTAACTGGGGAAACTATGGTGTCGATTTTATGGAGGGAGGAAAACCAGAGAACCTGGTGAAAAACGCTTGAGGCACAGGAGAGAACTAACAACTGACAGACTACTCACATGAAGCAAAGGTGATGACCCATCCGAGTATTGACCCCATTTGACCAGGCTGCTTGTGCCACCCTGGCCTCCCCAAAGTGGAAAACTGGTCAAATACAAACTGTCAGTATTTTTCTTTACCACATATCAATAGTAGGCTATCTCAGGGTTTTCTCTTTGACAAGTAAAATTGCCAGAGTGAGTAAAATAATGAAGTGGTCATGTTTTCCCATTGATTAATAAAATTGTCTGGTGTTAGACAGAGTAGGCAGGGATGGGTTAAATGCATTCAAACATCCTTATGTGTACGTTTTCATTTCTAGCGTGGATCTGACCATTTTATGAGCAACATGGTGGATAGCTTCAATAGTGGTGAACAAAAAAGGGTATGAATTTAACAAGTAATTTAGTTGTAAATATTAGATATTACGATTTTCTTGGGCTTTGTTTTCAATGTCTTTTTAAGACATGTTTTATAAATATTTATATAATTATTATGAATATTACAGTAAGTTAGGTTTTTTCTTTATTATAGAAAAACTGATGTTTACTAATATTTTACTATTGCATTGTTTTGGAATTTCTTTTTCAATTAAAAAATACGTTTTTGTTGTTTAGATAAAACCCAATGAGAACCAACCATCGAAAGTTCTTCACATTCGCAATCTTCCAGAATTTGCAACAGAATCTGATGTAAGTTTGACTGATGAATGGCAAACATTGAATTGACTGTTGGTAAATATGACTGTCCATGGGAAAACATAATAATCTTAACTATATTCCGTTCAAATGGCAAAATAAATGGATAGAAAACGTCCTGAAAAGTTGTTTGGACAATTTTATAAGCCATTTCAAAATGATCTGGCCAAAAGACCAAATGCTTTGGGCAAAGCATTTGAACGATTTGGGCAAACCAATTCAAACTTATTATTACTCAGTATTGTTTTGTGATTGTATAGTTCCTCCATATGAACGACAATCGAAATATGATACAAAATTAATACTGGATACATAATCTTTACAAGAAAACTTCATTTTAAAAACTAAAAAGCTTAGCTTAAAGGTCAACTAAACCTTTTGAAGTTATATTTTCTTCTGAAAGGGTTATCGGCTAACTTAGCAAAAGTAAAGAAAAATATGAATTTCGAGGTAAAGGAAAGAACTTATCAGTGAAGCCTTCTTAGGTCCTTTTGAAGCATGACCGTCGTCGTTTTTGAAGGTCGTCGTTCACACAAGTTCAGGAAAAGGAGCAAAAACACAAACTTAGACAATTCATAAAAGTGGAACCGAGTGACTGGTTTCAATTATTTCTTCGGTTTTAGATTGAACTTTTCCGACTTTAATGGAAGATAGAATAACCTGGAAACGTATAGTTGCCCCCTTTAACTTGCCCAGCATTACATTGTCTGTTTTCACTTGGCTTTGAATGTTAACATGCACCCTGCGAGCAGAGCCTTCTTTTCCTTATTTCTTTACTGAGAGAGGAAGAAAAGAAGGCTCTGCTGTATTCATGTTTGGCTTCGTTAGGACCAAATAACCCGTTTCAAGCCTTCTTTTCTTCCTCCCTCTCAGTGAAGAAATAAGCCGGAAAAGAAGGCTCTGCTCCCAGTGTAGTTAACAGTAACACGTGGTGACATGTGTGAGCAGTGACATAATTATTCGAGTTTTGGATACAGTACTGCACGCTAGTGGGAAATTATATGTCTGGTAGAGCTATTCATAAAAAAATATCATTGTCACATGGTACAAATCTAACTTTCTGGTTTGACAACTTAACTGTTACAGTAGGTATACAGTAATATACAAAAATTTAATTCGGACAAATTTCAATGTAAATGTGACGTCGAGTGACATCGGATGACAGTCACATCTAAGTACATATGTTATATTGCGTTGAATGTGTACTGTATTTCGCGGTGTACAAGTCGAATTGCTAGGCCTCAAAATTGATGTCAAAAAGCCAAACTCGACTTATACAAAGGTAAACCACGGTTACAGTAATTTGCAACTCACTTTTCACCCAAATATTCAGAAATTCATTCCGAAGTTCGCAAGTTTGTTGGGAAATTAAAAGTCTGAAGATTTTGGTGAAAAGTGAGTTGCAAATGACTGTAATGGGGGTAAACGAATTATATAGAAAACGATAGACCGGTATTCGGTAATATGCATGTACTAGTACCCAGTCCTCACTGTACACATAGTTTAATCAAAACGTAATCGAATACCTTTTACGCTGTACGCTGTCAAAACGAAGGAATTACAAAACAAGATTCAAGTTGAAGATTGTATATTTCACCAAAAAGTCTAACAACTCCACTCGAAAATCGAAATATAGTAAGGTTAGATAATTATACTACCGAAACAGAGACCGTAGGAGTCTTAACGTTTCGAGCAAAGGTCCTTCATCAGAGAGAAACGTAAAGAGTGTAAACTGTGTGCAAATTTGGTGTAAATGGGAAGCTTGTTTGAAAGTGGCAGAAACAGTCTGACAAAATCAACATGCTTATGAAGACAAAATGTGAAGATTGTAAAGTATTATTAAAAATTGCGGTGGATACTAGTCTGTGTCTGGTAGCTATCTAATTTGAGGGACTAAAAATTCTTGCTTTGTAGTCGATATTTGACAGCAGCAGATTGTGTCAAAAACGGGCCAGCTGCATTCTGTCCCTGATTCTGTGAAGGCTTTGCATCTTATATTCATGCAAAGTCAGATGTTTAAAATAGTTGGGTATGTCTCTCTCTATATTTTAGTCATCTATTTAAATAGTTTTGGTTAACCGTCCAAACGATTTGGATTATCCGTTTGGACATTTTCAAAGCATATGAACCAAACGTTTGGGCAAAGCGCCGTTTTGAATGGTTTGGTCAAAAGTGTTTGAACGGTTTGGTCAAAAGTGTTTGAACGGTTTGGTCAAAAGTGTTTGAATGGTTTGGGTAAAGCGTTTGAACGGTTTGGGTAAAGTGTGATTTGAATGGTTTGGGCAAACCGTTTGAACGGTTTTGGCAAAAGCGTTTGAATGGTTTGGGCAAAAGTGTTTGGACGGTTTGGGCAAAGCCTGCATGTGAACGGTTTGGGTGAAGACTTTGGACGGTTTGGGCAAAGCATTTGAACGGTATGGGCAAAGCATTTGAACGGTATGGGCAAAACCTTTGAACGGTTTGGGCAAAGCCTGTGAATGGTTTGGGTAAAGCATTTGAACGGTTTGGGTAAAACCTGTGAATGGTTTAGGTAAAGTATTTGAACGGTTTGGGTAAAGCGTTTGAACGGTTTGGGCAAAGCCTTTGAACGGTTTGGGCAAAGCCTTTGAACGGTTTGGGCAAAGCCTTTGAACAGTTTGGGTAAAGGGTGTGAACCGTTTGGGTGAAGCCTTTGAACGGTTTGGGCAAATTGTTTGAACTATATATTATCCTGTATATTCTAAACAATTTGTCAAATCGTTCGAACGGTGTCTAAGACTGTTTGAAGGATCACCAAATGGATAGCAAACGCTTTAATTCAAACGCTTTAGCTTTAAAATCTGTTTTTATATATCGTAATTCATCGGCGATCATCGCCGATGCTCACGTTTGCGACGATGGGGATTGTCCCCCGGCAATCATCCCATGACCTAGGTGCTGCTATTGACAACATTCCCCCAGTCTCCTCAATTCTAAAATTGCAAATTCAATTATGTCTTATAGGTAATCACCCTTGGTATACCTTTTGGTAAGGTGACAAACATATTGAAACTGCCCCCTCCCAAGGGAAGTAGAGGGCAAAGATCTCAAGTGAGTATTGATATATTTTTTTTAATTTTATCAATTTGTATTTTATACACGAGTTCACTATATTTCCAGACTGTGACAGTGCTGTTAGCACACCACCTCTCACTGCTGCTGTCTAAAAGTGCCATTAACCCCAAATGTTTGGGTTTTTCTCGCGAATACAAATCGGCAAGCCAAATGATGAAGATTGCAATATAAATTAATTAAATCGATAAAATCCTCTCGATTAGTTGATTTTATACGCAATTGAATTGGCAATAATAGGGAACTTAAGCAAATACAACGCGAACGTCAACGATGACGTTCTTAATACAAGAAATTTCTTTACACAACGGAGAAAATGAATAATTTTTAGTCCCAAGAGTACCATCGGATAACCCGCAGCTGCTAATAATAGGTTTGGGCAAGGGAGCACGCCAGACTGACTGTATTTCTTCTTTGTTCGGCGTTCCTTCATTTATATTCAGCCATTTTGAATAATGCGGTATATATCATTAGCGTATCGCAGGCGCGGGTCCCGCGCGGCTACCGGGCCCCGCGCGGCTACCGGGCCCCGCGCCTGCGATACGCTAATGAATATACCGCATTATTCAAAATGGCTGAATATAAATGAAGGAACGCCGAACAAAGAAGAAGAAAATACAGGTCAGTCTGGCGTGCCCCCTTGGTTTGGGACCACAAAATTTAAAAAAAGTACAGTACCAGTAGCTGAAAGATGAAAGTAGAATCCTTGGTCTCCAGTCTTCGTGATGGCGTTGTCTTAAGAATTCAACAGATTACCCGCACCACCCTATAATCCGCATTAATTATGTTTCCTAGCAAAATTAAGAGATAACCCGCGGGTTATCGCCCAGAAAATACGGTAATATTCGTGGTTTCTGCTAGAAACTGAAGTTTAGATTGCCGTCGTTGTCCTAGCTTGATTAAGCTCTCTATTAACGGACACGACGGTGCTCTTATTCCACATCACAGCTCCTCGATAAAAGAAAGTTTTTTTTACAAAAGTATTTGGCTCTAATCCTTGAAGTGTTTTGAATATCATTGTAGGCATTTCTTGAGATGGAAGATGAAGGAAAAGCAACGGCAATGGTTAGCTACTATGCATATGCCCCGGCAAACATTAGGTAAGTTTTTTCTTTTTCTTTTTTCTTTTCTCGTAACATATGCCGGTAAACGAATTTTTTCTTGGCTGCATTAACACTTAATTGCTATAAAGGGTGTAGCGGTTAAGGTAATTCCTCAGTAATTTGTCCAGAAGTGAAAATTTGCTGAAACTTCCCAGCTTTGAAGTTTTTGATATACCAATATTAAAAAAAAACAACGAAAAAAGGTTGGGGTCCCCAAACTTGTTTAGAAAATACAGCTGACAGTAACTAAACCCTGATGTTTTTTCCAATTTGTAGCTATTTTGGCTACCGACTACCCTAACTTTCGATTTTGTCTTGTTATCTTGAAAAATCCTTCATAAAAGCACTTGGTTGGTGGAAGCACATATGGCGTGTGCTGTTAGGGCGCTGCCTCTCACCAATAGTTAAGCCCGGTTAGACGGGGTTAGTACTTGGATGGGTGACCATCTGCGAACAGCCCCGTTCCCGTGCTTGGGACTCATGTGAGTAGAGTTTAGTTGGTCTCTCCTGTGCTCCGAGGGTTTTTCGCCGGGTTCTCCGGTTTTCCTCCCTCGATATGTGTCGTATGGTGGCTGCCTGAGGGCCTTTAATATGCCTTCGACTCGGCCATGTCAAAAATTATTGTAAGGCGCATTTGAAAACCTTAAAGTTGAATTTGCGCGGTATAAATTCAACTTTTGGCTTGAGCCAGCCAAAAACGATCCCTTTATTGTTTTACTGTATCTAACACCAGACAATTTTACTTGTCAAAGGGAGAATGTGTAGGCAGTAATGTGTTCACAACCAAGTATGGGGTAATCTGATATTTTTTTATTTTTTATGTTTGCTGCAGAGGAACAAACGTTTACGTACAGTATTCTACACACACTGAGCTCAAGACAGACCCTGCCAAGCAATCACCAGTGGTAAGCATGTCAGTCTATGTTGTAGCTTTTTCAAACAAGGGCAGAACTCAGTGATAACCAGAAATAGTGCTAAAGAGCGGTTCCCTGTTTGGCGTAAAAAAGCGCGCTACGTACGGTTGCCACAAAAAAGTGACACCCAGAATATAAAGCTACAGTACCTAATTAACACGAGCCGCTAAGCGGCTATACTTATATCAGGGCACCGCAATTAACAAATATTGCACGAGGTTGAGCATGATATTTAACAATTATTCGCCGAAGTGGAGGTGAATACTGCTGGATATTCGCCGAGCGGCGAGGTGAATATCTACACTATTCACCGACACTGAGGTGAATAATTGTTTTAGCATATACCTCATAAATGAAATACAAGATTAACATTCTTATATTTCTCGGTATTTCCATACAAGACGCTAAGACACGGCGTGTCAGCCTCTAGCAACTTGGCGTATACTCGATATTTGTCGACAAAACAGTTTTTACAACTTTTGAATATATTAATGGCTAGAAAATTGTAAAGAAACATACCTGTGGACACTCTTCTACTTAATTTTGTTGACTTTTCTCGTTATTCTACTATATCAGCCTTGTTTATCAACAAAATCTCCTGCTTCGGTAAACAAAGCAAAACTGGCCGCCATTTTGTTTTGCCCGCAGGTGAATAGTGCAGGACATCCCGAGCTAGAGGAACCAATCAGATTGCGTAAAAAGCACTATTCACCTGCGAGGTATATGCTAACAAGAATTCTCAAGGCTGAGGTTTGTGTTATCTGCAGAAGGCTGAGAGTTAAGATGCTGTTTTCATCACCTGCACTGGTTCCTTCTAACAAACGTTGCTGGTGGACACATTTTCCTGCTCTGCTCTCTTTCGACCAACGCGCCTCTATTTAATTCCCATGGGTTTTTTCCCCATGTGTAATGTGCGATGAAAATTTCGGGCCAACTAGTGAAAGATTTTTTGCGCGGCCAACTATTGAAAGTTGCGTGGCGCACGCCGCACGCGAGAAAACGACTCATTTCCAGAACAGATGTGTACAAAATAGTGGCTGCAGTTGTTTTTCTCTGCTATTTGTCGACGTTTATCCGACAGGATGTTTGTATACCAGCGCTGAATTTTG
This sequence comes from Paragorgia papillata, assembly GCA_035771165.1. Classification (NCBI taxonomy): domain Eukaryota; kingdom Metazoa; phylum Cnidaria; class Anthozoa; order Scleralcyonacea; family Coralliidae; genus Paragorgia; species Paragorgia papillata. The sequence goes on from JAWNZC010000096.1 coordinate 773,690, forward strand.
ACAGAAGAGTTTCAGACTGAAATTGTAATAACAAGGCTCACTAATTTGCGGAAATTTAGAAACTAGTATCACGCCATTCTTTTTAAAATTGAAACTTTGCGCGCGCAACGATGAAACTGGACCACTGATCTCTGTATATACTGGATAGCGCATTTCTTATGCTCAGCATGCAGTCAAAATTTTGAAACCATATTCGCCATCTTACTACTCCCTGTCCGCCATCTTACTACTCCCTGTACTCTTTGCGGGCTTTATAAGCCTGGTTTTCATATATATTTTATGTTTCACGTTTGCGACGATCGGGGATTGTCCCCGATGATCGGCGACGGTCGCCGATCAAGCGAGGTCGGTCGGCGATTGTCTGGGACGATCGCCGATTATCGGGGACGATCGCCGATTATCGGGGACAATCCCCGATCGTCGCAACGTGAGCATCGGCAATTATCGCCGATGAGTTACGATAATTTATATGAAAACCAGGCTTTAAGAGTAGTACGGTAAGCGTTTGCCGGGGGAGTTGGAAAAGCCGTAAAACAATCCTCAGATGTCAACTTATCGTTTAATTATACCACTGGAAAACGGAAGGAAAATAAAAGCAAATACAGTCCGAAATTGTCAACTACATACTTCGTGGCTTTTTAAAGACATATGTTTTACTAACAAAGGTATATAAATCGATTCATATTGAAGGATTCATATTGAACGTTGTTGACTGTTTTCGTTGGGTTTTTACGAGTTTTGTGATATAGGCAAGTTTATTGATTAGCTTAAAAGTGCAAAACCAAAGCTTCTAAACCTTGTACAGTACCTTGTAAAACTTGTGTCCTTTCATCTTTTTTTGTGCTACGAAAACATACAAAGTTTTCGTGGCGGCCATCGTGGTACTCCAAATTGGTCAGATCTCTGGTTGCTTTATTTTTGGAGCCACATGAGCAATCCAGTTATATAGAGATCGGTGATCTTGATGCGATCGCTGACGCTCACCTCCAGTTGAAAGCCCTGCTATTTGGTACACATTTTTAAATTTCTGATTAACAAACTGTCTTGTGATGGTAATCCAAGTAAACAAAACAACTCTTGTGCCAAACAACATCACTAATTTCGACAAAAGAATCTTGCCGTTTCGCTTTACCCAGCTTGTGACGTCACATGCATATAAAAAATGTATCCAAGATGGCAGATACTGATTCAGATTAGCAATTTTAAAAGTACAATTAAGTTGTTTATTGGAATACTTTGGGTCTAAATAACACACTAGATTGTACCTTCATGTCATTGGTTTCCTTCTGAAATTTTTTGTTTTTGTTGCCCATACCCTTTAAAAATATTTTTCTTAGATTGCTGGTTTGTTAGCTGCTGCTGCAGCCGCAAGTGCAGGAGAATTGGCGTCTCTTCCAATGGATAATTCTAGTTACGGTCCCCCAATGTCTGGTCTTACACCACAGTCTATGGGTATGAGTAATGTTCTTCGCGTCGTTGTAGACAACATGTTGTATCCTGTCTCTATCGATGCGCTTAATATTGTAAGTATTGTAATTATTCCACTACATCTGTTGTATTTATTACCCATTCTCGTTCCCAGGGCCTCCTTGGTTAACTTCAAATCGTCCCATTAGACAGCACTTCGACGTCTAGCTAAGGGGTGGGAAAGCTCAGCAGAAATAAACATTTAACCTGTTCCTGCCTAGGATGTCTGAGGGCTCTGCTTTCCATGAGTAAAATTGTCTGGCGTTTAATGGCAGACTAAAACAATAAACGGCTATTTTGCCAGCTCGGGCAGGAATGGATTAATCACTTGTTAACCCATTACTGCCTAGGAGGTTTTAGGGTTCTCCTTTTAACATGTAAGATCGTCCGGGGTTTGACAAAAATTGGATCTACAGAATTTTTTTAAAATCTGCGTATTGATTACTTAAACTTAAAGAAATGTTTTAATACAAAAAAATTTGGGGGTCACCGAACTCGTCTTCGAACTCGTCCGTTACTTTCGGATTTAGCAACCCTTGGGGACCGCTACTTTCGGGGGGGGGGGGGGGGCGCTACTTTCGGATGGTTGAAATACTTCGAAAGAAATATCAAAAGTCTCCGTTTATCAGTAACTATTTATTTACTACATTAGTCCTATTCTATTTTCATGTAACTTTTTCTGAGGATGATTCTGTAATTAACAACTACCTAAAATTAAATTAAAGACGAATACGTAAAATTAAATTGAAAAATTAAAGACCAACACGTGCTTTCATCGAACAGAGATAAACATGTATTTGAAACATTAAAAAAATGTGCCACATTCGGGGGGGGGCGCTACTTTCGGGATTCTACGGTGCTGAATTTACGGCCTTTTTGAAACGTCACGGTTGTCATAGCAACGGCTGAAACACATTATCTGTTAAAGTGTTTATGAAACGAAAATTAAGTTTGTCTTATTTGAAAGTACTTTTAAAATGACAAAGTAACACCTTTTGCAGTTTTTTGTTTCCTTACTTTGTTTTTAAGATATCACAGTTTGTTTTATAAGCGAAACTAACCAGTGACGTCACGACGTGCATAATGACTTACCGGGAAAGGTTATATATCTTTGCTATTATCAGACGGAATCACTTCGAAGCAGTTGTGTGTGTGTTCTTCCCTTACAACAACAAAAGTATACATTCTCAACTGATTTCGTTTAATAATAGCAAAGATATATAACCTTTCCCAGTAAGTCATTATGCACGTTGTGATGTCACTGGTTAGTTTCACATATAAAACAAACTGAAATATCTCAACAACGAAGCAATGAAACAAAAAACGGCAAAAGATGTTACTTTGTCATTTTAAAAGTACTTTCAAATAAGACAAACTTAATTTTCGTTTCATAAACACTTTAAAAGTATTTGATGTCCTGAACGTTATTCTATGCATAACGTTAGTTTCATTCTTTTCCAAAATATTCATAAGCACTTTCTGAATTTCTGAAGTTGACACTTGCATTTTTCCCCCACTGTTCAAGAAACAGTAGGGAGCCACCTTAAGGGTCTTTACTAATGTTTGCTATGTGTAAGTTGTTGTTCATTAAGCAACTATTTTATTCTATTTTAGATATTCTCAAAGTATGGAACAGTTATCAAGATTGTTATTTCTACAAAGACTAGTAAGTTTTAAAAAAATAAGTGTAATGTCAAGCTAATTTGACTAGAGGGCAGTTCAAAGATCGAGTTGAGTTTAAACCCCGTTTACACAGGCGGTTTTCACTGCGATTTTTCTCACCCAGACGCATGCGATTGAATGGATGACTCGCCAAGGTATTGAACCTCAAATAGCTCTGAGTTAGAGGTGTGCGAATCCGATCCGAATCCGATCAGATTCGGATCGGATTCGGACTAAACTTTTATAGGATCCGATCGGATTTTGTACTTTTTTGCTCGCTTTAGATTCACTTTTGTCATTTTTATCGCAAAATTGACAACTTCACTAGTTGTATGCACATTGCACAACATATGAAGGCCATTATTGCATAAGATTATTATTGTATATTAGTTTTCTTAAATTTATTTGTTCATTGGTTTTCTTTTTGGAAAGTTCGCACAACTATTGCCACATATATCCGGTGTTTTAATTTTTTCGGATCGGATTTGTGCAGTTGTTTTCGGATCGGACTAGGCTGTTGCGGTATTGAAAAAATACCGATATCGGTTATCGAAAGAAAAAACCCGATAATATCGATATATCGATATTTTTCCGCGATGGAAATTAACTATATTTTAAGCCTAATTTTTCGCCATCAATTGTTTGGATTTTTATGTATTTATCCATCTCCTTCTGCAATCGATCGCGCGGCGACTGTGATGGCGATGATATCTGCGACGACTTCCGCATGGTGGTCAGGGAGCCAAGCGTCTTCTTGACTTTCTGACGTTTCTGTGGTGGTGGTTGACATGGCTCGTCTTCAGGAACGTCACTTGAAGCGAACACAGCTTCTTTTAAAAGAGGTTTCTCTCTGACGAAGGGCCTTCGCTCGAAACGTTAGATTCTACGTCTACGGCAGATTACTTCTCTGTTCGGATATCTAACCTAAGTTACTATATTTCGATTGTTATTTTCTACACTGCCTACGCAGCACGCTACTTTTATTTCATTCTTTTAAAAGAGCTTCTTTGACGACAATAAGCTCGTTTGGCTTTTCAGTGACAGTGTCGTCGTTCATCTGTTCACCATCGCCATCGGCAGTAAAGAAGTCTGGAGATTGTCGATTGAGTCGGTATATACTGCATCTGTCACAAACATGTTCTATTTATTCTAGCGATGACTCATCGCGTGCGAAAAAATTTCTAAAGACTGCCATGGGTCTATCCTCGACACTCTGTCGAGTCGACAGCCCATGAAATGTGCGCTTTGGGAATTGAAACGATTAGGTATTCAGGATGAGTCATAGTTTGACAATAGGTGGCGTGATTTGCCGCAAAGAGAGTCCGGAAACTTCCGCAACAGAAGTTCAACAAAAAATCAAGCGTCAAAACAGTGATAATCGGTTTTCGCGCGTCTAATACCGATAATATCGTAGATTTCGATATTTTCGGTAACATTTCGATATTTTCGGTATATCAATATTTTCAAATTTAAAATACCGAATAACCGATATTTGAAAAAACCCGATAATTATCGATATATCGATATACCGCAACAGCCTAGATCGGACTACAATTTTATGGCTTCGGATCGGATTCGGATTGACAATTTAGGCAAACCCTTGAATTATAAGGGGTCAATCCGATCCGACCTGACGCACACCTGAATAAATGGTCCAATAGTCAGAAAGAGAAAAATCGCACCAAAATCACCTGTGTAAACGGGCCTTTAACTGTGTGTAATATGTCATTTGCACATCATTTTGGTCAAAAAATGGAAACCTATACATCATATCAATTTTTAAAACGATATATACGCGATAAATTTTAACAGATAGATAGACAGCAAAGTCTTCTCAAACTATCGACTTTGGAATAAATAGACACTTCCCGAATTCGTTTCAATTATCACGAAACAATGGCTCCAAGTCATTCGTAATGCATTTACTGTTATCTTTCATACCCAGCCTCGATTTCAAGCCGTTGTTTGTGCTTACTGAAGCAAATTCGGGAAGTATCTATTGTGTGTCATTTCCAACTTCTCTTTACGTCCTGGCCGACAACTGATTAGCTTGCGGAAGCGGCTTCATAACTACTTCATGTAAGGTCTACATAATAGTTTGGATTTGCTTTAGGCACGTTTGGGGTTTGGGTTAGTGGAGGGTTAGCACTACCAGAAAGTGACGAACCACCAATATCTTGTAATCACTGGTATATATACATGTATATGCAAACAATTATTAGCTACTTAATAACCGAGAATGAGATCTTTACGGTAAATTATCAAACCGAGGTCTTGCTGTATTGACCGAGCGATAGAGAGGTTAGTACGTTCAAGACCGAGGTTTAATATTTTACCGTAAAGACCGAACGGTCGAGGTTATTAAGTAGTTTATTATATGGCACTTTTTATTTCGAAATCAATCTTGTATTTCTTGGTCTTCGCTTCCTTTAACTTCGTCAAAACACGGAACTAGCGTTATTTTCTGCTGTTTCTTTTGCGTCTCGATACTAGAATTTCCTTTTATAATAATGTTCATCGTCGTTTATTTCATTTATTTTCGTCGTTTTTCTGCAATAAAAGTTTCTTATTAGGATTTTTTGTCTGTTTCCAATCGTCAGGCATTAACAATTTTCATAATGCCCTCGGGCATTACGGAGAAATCTCGCCTACCGGAAGTAATCCGTGCCATATAATAATTGGACTTAACACGAGATGCTTATCAGCAGCCACGTATTGTGGTCCCATTCCTCCCCTAAAGTAACGTCTGCGTCTCAACCGTAAGGAATGAGCAACCCAGCGTAAAGCAATTGGAAAACCCGTAACAGTCGACTTCTTAATTTGAAATTTTACTTTAAATTATCTTTCAGATCAATTTCAAGTTTTTGTTCAGTACCCCGACCATGTTGCTGCTAACGCTGCCAAATCGGTGAGTGTATACCGTAGATGATTTGTTTTTAAAAAATGTTTTGAAATGTTAAAAACTTTGCCAGTGTTTTAAATAGTTTGCACACAGTGCCTACTCATCGAAGCTTCGGTAAGAACGCTTTGCTTTGTTTTCCAAATGCGTTAAAAAATCCACTTTTGCCGTTCTGCACTCGAAAGTAAAAAGCCTTGAGACACAGAGACAACTTACAGCAATGAGGGTAATTTACTGCGATAGATGCTGTGAATAGACCTTCTAAATTTAGAAATACGGCTCAGCCCATGACTTGAGCCATAGTATACACGCCAAGCAATTTGGGTGATTGCGCCAAGTGATGTATGGATTATGGAACTTTCCTGCGCATCTCACAAGTTTTCCGCGTGAAGTTAGACTAATAAATATATAGTTGCGAGAGTTATAAAGGTGGTTGCCTGGTTGGTCAAGGTTTGGGGATGGCCTCCCGTGTGTGATTATAGGTTTAGGCATCACTGCATGTATGCTCAAGTGGGCTGGGCCCGTATTTCTAAATTTATTTATTTGGACAAGAGCGCCTTTCCGAAAACGAAAAAAATACAGACTGACACGATCTTGTTTGTTTTTTATTTATTTGTCTTCTTTGTTAAGCTTGTATGTTATTTTATAATTCTAACATTGGATCCGCAGTAATTGGCTTTAGCTGGAATTCCTGCCTTGTATAACTTCGTCAGTGTCAAATCCATTTCCATGTTTTAAGGTTTTTTGTTGTACAAAATTGTATGTATATAGTGATGTATTCAAGGCAAAGTTAAATAAAAATAAATAAATAATTTAGAAATTACGGTTCAATCCATTTAGAAGATGTCAACCGGATACCGAATCAACGTTAACTGTCCGTTGTCATGCAGATATAATACCTGCACAGCATTGTATATGGGGGGAGGGTATACGATAAACACAAGTCCAATTTTATTTTAAGACGTTTTGCTGATATCAATTTTTTGCCAAAAACGGTTAGTTTCTAAATGTTGCGGAGCACGAAATACTTGACGTTTTGAGTCAAAACCCTACATTTTATTTGTGACGAAGACCCTTGGCTCGAAACGTCAGCACTACATTATCTGAAGTCTTCAATTTTTTAACATATTTATTGAATTTTATATTGGCGTTCAAATGTGTGCAAGATTAACTGTATTCTTGTTTTGTCGTTGTCTTGTGTTTTACATAGATAACTGACATTTACACTTTCATTTGTATATAACGCCGTAAAGAAACTGAGCTTTCATAGTCCAGCTGAACTTACCATGTTCATTTGCTGGCTCCAATGGTTCAAATAATACATTAATCTTTACTCTCCCTGAATTTCATCTAGGAGGCAGTATAGTTCTACTTTCATCTTTTCAGATTTCTATCGGCAGTACATGCGAGAACAGATAAATACAGTAAACACCCCCGTATAAGAACCTAGCGGATTAAGAACCTACAGGCGGAAATTTGGAAATTAGACCCCCATTATATAAGACTGCGCATTCAGCTTGACATTTACAGTCAAACCGGATGTTCTTTCCCGCACGACCTTGTAATATTGATAGCAACATTGCACTTGGCACGTTGCTAAAAATTCGCATTTTAAATATCGAACTTCACATTATATGAAGTTCTATTGAAAGTCAGAACAACTAACTCTAAGTAAACTTCATGTTATGTGAAGTTCGATATTTAAAATGCGAAGTTTTAGCAACTTGCCAAGGAGTCGCCGTGTATCGTTAGCTAGTCAACATTGCAATGTTGCTGTCAATATTGCAAGGTCGCGCGGTAATGAACATCCAGTTTGACTGGGTTTGACTGTTAAATAGGTTCTTATTTGTAAGATCGACCCAATTAAGTTAATTCAAAAAGCAGGCATTGTATGAGTAAATTGTACTTTAAGGTTACAGTTCGTGTTCGCGGGCCTGTTTTGGGTCAAAAAATATTTTAGCGCTAAGCATTATAGGACAAGTAGAACTTTCAACATCGTAAACAAACTGCGGAAAATGTATTATATTCCCTTGATTTTGAATAAATTTGTAGTTTCTGTGACACGACTGAAATAATGGGCTTAAAGTACTATTCTGAACAGTAGCAAATAGTTAACCCTTGAATATAAAATAAGAACCTAATTAAGAACCTAAACAGCCTGATTTTCCACTAAATACCGATATATAAGAACATATTCAGGCTGACTTGTAAAAATGTAGGTTCTTATAGGTGGGTGTTTATTGTATTCAAACTCTACCTGCGGTCATTTTTTCCTTTTCGATATATTAAACATTCGTAAAGCCTTTTTCTCTCGATTACAAAACAGCTCAAAGTTCATTAAAAGAGCTTGGCTTTGCCTCTTTTTTTCGATTCCCTTCGGCGTTTTGGATTTAGTGAAGAAATCTTACTCGTGGTTAAACTGTTACTTAACTTCTTCAGATCGACAAGTAAAATAGTTTAAACGGATAAAAATACTTTGGTGTTAGACAGTAAAATAGTGTGGTGTAAAATACTAAAGTCTGCGTGGTTCGAAAACGAACCAATACGGTAGGCAAGAAATTAAAGTACTTGGTTTTCATTTCTCAGGCATTGGATGGACAGAATATTTATAATGGATGCTGTACAATGAAAATTGGATTTTCGAAGTTCACCGACTTAAACGTCAAGTACAACAATGACAAAACAAGGTATTTTACAGTCGATAAACATAATTTAATAAGAAATAAGTTTAGATAAACAGTTTTTGTATGCAACCATGGTGAAGAATAAGACATGGTGAATTGTGCTACACTTGTTACTCGGGCTCGGTTTTTTTTTTGTTTTTGTTTTTTTTGGGTGTCACGATTTTGTATTTTTGCACTTTTTACTTTCGCTACTATTCATACTTCCGGTGAGTTGTTTGCCATGTGATGGAGTGAGGCCGGAGGCATGTTGTAAGCTCTTCGCTCCTTTTGCTTTTGGAGTTGGACAAAAAGTTGAACAGCTTGACTTTTTGATCAAGGTGTTCTTGCACATTGTTGGTATATTTCGAGACTGACTGACTTCGTAGTTTAATGGCGATCAGATGTGGCTGACAACTGGCTTGATCGTAAATATGTTCACCACTGTGAAGTATGCACCACATTCAGCCTTCGATCTGATCTTCCTAGAGCCTCTGTGGAGGCCGAGAGGCCTTCGATTCAGCCTTCGATTTTGTGATTGCTGCAATAACACTGCTATCAGTATCTTTTACGCAAGCACCTCCACAATTTGCCAGTAGCCCGAGTGAACGCCTAACCCAGGCGTCTTGTTGAGAATAAAAACCGATCAAGTTTTCTGTTTTAAATTAAGGTCACCGCAAACACTAGGGGTGATACGAAGCCTTCGAATCTTCGAAGATTCGGCCCCACCGAACTTCTCTAGCCTAGTTTCTAGGTCATCCCTGTTAACGCGTTTCGAAAGACCCGTTTACACTACAGCAAACGTTTCTGGGTTTCTGAGTAAATGTGATTTTAAAAGTTTCTGAGTAGATGTGATTTTAAAAAGAGATGCAAAAGTTTACTTATTGATGTCGTTTCATCTTATGACTATGTTGATCTTGTCCAGAATATGCAAACAGTATCCAAGTTATAGTGGTGGGTTTTACTTTTGGTTCTTGAAACTTTTCAAATATTTTGCGTTGAGTCATGCTTAAAGTGGTTCTCTGACGAAAATATTGTTGGTAGTGTTTCTGCGTAATCTTAAAGATATTATGGTAGTTGGCAGTTGTGCAAAGTTTCATTTCGAAATTCTCAAAAACAAAGTTGTATTTTACGTGCGAAGTTTGTCCTTTGGAGCGCCGCCATTAAATTGGCCGTGTTTGAGAAAAATGAGTTGAGGAGGACTTATGACATCATAGACTCAACGAAAACAAAAGATCATTGTTGTTAGCAAAATAGTCATTGTTGTTATTGAGTCTATGACGTCATAAACTTCCCCGACTCATTCTTCTCAAGCTCGGCCACTTTAATGGCGGCGCTCCAAAATACAAAATTCACACGAAAAAAATATCACCTTTTCTTCAACGAATTTTGAAATGAAGCTTTGCACGATTACTAACTACCTTAACGGCTTAACGTCTTTAGAATCATGAAAAAAGATTGCCAACAATATTTTTATCAGAGAACCACTTTAAGTCTTTGATGAATACTTGAATTCTTTATAGTATTTATTGCCGACTCTGGTGATTACTCTATAACAGTCAGTTCTGCACTTCTGCTATAGAGCTTTTTGTGTGTATTGCCGATCTTATTCGTATATTAACATTACAGTTTATCGGCTGTTATTTTTGCAGCTTATAGACTGTCTATAAGAAATAGTTTAATACTTTTTAATTCAATTTGTGGGCTGTTTGAGCTGTAGTTAATTTAAACAGTTCACAACTTTATTATATTTACTATTATAACCCCCACCTCGAATAGCTTGCTAAATGTGGATGGGTTGAATATTGTAACTACTATATACTAAATTGAAATAAAGATTGATTGATTGATTGGTTTGTGACGAATCCGGAACGTTTTAGTACCGGATTCACTTTGATGTTTATACACGCAAGAATATGAGTCTGGAATAAAAACGTTCCTGTTTGGTCACGGAAAAAAAGGTGGAAACTTTGTATCCAAATACTTTTGAGTCCAAAACAATACGTAGTGTGAACGGTTATTCCGATAAATCCGAATACTTTCCCGCCCGCAGTCATACGAGTTTGCGGTGGAACCAACAGGGCGAAAGCAGCAAGGAAATCTGTCTGCGCATGCCTCAGCGGTCTACCGGAAGTAGAGCTTTTGCGGGTTTTCCAAAGAGAATTCCAACATAAACAAATATGGCGGTCAATGCATGCCTAGGGAAAGCTTTTCTACTTAATATCATTATTTTTCTGCATTTCGAATTGTACGAGTGCTTCGACAAAAACGATATGCATTGTTTGCAAGAGAAATTGCAAATTGAATTGAAGAAGATACTTGAAATGAAGAAAACCAACTAATATATTTACGAACGTGTGGCATTCTAGAATAATAACGGACTGATAACAGCGACACGCGTATTTTCAAAGCCGAAGTAAGGGTTATTTAAGGGCGGAATTTTTAACAGCAAGCATCCACCAACATTGTGTCCATGTACAACCAGAGAATGAAGTCATCATTTTCGTTTTGGAGAAAAGGGCAATCTTTGCAGAAATTGACAATATTTGCATGTTGTCGTCACACTGAAATTATTAGCATAACATCTAATGTCATGTCATTAATCTACGCACCACTCTTGTCTCTGTTCGTCTTTAGGGATTTTTCACGTCCCGACTTACCATCTGGCGAGGGACAACCATCATTTGATCCGAATCTTGGCTTGTCTGCATTAGGTTTGTATTTAGTTTCATTAAATTGTTGAAGTGCCTATGAAACGAAAATTAAGTTTGTTTTATTTGAAAGAACATTTTAAATTAATGAGTAACATCTTTTGCAGTTTTTTGTTTCCTTGCTTCGTTCTTGAGATATTTCAGTTTGTTTGATATGCAAATTAAACATGTGTTATCGAAAAACAGTTATATTTTTGCTATTGTCAAATATAATCACTTGAAAATCTACATGTTTAGTGTTCTGGACGAAACACACCAAACATGCTGCCTTCGAATTAATTTGGTTTGATAATAGCAAAGATATATAGCTTTTTTCCTGATAACTCATTGTGCACATATGACGTCCAAACGTTTAATTTGCATATCAAGCAAACTGAAATATCTCGAAAACGAAGCAAGGAAACGAAAAACTGCAAAAGATGTTACTCTATCACTTTAAGTGTTCTTTCAAATAAGACAAACTTAATTTTCGTTTCATAGGCACTTTAAAGTGTTTGTGAATTGAAATTTATTTTATGATACAAAAATTCGGAAATTTGATGTTGATATTTTGGGTGCTATCAATCAGATCGCGTGAATAGCGTCTTAAAATGCATATTAAGCGGAAATGAAGTCGGGCTTACTTAAAAGAAGATTTAAAAAAGACTGAGTAACATCTTTTGTAGTTTTTCATTCCCTTCCTTCGTTTCTGAAATATTTCAGTTTGTTTAATATGCAAATTAAACATCGTAACCTCACAATGTATAATTATTATTATTATTCTTTATTATTATTCTTTATTTAAGGAGGATAAGTTTTTCAGCAGAGCTGGTGGGGTCCTCCCATTTACAGCTAAGACCTATAGGTGTTGATTTTACGGAGGAGGAAAACCGGAGAACCCGGCGAAAAACCCTCGAAGCACAGGAGAGACCAACTAAACTCTACTCACATGAGTCCCCACCCCGAGAACGGGGCTATTCCCAGACGGTCACCCATCCAAGTACTAACCCCGTCCGGGCTTAACTATTGGTGAGAGGCAGCGCCCTAATAGCACACGCGACCCGTGCTCCCCACACGCCACCCGTGCTCCCCTAATATTACCAAAACATAATTACTTGAAAATCTACATGTTTGGTGTTGTGGAGAGAAACACACCCACACACTTCCTTTGAATAAATTTGGTAATAGAAACGATATATAACCTTTTCCGATGCGTCATTATACACATGTGACATCAAGATGCTTAATTTGCATGTCAAACAAACTGAAATATCTCAAAAACGAAGCAAGGAAAACGAAAAACTACAAAAGATGTTACTTTGTCATTTGAAGTGTTCTTCCAAATAAGACGAATTTAATTTTTGCTTAATAGGCACTTTAACAACTCAACAAGATCGCTCTATTTACTTATGTGTGGTTGCCATGTTAGTTCCCAGTCTTCTATTCAAAATTTCAAATTATTTGAAAACGTTTACTCGAGGCATAAAGAAGCTTCTGGTCTTCTTGTAGGTACTTCACTTGGGAATATTAAAGCATAACTAGCTTCAAATTTGAACAAATTATCCCCCAAACCGCCGAATCTTGGCCGCCATCTTTGTTTGTTTTGTGTCGGGAAAAATCCGCTGTACAATCAATTTGATTGGTTCTTAGTGATTACAGATTTTTGCACTGTGATTACAGATTTTTGCACTGTGATAACACAATTCTGCACTATTGTTTGGGATTAACTGCACTGGAATCAGCCAATCACAGTCGAGATATTTTTTCATGTATATTATTATAAGTAATAACATGACTTGAGGGAAATTTAATTGCTAATTTCCCAAAAAGTCATGTTATTAGTTTGTAATATTATGATCGCTGAGGAAAACTTTGAGAATCTCACCGACAGGAAATTTACACGGTTGATCAGAGAAATTGCATCTAATTTTCCCGTGCATGTTGATGATGGGAAAATATATGCAAGCGGGAAATTTAGAAGAAAACAAAAGATTTCTTTGTCTTCTAATTTTCCCTCATCAACATGCACGGGAAAATTAGAAGAAGACAAAGGATTTCTTTGTCTTCTAATTTTCCTTCATCAACATGCACGGGAAAATTAGAAGACAAAGGATAAATTTCCCTCTTGCATGAGCGATGAGGGAAATACGAGGTTTACATTCCCTCGGAGAACAAAAGAATCCGAGGCGATCATGGTATTATAAACCCAAATATGATATTACTGAATATGGATTCTATTTAATGTGTATATAGTTGAATGCCAAAATATTATTTGATTTTAACTTTTATTTGTTGCTATATTGAGGTTTGTATTTCCAAAATGGTAATGAGGATGACGTCTATGTAGGCATAATTTTCATACACAATGTTCTGTTACACGAGAAATATTATTCAAGTATTCCATTAACATGTGAATTGGGTAGTATATTCTGTATTTTATCATTTTTTTTTCATTAAAATCTTCAAGCGGTTTATCATAAGAAAAGAAAAAAACACACAGAAATGCCTACATTGACGTCATCCTCATTGCCATTTTGGAAATACAAACCTCAATATAACAACAAATAAAAGTTTAAGTCAGAAAATATTTTGGCATTCAACTATTCACTCTATGTAGAATCCATATCAGTAATATCTTGTTTGAGTTTATAGTTACTTTAAATGTTGTGGTTTCAATGTTTGATATTGTTGACTTTTAGGTGCAGCTGCTGGTTTCTTGAACAATCCTTTCCTTGCAGCTGGGGCTGCAGCCGCTGCAGTGCCAAATCTTGGACTGTTGGGTGCAGGAAATATTCTTCAAGGTTTGCAAATTCGAAATTACATAATATATAGAGGTCAACTGAAATAGGTCTTACTAGCCGATCTGATGGCTAATATACAACATTGAGTTGATGCCATAATCCGATGTTTTCCCCCGGGCGTAGGGCCCAAGGCCCGAAGCCCGGTGAGGGTGGTAATCTCGACACGCGTGGACAAGCGTGATATCTGAACAAATTTCTGTGATCTGAATATTTATTTGTTTACTTATTTCTATGCATGGTACGTTCACTTGCGCGGTTACGATTGTGGGGCACTGGGAACAATAAAATCTATTCCTGAGAAAAAAAACTTGAACAACATAATTTGTTCTTGACAAAAAGTCTTCAGAAGAGGCTTTTTTTGAATACGTATATCCCGTTAAAAACGACAGAAACAAATCAACGTTTACGTATAAAGCAGAACAACATCCTTAGTCGAAGAAAACCCGTCACACCAAAACTCGAAAGGAGTAAAAAGCTGACTGCCAAATAACGTTTAGCTGCACCTACTAGAAATACATGAACGCAACAACCCCTCGCCTGCTTTTACATGCTTTTTTAAAACACCCACCCACCCCCTGATTAAAATAAGCCCTCCTAATATACAGCCAATACAAAAACAAACAGATATAAAAACAATTGATATTAAATCCTTGGGATATTAAATTATACAATTTATGGATAGGTCGATAGGATGACAAAACTGATTTAAATCATTTAATGAAAGTTGAACATCTCAAAGCAAAACTTAGATTTCATTATTAAATTCTGGTTGTAAAAAAATATATTGTTTTTAGGAGGTTTCAAAAGGGATTAATTTTAGCAAGCCTTTAAATGGCTTCTCTATGCATGTACATTTTGCAAAGGCAGTATTAAAAGTAATTAACAGCTCAGAAATTACATTTATAATAGAGTCCGAGATAAAAACAATTCAGTAGATTCGGATTCCAGAAAGAAGAATTCAAAGGAAAACGTTTCAGTCGAAACACAGCCAAGAAAACCGACAAAGCCCATGAGTATTTTTAATAATAAAAAGTGCATGCACGTCCACCACGGTTAATATAAGCCTTAAAGGTAGTGTTTTAAGTTAGCTTTAGTTAAGCTGACTTATGGTTTGGATGAGCAAAGGGAAAGCACGAAAACGTGAAGCTGAATATTGTTTAGGTTAAGCGAAAACTTGAAAACAACAAGAATCCTACCGTTAACCACTTTAAGACGATTAATTTGACCATGGACTCACGGAGTGTCTTCAAACCAGGGCTACATACACTGCAGATCGAGTTTTTGTTTACCATACGGCGTTTGGTTTCTTCAAGTTCTCTGGTTTCTCTTCAAGATATATTAAACGGGTTGTTTGTATCCTTTTCTTCGTGCTCCATTTCATTTCGTTTCGTTTAAATAAACGAAAGCCAAACACTATTTGTTTGAGAGTTTTAATATAGTTTTCTTCGTCGCTAGTCACCAGTGTCCAACTATTCTTACCGCGTGACACCGTGCCATACATATATATATATATATATATATATATATATATATATATATTATATATATATATATATATATATATATATATATATATATATATATATTATATATATATAAACTATTTCCAGATTTCGTCTCCCTCGCTTTTTCTCCACGCGTGTAAAGTGGACTACACGCATGTCGAGATTAGCACCCTCACCGGGCTCGGGGATAACTAATAAGTGTGGTGATTACATTAACTTATGCAAAACTAGCGGGCACTCAAAGACCGCATACCTCCGCTGGCGGGTGGTTAGAGATGTTTAAAGAGAAACGAACCATCTCCCGCTAACCAAGCTAGCTAGCTTACTTGGAGTTCAGAGTTTTGTGAGCTTAACAACTTACGACAGAAAAGACAAATGAAACTTTAACAACTTCAAGCTGAAAACGATTAATATACTAAGTTTTACTATTGTTGTTGTTGTTGTTGTTAACCGTACGACTGTCTGACAAGGTTTTACTATAGATACGTTTTGTGGAAACACCACGTAAAATATTTATTTGGTGAGAGCGTCCGGCTGGCATTCGGAAGGTTGTGGTTTCGAGTCCCGTCTGGAGCTCAGTGTTTTTGTCTGAGTTTAACTTACGACAGCTTGTACAGCAAAAACAAACGAAAAAACTTTACCAACTTCAAGCTGAAAACACTAATAACGTACAGTTTACAACTTGTTTGTTATTGGGTGATCACGCACATTGTTGCGAGACAAGTTGCGAGAGGGGTGTTACACTGTATAAATAACCCGTTGCAGCGTTGCCAGTGTGCAATGCTTCAATAATCCGTTTCTGCGTTGCCACAATCGTTGCAAAAAGTAGAACTTGATTCTACTTCGTGCAACTCTTGCTGCAACAAAAATGTTGCGAGACTAGGTGATTGATCTGTCGCAACAAAATTGCGGGACAATTAGCGCAAGAGATTGCACAGTGTAACAACACCATGTAAGCACTGTTACTAGGAATTTTGTTTTGTCTTTTCAGGCATGGGTGGCAATCCTCATCTGTCATCTCCGCCCAATGATAGACCTCGTCGAGGAACTAGGAACGGAACATCTGTCTTGCTTGTCAGTCAACTGTGTGCCGAGGTAAAATTAAAATAGTTCATTACTACGGCTATACCTAGGCCTGTGGAAGGCCCAAGTTAGGGTTTCGCCTTTTATTTTGTTTTCCCGTTCCAAATGCCTGTTACGGCGCATGTGCTGTGTGGCGCTAAATGCACCGAAGGTCCACAGTTCTGCAGGACATGCACAGTTGCGTAATCTCGTACACCTAGGACTAGTTTCTAGGCCTTCCTCGGTTAACGCGTTTCGGAAGTGATCCGAATGGACCCGCTGGGGAAGGCCTAGCAAAATCCGTGAACACTTTCACTTTACAGCTTGGTCGTTTATTGAGGAAGAGTTGTGATATTATGATGTCCTAAGTGGTTTCACATTTACTATTTCTTTCTGCATAAAATAATACAAGCTTGCTCACCTCGGATAGACGAAGTTTCACTAGCCTAGCTTCCTTATCACTTGCTTTCCATCTGCAACCACTAAAAGTTAAACAGTTAATCTTTTCATTTCGAGCTCCAATTGGAATATATGCCATAATTTCCCTCTTTCGATCGCTAAGATCTTTGCTAAAATCTTCGCAGACATCCTTGTGCTTTTATACTGTCACTCAGTGTTGTTTACGGTAGATGTACTAGATCCCAGAACACTCGAAGGGCCAAAACGATTCTGGGCAGGACCTTTTTGCGAATTTTGCTAGGCCTTCTCGTTTCCAGCCTCTCTCCGGTCTTCCCAAGTCCCAAACCGACTACGCGGCCAAGCTCATGGCGGAAACGAAAGGCCTAGAAACTAACTAGGCTAGTACCCACTGTCTCCCTGCTTTTTGTTTCGCCAATCGCTGTATTTGATATTTCGATCAGCTAAGACTCGATTTTCAACAAATTTCTTGGTGTTTGAAAATGATATATTACCTCAAAACATGATTGACTTTACTCTTTTTAGCCTCATAATTAAGCTAACAGGGATAATCTGAAACAAGCATTATTTTTATCGTCTTAAACGTCTTAAACAGGATTGTCAAACGTAACTGCCCAAAATCTACTTTTCTGTTCTAGCCTACTGTTCAAAATGGTTTGCATTCGTTCTTTTTTCAATGATAAAAAAGGTTTTATCTTCAAAATATAGAAAAGCAAAAGGAAAATATGGAATTCATTGATGCTTTAGAAACGTCGTGACATTCTCTAGACCCTAGGATCCACCACCTTTCTTGCTGTTATTGTATAAATTCAATTTTTTGTCAGTCCAGACTTGAAGAAACTATATATCACTACCGTAAAAAGCTCTGTTAAGCCCCTTCCAACAAGCCCTTTCTCTAATAAGCTTCCCCCTCTCTAATAAGCCCCGTCTCCCAGTCCTTCAATTATCTAATAACCTCTCCTTCAAATAAGCCCTATTCAGAACTTCAATTTCGTAATAAACCTCTTCTCTATTAAGCTTCTTTCTCGATAAAAACCAAGACGCTTCATGACGAATTAGATCAGTGATGTAATTTATTCTTCGCGTGTGACAATTTTAAAACTTTCTTATCGAGGTCGGTTTGAAGAATATCAATGATCTTTACGGGGCACGAGAAGTCATGGGTAATGAATGTGTATGACTACAGCGACAGAAGCATTTCTCCGTTCCAAAGGTTGCAAGCGAGAAGTCGCAAAGCTAAATGTGTTGGTTGTATAGCCCATGCACATCCGCTTCTCGTTGGACGAATAATGAGTTAACCCAATATAATATTTCTCTGATTTTTCTCCCCTCTCTATTACCCCCTCTCCTAATTAGGCGTTCTTTTCTGGGTAAATAAGAACCACCGGGCTTTATAGAGCTTTTACGGTTTGTACTGTACATATACCTCTAACATTGCTTCTTTGAGTTTCGACGTCTCGTTTTGATTATCTTCATACTGCTATAGCGTTGTAAAAAGGCCACTGCTATAGCAAACCTTTACAGTATGTCTTGCTGACATTGTCAACTATCAGAGAACTCAGTGTATATAAGGAGTCTAACAAAAATGACTTGACTGAGCCGAGGGTTTCGGTTGCAGTAGAACGGTCGTTCTCGGTTTTTTGAAGAGCTTTGATCTCGAATGAGGCCATTGCTTTTGGAAGTGAAACCGCGATGATGATGATGATGGAGGACTGATCTTGATAAATGATAAAGCAGCTACTAATTTGTCAATGACAATTAACAATTATTGGATTAGGTAGAGAGTGATAGTAAAAATTATCACGGCCGCTGTTTGTGTTACATGCTGAGGACTGATAACACAAATCAAGACGGTGCCGAAGCAGGATGTAAAAAGTTGGGGGGAGGTGGGGCAGTCGAGAGCATCGAAGTCGTGAGAAACATCTAGGGGGTGGGGGCGAGGGCCTGCTCCCCTAAGAAATTTTAAAATCTAGAGCTCCTGAATTCCATTTCTTGCATTTTGGGTAAGAATTTTACAGAATTCTGAAGACTATATGTTATATTTCAATTTAAGCCAAATGAACGAACACTTAAGAACTTGCAAAAAAAGTAGGAGTCACTTAGAGTGCTGCGAAGGCAGTATTTTAGATAGAACAAAGCGAAAATTTTGTAAACTGCCGAGGTTTTTGGTAACGGAAAACAGACGTTCCGAGCGGAGCCCTTCATCGGGAAAAAAGGGAGGGTGGCCGTCCACTATCTCCTCCCCTACTACGGGCACTGCAAGGCATTGATAATTCTAGCCGTTATCCGAAAACTGAATTTAATAATTGTTTTATTATTCATCACAACATGCCAACTAGGAATATACAAAAGAAAATTAGCTGAACTGTTTAATCTATTTCTCAGCTTGTCACGACGAGAGATTTCTACCTCTAAACTACTGTATAGATATTAAAACATGGACGGTCTTACAATTAACAAGTCTTGATATTTTTCTACTTTTTTTCCACGTTCTAATCATTTTGTAGTTTCTCGTACTTTTTTTCAGGTTTACCTTTTGTTTCCTTGTTAACCACTTGCAAATATTTTCTCTTTCTTTAATGCCGTTGGTTTTCATTCATCCTTGCTTTACCTTCTGTCCTGCTTTTCCTTGGCAACTTTTCTAGAGGATCAAATGCGACGACCTTTTTACTCTGTTTGGTATGTGTTCATCTACACCGGACTCTTTCTCTATAGCTCGTTTCTACCTTAACCATGACAAGGAATCTTGAATTCTACATGGTTTGGTATTATTCATTCGTTTGTATATTGAACTATATATAGTTCATCAATTTTGTGTTTGTGATGGTTTTGTTTCCGAAATAATTCCATAAGACTTGAGTTAGGAATCAAACAAGATCAACGTTACATTTTCGACTTCTTTTGTGTTCATGAAGATGGATTTTTATAGACATTTAAATTTGGCCTTTCCAGTCTCGTCCTTGTTGCCTAGGGTACGTGTAAATGAACAATTATAAACATAAGAACGAGGTTTTGAAAGCCTAATTTAAATCCGTATAAAAGAATGTAAATTGGCGGCTATCTTTATGAATACGATGTATATTTTTAATCAAATAGGTGATTAGTCTTCAAGCGATAATCTCTCAAAGTTTACCATGGCTAATATTTTGAGAGAAATCAAAGCACTCGTTTACAAAGGGAAAAATAAACGATTTTAGGTGCTACTCTGAGTGACGAATCGGGTAAGTATAGAGAAAAACCTCTACTTGACTGTGGCTGATTCAAACTCGCGACCTTCGGTTTGCTAATCCAACGTTCTAGGTCGTGGAATGATGGTACTTGTTATAAACATTCAGTTGTCCTTCAGCAGCGTATATATGTGAAGAAGAAGAATTTCAAATGAAGTCGAATCACTGCCGTAGAGAACAGTTTTCTGACCGCCCCAACCGGGAATCGAACCCAAGGTCTCTGGTTTTAACGTACCAGCGCTCTACCACTGAGCTATTGGGACTCCCAGCTGAGGCAGTCAGAAATATCCATATATTAGTGGTGTTGGTGGCACAGTGGTTAGTGCACGTGCCTTTCACCTCTGTGATTCTCGATTCATGCACGGTGCAGTTATCTGATTAAAAAAAAAAATTCACCTTGTCCGCATGTGAGAAGAGTGCTTCCAGTTTGACTCTACCAAACACCACAGGTTTCCTCCGGGTACTCCAGTTTCCTCCTGTAGTAACACTGGACCAATAAGGGTGGGCCTTTACTGGACCTCTGAGGATAACAGTTTAGATATAACTGATAGAGTTATCCAGTATAAATAAGTTTAGTTTTAGTTTAGTTTATTAAATATCGCACATGGTACTTCATGGTAAGTCTGTAGTTTCTTCAATATTGAGAGACTTAACTGTTTATCTCATATAGTGTTGGAATAAATATTCTATTTGTAATCAGGTAGAGTTTTTCGCTACTTACCCAGTATGGTTCGTCACTTGAAGTAGCACCTAATAGCATTATTCTCCACCTTAAAGGGAAACATATTTCTCAAATTGTCACCGATGTTCTTCATTATATATATTTCCTTCAAACGATCAATCCATTCGTGCTTTCTTTGTTTCTTTTCGTTTGGACTTACCGAACTGGTTTTCCCCTCTTCGAAATAGAAAATAGGCAACGGTTATTGGTGTCATAAGTTTTCAAAATTGCCAACTCGCATTTCTTGATCAAACTTTTAATATTTTTATTGCGGCTTTGTCCGCTCAAATCTTTTTTTTCTGTATCACATGTTCTAACTGTGAGTAAAATTGAATATTGAACTTTCTCGATTGTTGGCGATGATTTCTCTATATACAATTACAAATTATTGTAGAATTGTAATTTCAAGAACACTTGACGTGATTTGCATTGGAGATTTCGAAGTAGACTTCTATACTTCTGTTGACGCTATTCTTACTTCTCGTGGTCAACTTGTCTTTATTTCGATTTCAAATGTGATGATATTGGCCAATTGATCGGCTACGAAAAACCACTCGCTTCATCTCTAGTTAGTTGAACCTCATTATCTTTATTTGTGTTTTTGTCTCCGCCTATATGTTGCTTTTTCCATCACAATTTTCGAAAATAATCAAGTCTACTAAATGTATGATTGTTTGCCGATCTGTGGTTGTATGATTTTTGTGTGTGATTTGGCTGATTGTTCTTTTGTTTGTTTTTTCATTGTGTGTTTGTCTGTCTGTTTGTTTGTTTGCTTGTTTTTTTACTTGTTTGTTTGTTTGTTTATTTGGTTGGTTGGTTGTGCGATTGTTTGTTTGGTTGGTTGGTTGTGCGATTGCTTGTTTGTTTGGTTGGTTATGCGGTTGCTTGTTTGTTTGTTTGGTTGGTTGGTTGGTTGGTTGGTTGTGTGGTTGTTTGTTTGCGTGGTTGCTTGTTCGTGTAGTTGTTTGTTTGTTTGTTTGTTTGTTTGTTTGTTTGTTTGTTTGTTTGTTTGTTTGTTTGTTTGTTTGTTTGTTTGTTTGTTTGTTTGTTTGTTTGTTTGTGTGGTTGTTTGTTTGTGCGGTTGTTTAAGCGTGTGTCTGTTTGGTTTTGTCTGTCTGTCGTTTTTTGTCTTCTTTTGGTGTTTTAGGTATCGTTTCTTTTCTGTCTCTAATCGTTTGCTGTATTGTTTAATTTTAGGAGCGTATGGTGATGTGCTGCGTGTTAAGATTCTCTACAACAAAACTGACACAGCACTCATAATGCTTGCGGAACCAGAACAAGCAGAAATCGGTAATGATGAACACAAATTATAATCATGCATGCATGTAGATATTAATGCCCTAAATCGATTTACCGTACATCACTCTAGTCCCTACTCCTCTCCCACCACCACTTTTGTTCATTTGAACACAGCTCTCTGGACAGCTCCTTGGAAAAAAGCGAACATATAGATATAGGCGTTGAATAGATAGGGTAGGGAGTAACTTTATACCGTTCAAACAAATTGTATCAATGATTCGCTTACCTACCTCCTTTCTTCTTATTACAGCTCGTGAAAACCTAAACGGCGTACCCTTTCATGGAAAGAATCTGAAAGTAACTACATCAAAACACAGTTCCATTTCTATGCCGAAAGAGAACAGCGAGGTACGTTCAAACTTGACGACTTCCCATTATTGTCGATTTCAGCTCATTTTTCAACGCGCCGTTCGGAAGATCATTGCCAAGTATCGAATTACATTTCTAAATTCAGAAGTTCAATACGAAGTTCAATATGTAGTTAATTGGGAACTACATGCTAAGAACAATTATGCAAAAACTTTAAACAACAAAATTAAAAGGGGATTAGTGTAAGCTACATACAAGTAGATAACCCAAACGCGGGAAAGGTACGAACGGGTCATAATAGCCCAGGCTAGGCACTCCTCACGATAAATAAATATACATAGAGGAAATAACTTAATAAAAACTAATCTCTGTGAAAAACCAGATTTCTGACTAGGGTTAGGGTTTTTGTTGTGGTTAGGTTATCCAGAGGATTGCTAAAATCTTCACTCGTGAAGCTTGACAAATTTGAAAAGCAAATTTGACGACATATTTTGGAAAAGCCGCGGAAAGACTGGCGTGGCTTTTTTGACTCGTCTTTTTTAGTGACGACCCACGTCACGTGAATAATGCATTATAACATGACCTGCGGGCTTCAACATTTGCAAGAAACGTGTTGCAGTCTCGTCGAATTACACAATAAGGACCTTAAGCAAGCACAACGCGAACAACAGGACGACGACCCGAGTACAATAGTATTTTTCAACCAAAACAAAGCGTTGAATAATTTGCAGTCCCAAGAGTGAGTAGTCCCAACACTGTCCTCGTTGCACATGTAACGTCAACTGAAGCGTTTTCACGTTTTCAAGACGACGACGTGGCAAGGAACAGCAAAACTTTAAGGCGTTAATCTATCATACGTCATGTTGTCGAAGCGATATGGCTGCTTTTTAAAGATCGTACAAAATACATAAAGCATACAATATACGATGTCCTGATCCATTGTTTCTTTTAATGTAGTAACTTATTTGCCGTCGTCGTCCTAGCTTGCTTAAGGTCCCGATTAACAATAGTTCCTGCTCTTTTTTTGGTCGGGAACTCGTGCAGGCGCGAAACGTTGGGCAGCGGTGTTCACTTGAAAATAATCGATGAATACTTTCTACGGCCCTGGCTTTTAATATTCATTATATAGCATGCTATCGGATATGAGCTTTTGCGTAATCTGATTGGTTCCCTACTACTAGGCTATTAGCTTTTATTATATAGCATGCTATCGGATATGAGCTTTTGCGTAATCTGATTGGTTCCCTACTACCAGGCTATCAGCTCATATCCTACTAGTAGAGGAAAAACAAGATGGCGGCATGTTTTTTTAAACTGCCGAAAAGAGTTGAAATTGACGGATTTTTATACAGAAGAACATCAACACCCTCAAACCAATGTATAAAAAACAAACATTGTGTAAAAATACATTAACAGATACACAATTTAGCATGTTAAATAGTAAAATTCACCTAAAAATGACGTCTTTTTACTTCAAAAACCCGACTAAATTAACGGGTTGATATTAATTTGTTGCCAAACAAAGAAACTCGCTGTTAAAATCAAGCTTACAACACACATTTCGTAGGAGATTACCAGTAAAGAGACTTTTTATTTACATAAGCATTTGGAGTAGTAAAAAGCATGTTCTTTTTCAAAAACAACCAACTAAGTAATTTAGTTTCACTGCCGAAGGTGTTTCAGTTTCATTTTTGCATGAAATCAAAACCTTTTTCACGACAGCAACGCTAATATAAACAACTGACCCACCTTTTGACTTCATAAAGTTACCTTTTAATCTTTTTTGTTGATCTGCTTAACACATTTTTTGCCTCTCGAGCAACATTTATACAACATTTCGAAGCTGTTTACCGCCGAACAGCTCAGCGAGAAACTCTATGTGAATGCATCATTACGCATGGCGGAAGTATTAGTTGCCTATGCCGGAAGTTTGTCGTTTCAAACATTTCGCTGTAATTTTGTCTCTTGTACATGCAGTGCTTGGCTATATAATAAAACAGTTATACCATTCGCTCTCGTCGTATACGAACTAATAGCCAACTCGGCGAAGCGCCTCGTTGGCTATGAGCTCATATACGACTCGAGCTCATGGTATAACTGTTAAATATCCTGCTAGTAGAGGAAAAACAAGATGGCGGCATGTTTTTTTAAACTGCCAAAAAGAGTTGAAATTGACAAACCAATTTATAAAAAAAAAACATTGTGTAAAAATACATTAACAAATACACAATTTAGCATGTTAAATGGTAAAATTCACCTAAAAAATTACGTCTTTTTACTTCACTGAAAACCCGACTATAAATTAACGGGTTGATATTAATTTGTTGCCAAACAAAGAAACTCACGGTTAAAATCAAGCTTACAACACACGTTTCGTAGGAGATTACCAGTAAAGAGACTTTTTTTATTTAGATAAGCATTTGGAGTAGTAAAAAGCATGTTCTTTTTCAAAAACAACCAACTAAGTAATTTAGTTTCACTGCCGAAGGTGTTTCAGTTTCATTTTTGCATGAAATCAAAACCTTTTTCACGACAGCAACGCTAATATAAACAACTGACCCACCTTTTGACTTCATAAAGGTACCTTTTAATCTTTTTTGTTGATCTGCTTAACACATTTTTTTTTTCCCGAGCAACATTTGTACAACATTTCAAAGCTGTTTAGCGAACAGCTCAGCGAGAAACTCTATGTGAATGCATCATTACACATGGTGGAAGTATTAGTTGCCTATGCCGGAAGTTTGTTGTTTCAAACATTTCGCTGTAATTTTGTCTCTTGTACAGTGCTTGGCTATATACTTAGGGGCCGAATACATGGGGAAATTTCAGCCCGGGCTGAGATTTCAGCCCGGCTGCTGAGGTATGGAAAAGAGGAGAATGATCTGAATAAGAAACACGAAGTGTGGAAATCAGCCAAGTTGTCACAAACATGGAGCATAAAACACACATATTTAGATGTGTATTTCAAATAAACCATATTTATTCCTTCTTTATCGCTCTTCACAAGGCACTTTCTGTATTCCACACTTCGTGTTTCTCATTCAAAACATTCACTCCCTCATTTCCATCCCCCAGTAGCCGGGCTGAAATCTCAGCCCGGGCTGAAATTTCCCCATGTATTCGGCCCCTAAATCTCGTTGTATACGAACTAATAGCCAACTCGGCGAAGCGCCTCGTTGGCTATGGGCTCATATACAACTCGAGCTCATGGTATAACTGTTAAATGTTTGTTTATGAACATTTTTCTTTTATTTCTTCATCCAGGGAGCACATCTTACCAAGGATTTCGCCAGTTCGCCAATTCACCGATTTCGAAAATATGGTTCAAAGAATTATCAGAATATTTTCCCTCCCAGCAAGACACTTCATCTGTCCAATATCCCGTATGTATATTTGTTGGTTTGGCTACAGTCATGTCTATAAAGCCCTAATCAAACGAGAACGCAAGTCATCGCAAGTTGGCAAGAATTTCTGTGGCGGTCGTCGAACTCCCCAAATTAACAAAATAAAGGTTTCATGAGTGTTTTAAACAAGTTTTAACTTTGTCACGGTACATGATATTTTCGGGAAACTATTCAGAGGGGCTGGCTGAGATAGCGTGACTGCCAACTTGCGATGACTTGCGTTCTCGTTTGATTAGGGCTTAAGGGTTAAGGCTCTGTTACACGTAGCTTTTTCTTGTGCAACTTGCGACTTGCGCCGAAAAGAAACTTCAAGTTCGACGGAAATTTTTAGTGTGTGACATCCCCTCTCTACTTTCGCAACAAATTTCTGCTATGATAAGTTGTACGTATACATGCATGTAGTGCATGTGGTACGTTTGTGAGCTTGGTGTAACTTAACGTCTAACCGGTCATAAGAAGGTTGCAGGTTCGAACCCTGTCTGGGGCTCAAAAATCTTTTCTGAGTATTTGAGCTTGACGAAGGTCCAACAAACGTCTGCTAAATTTCCACCGGAAAAATTACGTGTAACGTAGGTCGTGACTGCAACTTGAGTTTACAAGGCGAGTTTAAAAGATGACAGACGCTGGAAAGTTAAGCCGAGATGAACCTGGAAATAATGAATCAGGTTAGGCAAGCTTTCTTCGAGTTCTCTTGTTTCGGTTGTTTACCTTCCAATTCTATTATTAAGAAGAGAATTACGAACGCTTTTCTGTTGCTCACCATGTTGGATTATCATTTGCAACTCGCAACATTTTATGCCACGCAAGTTGCGAGAGAAGTAACGTGACGTGTGACATAGTAATGTGCAACACGGTATTATTCTTTTGCGACACAAGTTGCACAAAAAAAAAATACGTGCAACCTAGCCTTTAATCAATGGCCACGCGTGTGATAAAGAATTTAACATTCCGAGTGAAGCTTAATAGCAAACAGTGTTGTAGACCACATTTTGTTGGTCTCGGTTTCGGACATTTGGGGTTTCGATATTTGGCTGGTCTCGAACATCGAGATTAGGAAAAATACCTTCCTTATATTGTTCTTTTCTAATTTGCTAGTTTTTTAATAATCGATTTTACTTTGGAAAAAACATGGGGCCGAGGAAAATTAAGGTTTAATTTCAATTAAACTAAAAATAAGGTTTAATTTAATTGATCGTCTAGGTTAGACTGTTAGTGCAGTCTTGAGAGTTGAGAAAGACTGTTGTTCATGGACTTCATGTCGGGGACCGCTCATTGTTTATTATACATTTATACAGGGGGGAACTGAGGAGAAACTGGAGGGGCTTTAAATTTTTTTTACTCTAAAACGGAAAATGACAAAAGGGGGGAGGCTTTAAAAAACGGTTATGTTTATTTAATAAATATATCATACAAATATCACAGTACACTACTGGAAAAAACCCCCAACCAATTGATTTTAATATTAAAACCTGAACATGAAATTTACTTTGTTTTTTAAAAATTTAAATGCTTTCCATCTCTCTAGTTATGATAGAAATTAAGTAATGGCTGTGTTTTTAGAGTAGGCCTATTGTCATGAACCAGTGGGTCTTGGTTTCGGATCTCTTGGTCTTGGTTTTGGACTAATGGGCAACGGTCTTGGGCTAATGGATCTCGCTCTCGAAGAAGGAGGTCTCGACTACAACACTGATAGCCCCGAGAGGCTGCAGGCCCCACGTAGGCGATGCTGAATGCTTTATCACACGAGTGAACATTGATTAACCATCTTATCTCATTACTTTCTTGCATTGAAATATGTTTTCAAGGGACAGGGTATACTCTTATTTATAGTGCGCCTTCATGGCTAAAACGTTGATGAAGCGTTGGTTCGTAACGAACATTGTTGGACTAATAATGCATGGTGGTTCATCGTTCAACGTTGTTGAGCAGTGATGAACCAACGATGTTACTTGGGTGTTGGAATGGGAAAATGCATTATCAGCACATTGTCCATGATTGGCAGCACAACGTTGCTGAAATCACAACATTATTAACATTTGTTTCTATGTGTTGTAGATCAAGCCAGTCAGAAGAGGACATAAGAGCACTGTTTTCTTCTCAAACTGAAGGAACAATATCGAATTTCCAGTTCTTTTCGTAAGTTTTCAAGATTACTTTATTGTATGAAATTCACGTAGTATTAAAGTGCCTATAAACTCAAATAAGATAATACTGATATGGATTCTATGTAACATTGAGTACCAAAATATTTTCTGACTTGAACCTCTATTTGTTGTTATATTGAGGTTTGTATTTCCAAAATTTTTAATGAGGATGACGTCAATGAAGGCATTTGTGTGTGTTGTTTTCTTTTCTTGTGATAAACCGCTTGACGATTTTAACGAAAAAAAATGATAACGTAGAGAATATACAATTCAAGTACCATTAACATGTGAATTTGGATACGCAGTGTTCCGTTACATCAGAAATATTATGCAAATTATGCCTACACAGACGTCATCCTCATTACCATTTGGAAATACAAATCTCAATATAACCCCCTGTTCAGACTAGGTGCTCGGGCACGGTCACTAGTGTGAACAAGACTTCTTCGCGGTGCCCAAAGCAGCAGGGAATTTTTTTTGCGCTGTTAAAAAATATCGCGGGCTCATCGTGTTTTGTATCGTCTGTGGCGAAATTTTGAAAATGTACGACCAAGATATCTTCAAGATTTACTAACAATCTGTCGGCCGACCAGAGTTTTAAACTATGTAGTCCAATTAGTGGAGACACTGACGTTCGTCTGATAGGTGAAAGAAGACATTTAGCCAGGAAGGTGTATAAATATCGAAGATGAAGTGATGGTACGAAGAAGCCGCATTGGAGTCAAATTGATA
The DNA here is from genome assembly GCA_035771165.1 of Paragorgia papillata. Taxonomy (NCBI): domain Eukaryota; kingdom Metazoa; phylum Cnidaria; class Anthozoa; order Scleralcyonacea; family Coralliidae; genus Paragorgia; species Paragorgia papillata. Next base: position 802,689 of record JAWNZC010000096.1, read on the forward strand.
GCGAATGTTCGATCGACTATAACTCAAAATCTGCCTTCTTCCCCAAAATTTAAATGCTGGTTTCATTTTATTCCATTACTGCTTTTGATATCTGAGAGGTATTTCGTAATGGGAAAATTGGGGAAAATGGGTGAATTATGTATTTATTCCTTTCATCCGACGACTTGTTTACTAGTTAGTGCTGTCTTTAAAACGTACTCAGATTCTGTCTTATGTCGGGCAAGACCTCTTAACTGCCACAACGTTGTGCTAAATTTATGTATAATTCCGTTCGTACATAGAAATATATAATCAGTTTTTTTGTCTCACGCAGATCTTACAATAAAGTTTGACATGCCTACGCTACTAATTTCATTGCGGCGACGACATGCAAATATTGTCAATTTCTGCAAAATCTGCCCTATTGCCTCAAAATATTTTTACCGATTAAATTTTAACGACACTTTTTTGTTCTAAAAATTGTAGAGATGGGGCTTTGAGCTCAATTAAACTGCGTGCATTTGAAGCCACGGCATGTTGACCACAACGTACTCAACTCGTTGTCACCCAATTTAATATCGTACGATTCACTAAAATATCTTTCTATTTCTTCACGTTGTGGGAGGCTGCTTCTGACTGTTTCCAGTGTCCTTTCACAAGCCGTTTTACAAACTATACACCTTTTTCTGGGGGAAATAAGGGTTGTGGGGGGGGGGGAAATTTACCGCCATCTTTGTTTATGTTTTTGAAGTCCCCAGACTCCCCGCGGTAACTCGCGCGACGCATGCGCAGACAAAATTCTCTGCTGTTGGTGCCCAACTCAAACTAATCAAAACCGGGCACCGTGCGTTGAGGTAGTACCCAGGGACCGTGCCCGTGTACGGGCACTAATTAATGTGAACACGTTTTCATTGTGCCGGAGTGCCCAAAGTGGTGCCCACGCTTTTTACTCCATATTCCTTGTAATTCGAAGCCTCAAAGCCACAAAATAGCTACAAAAGTCATGAAAAACTTTCTGTGTGAACGCTTATCGGATCATGCATGGCGCCGTGAATGTGAACAAGTGGGCCGTGCCCGAGCACCGTACCCGGGCACCTGGAACGAAAAAAAAAAGGTTGAGTGCATCCATTGTCACCATGGCCGTGTCTTCGTGCCTTGGCAATGTGAAAATATTGAATACATAGCTTTAAAAATTAAATAAAATTAACTTAAAGTAAATTTTAAATTAAATTAAATTAAATCAAGTTAATTTTATATTAATTTTAAATTAAATCTAAATTAAATTAAATTAATTTTAGATTAAATTAAATTAATTTTAGATTAAACTAATTTTAAGTTTAATTAATTCTCATTGGAAGAGACTAGTCACATGCTAATCCGTCATTATATTATACCGGCACCGTGTAAACGCAAGACTTTTTGGCCTGTATTTACACACCGGCATGATTTTGTTCCGTTTTCAAATTGTACCGGCATCGTGTAAACGGGGTCTCCGTATGTTACGTTGTTTTTATTTGCAGGAAAGATTCAGGCAAAGATAAGATTAAATTTAAATTATATGAAATTAATTTTAAATTAAATTAATTTTAGATAAAATTAATTTTAAATTAATATTAAATTAATATTAAATTAAATTAATTTTAAAGTGATTAATTTTATCGAAAATGTCATCTTCATGGAGTTTTTCGATGTCAAAGTTACCGGATGTGATGTCACAAGAGGCCACAAAAATGCCGCTTTAAAACCTGTAATTTAGTATGTTACGTTGTTTTTATTTGCAGGAAAGATGCAGGCAAAGATAAGAGGATGGCTCTTCTGGAAATGTCGACGTTGGAAGAGACTATCCAGGCTTTAGTGGTGAGTTACAGTGTCTATAGATTCCTTCGCAAACGTGTTAGTAGACTAGTGGAGATAAGCATGGCGGGAGCATTCACTGAGAATATCACCTGCACAGCCTTTGAGCTATAAACATTAAAGTTTTCCCTAACTTAGTCATTTTTGAAGAAATCAATTGCTCGGTTGGTGTGTTTCATGACTCGTGCAGTTGGACACCTATATATGTATAACTACAATAGATTTTCGCATTCATGATGCAACTGCATACGTCGCCTGCTCTATATATTCAATCCTAGTCTTTTCTTATTTTTGTAACGTTAAACTGCGTCGAGAAGCCAACTTTGGCACTTTTAAATATCTTGAAAAGTATACATGCCACATCTATTTTATTGGTTGTTTAGATTGTGAGCTTTAACGTGGTGCAATTGGATTTTTTCCACTTCATAGACACTTAAATAACCCTTTTACTCGCATTGTTGTTGTAGGACAACTTTATCTTTTTACTCTGTCCATAGCTCTGTCTAAGGCCAGAGTGCCAGACGATTTTATTAGTCAAGGGGAGACGCCTCGGGAAGCTGCATGCTTTAAAGGGTTAACGACTGCTTATGCTGGAGGAATACAAAATATATTCCATTCAATTTGAATGGCGCGCTAAAACCTGGTTCTCACCTGTCGTAAGAATCGTAAGAATCGCAAGAATCGGGGATTTCTCCTGTCCCCGATCGTCCGGGATTGTTACGACAAGTGTGAACCAGGTTGAAGTAACGCCCCAGACAGTCGCCGACCTGATCGGAAGCATCGCAAGCCTCGGAATCATTTCTATTTGGAAAATGCATCCCAAACGGTCGCCGACGATCGGTGGTTCTTACGACTAATTACGATTAGAACTGTATCACTATGGAATAACCTTGACGAGTCTTTCAAATCATGCAACTCAATTGCAGGCTTCAAGCGGAAGTTAAAAAACCACCTACTTCAACAATTTTTGGAAGATTGATAAAATATATATTATTTGTTATATTTATTTTATTTATTTATCTTTTTTATTTTTTTTATCTTTGTTTGTAATTCTTGTCACGTACTTAAATTTAATATATATATATATATATATATATATATATATATATATATATTATATATATATATATTGTAAATTAATAATTTTGTAAATTATCGGTTGCAATTGTCACTGAAAAGCCCCTTTTGGGGAGTGGTCAATAAAAAGTATTCTATTCTGTTCTATTCTTACAAGTCACCACAAGTGTGAACGTGGCTGTCGTAAGAATCGCCGACGGGATAGAACTGTCCCCGATTTTTGCGATTTTTAAGTGTGAACTAGGCTTAAAGGGCATATGACTCGAAAATTAAGTTTGTCTTATTGAAAAGAACTTTTAAAATGATAACATAACATCTTTTGCAGTTTTTGGTTTCCTTGCTTCGTTTTTGAGATATTCCAGTTTGTTTGATATATATATATATACAAATGACACAACTTTTTACGTCACACGTGCATAATGAGTATTATGAGTTACCAAGAGAAAGTTACATATCTTTGCTATTGGGAAACGAAATCACTTGGAATTCTACATGTTTGGTGTTGTAGGTAGAAACACGCACATGCTTCCTTTGACTTAAGCCCGTTTTTTCATAATAGCAGAGATATGTAACCTTTTCTGATAAATCATTATGCACATGTGACGTAAAAAGTCAAAGTTGTGTAAAGAGTATTTCTTTTATTTTTCTTGTTTAGGACTTGCACGATGCTCCACTTGGCGACAACAATCATCTCCGTGTATCCTTTGCAAGGAAACCCATCAGCCGTTAGATACCCAGTACACGGCCTCGTCGAACTGCACGATATAGCAAAGTGGTGCCCGTTTGTGCGCCATTACTCAGTACTGTTAGTTTTTCAAGTTTGCTTTTAGACTTTTATCACGTATGTGCATGTATATGCCATACACGTATTACGTATGAGCACTGTAAATAAGACTAAGTTTCGTTTCCACTGCCATTAAAAAGGTGGTCCTTTTATATACACAGTTTTTCCTTTGTATTTCTAGCCTGCGTAGTGGCTGATAGAGGACCTGCCACTAAGCCCCGCATATTCCATTTAACGTTCGTTCATTTGTTTTGTTTGTCAAATACCCAAACTCCTACCCAGGATCTTCTTAAAGGTCGTGTGCTCAACACCGCTGCTAAACGTTTTCCGCCTGCGCGAGCTCTGACCAAAAAAGAGCGGGAAGCTTTTGTTATTCTGTAATCTGACGAGCCTGCCACGCGTTTGGCCATTGTGCCTTAAATGGCCAGCAATTGTTGTACAATACTCAGCAATTGTTTTAGGGCAAGATGGCACAATAGCCAGGCCAAGCCAGTGAGCTCTATATTTCACTGGAGTGATATCTTTGTGGCAATCTTGTTCCCAGAGCTCGCGATCTTTTTGGGCCTAAAGTACGTATAGTTCCAGTCTTCTACGGTCTGGTCAAGTCACGATCAGAAATCGCATAGAAAATCGGCCACTTTCATGGGGCAGTTCGCAGTGCACGTGCGTGCTGGCTCAAGTGAGGTGTCGGCCGTGTATTGATGACGTTTACACACACGATATTCGTTCTACGCATGAGTAGTTAAGGGGTGGACCATTAGAAAAGTGATGGGGTGGGTGGGGGAAAAACAACAAAAAAAAATTCGTGCAAGGCAATGTGCTCGGAAAAAATTCATACACAAAGAATTCAGCGTCATATAGCGGCATAGTCTTTTTCCTAATACTTCGACAGTTTTGGGCCGGGTCAGACGTGTTTGCATGTTTTTTTTGGGCAATGGGTCATGCGCCAATTGTAGCCATGCCAAGTTTCTTTGAACGATTTTTAAAGATATTTTGAAATAATTCGGCTGTACATGCAGATAGAGTTTTTCTTTGTCTTGTAAGCTCTCGAGTAGAACAAAGAGAGAAAAAGGTCGTAAATCTCCAAGATATTTAGCAAAGAAATACTGACGTTTTGAACGTAGCCCTTCATTATATAGAGACCAGTTTTAAGTCTCGAAGCATTCTCGATGTCTGCTGGCCTCATGAGATCCAGTCATAACTGTAAGTCGTACTGCAAATTACAGACACTATCTTCAATTCTAAGTTGGTACATATATGATCAGTTTGAAAAAGTAGGAGGAAATGTGCTAGCAATATATATATATAATTTTAATTAATTCTTTGTCTTGTTGAACCTTGTGGCAAAACTAAATAAATAAATAAATAAATATGACCGCGACAAATCAATATCCAATATATCTTAATTAACAAGGTTTCAAAAGCCAAAGCCATGCAGCCGACAATTTAAAGAGATTTATTATATAAAATAGAGTGTTTTATTGATTTTTCCGCCACTAGTAAAAGTGATAATCTCACATGTGCGATTATTTATGATAATCGCACATGTGACGATTATCGCTGAATCAGCATTATAGTTTAATGCAATTTTTGCAAGGCAATAGGACAATTTTTTTATATAATAAACAGAACAATACATGGATGCTTGGAAATATGAAATTTATTTCTCGTGTTGAACAGGATATGTCACTCGTTCGCTTCGCTCACTCGTGAGATATCTTGGTCAACACTCGAAATAAATTTCATATTTCCGCACATCCATGTATTATTCTCTATATATACAATATAGAAACACAATCCGAAAATGAACAATCTTGAAAAGCCCAAGATATGGATCAAATACGACATAAAAGATGAAATGGTATATATTTCGGCTTTATTCCAAAGTCATCATCAGCCCTATAGTAAAGCACTTGGTAAAAACTACTTCGTCTGATGATGACTTTGTAATAAGGTCGAAAATCATTTCGTCTAATTTTGTCTTGTATTTGATCCATATCTTGGGGTTTTCAAAGTGTTTTTTCAAATTTTACTTTTTTCATTTATTTTTCAATGAATTACTGGTTCGAAATAAATTAACGGCAAGTTGTGAAATATCAAGGACGACTGTAAAATAAAAATTAATATAGAGCTTTGTCACACTATTTTAACAATTCCGGCGAAACAAAATTGTCGTAAAATCGAACAAAACTTCACAATAAGACTTATAAACACAAAATTAAAAGATACTAAAAATTTGCAGAACAGATGGTCAAAATTGTGGAAAATTAAAAGATTGAGAATGTGATTGTAAAAATCCCTGGATTTTCGCATTGGATTTTTTGCGGATTTTTCCGGATTTCTTGTGAAAATAATTATGGATCTTCCAAGGATGTTATGGATTTTTAAGAATTCTTATGGATTTTTAGATCCAAATCTAAAATTGGATTTTTCGGCAAAGTGTACGAGATTTAAACCCCTCTGTATACAGTTTACTTTTAATTTTGGAGTGTGCTTGGAGAGTTGCTGTTTTTTTCTCGAAGATCTTTTACAGATTCTTTTTATTTGTCTCACATTGTTCTCTATACTCTATAGTCATTTAGATTTGTTTGATATGTAAATGATAAAACGACGTGTACTGATGCGTACTGTGTAAATAAACGAGCAAGCAAGAGTGATAAAGAGTGATAAACGAGACGTGAGGCAATAGCCAAATGTTTTACACCTGTGATAAACTGCGAGTTTAAAACTGACTTGTTGAACTGAATAAAATGTCGCTGACTTGACAACGATAAACTTGGTTAAACAACTGGGCGATAAAGATTGGAAAGTCGCCATTAATTAATACAGTTTTAAGCATGATATCGGCAGGCTAAACTACACACAGTGAGCCTTACAAAATTACGTCTCCAACGAATTCACCAAAAAATAAAGTGCATCTCTAAACATTCTCAATTCAAACATTTCAATTAAACTAACAGCTATCTCCAACAAAATAAAAAATATATATAAATAATAGCCTTGCAATGTTCGATTACGCACAAACCTACAAGTTCGCACGTTAGCGACAATTTAATAAGGTTTCACGAAAGCTCAAAAATTTAGACGCGAAAAATGTTTAATAAATGGTTCGCAACTCGCAAGCCTTCTTAGGCATCAAATCAAAATTATTGGAGATAGCTTACTAACGACTCAAATTTCTAGCGATATTGCAAACACTATAGTCTAAACAACTTGATGTAAACACCACCAGATGAATACTGGTGCGTGTTCTATACTGTTCGGGTCAAATACACGTCAAGCAAAAACAATTTAAAAAAAATTATATTATTGTACCCACGTAGTTCCGCGAATTACGTCTCCGATCACGAATTATAGACTATTAAGCCCTAATCAAACGAGAACGCAAGTCATCATCACGCTATCTATATCGTGTACCGTGACAAAGTTAAAACTTGTTTAAAACACTCATGAAACCTTTATTTTGTTAATTTGGGGAGTTCGACGACCGCCACAGAAATTCTGACTGCCAACTTGCGATGACTTGCGTTCTCGTTTGATTAGGGCTTTAAATCGACTCTTCAGGTTTTGTACTCTGAAAATACGAATCACAATAACAACCTGTCTAGACAATTCTGTCATTTATTTATTTAACACTTTCCCAACCAATGGGGAAAATCACAATAGACCCTCCTTTCATGTCGCCTCCCCAAAGGGCCTGCTACGCAGGCTATGTAAGGTAAGGTAAGTTAACAAAAGAATGCCTTCGGAGCCAATCAAAAATAAAACGATGACTCACGACAAACCACCGAGGCCAAAATAACTACTGTACACCAAGTATTTCGTACGTCATTGTTGACAGCATGGTCGCATGGTCGCATGGAGCGAGATATTTGACAAGGAACGGGATATTCAACAAGAGGAAGTTTTTACAAATTTAGTAAGTATTTTAAGTATGAATCGTAGTCAATTCTTAATTGTGATGTACTAGACGTTGTTGGAATAATGATAAAAGTTTTTGAAAGCAAATTAATCGAGTCGATGCGTGGACGATTTCATATTCAGACGAGGCAATTTATATGGCCAACATGTCTGGTCGAGCTTCGTAAACTGACAAGACTGTGCGTTGCCGAATAGAAATGGATGATCTTCTTCTAAGAAAACAAAGTTAGCTTCATGGGCAAGCAACAATGCCCAAAACCTATGATAGTCCACGAACGAAATATGCTATTAAATAACATATTGTCGATGTAGATGACAAATAGTCAAATGTCAGTAACTGGCAAGTCTATATACAGTATTATTATATGGGACAAGTTACTTCCGTTGAAATCGTGTGTTCTCATTGGCTAAGACGCGTCACGTGCCGGTCGATAATTTTCATTTGGCAGACATGTTGTTTGCAACTAAACAATGAAAGAAAACTGCAAAAATTTTGTGAATTCAATAACCTGAGGACTATATTATGTACATTGAGTGGGACGATGAGCAATCTGGCACTGAGTTTTAGGATTCCGAAAGCGATGACAACAAGAGCAACAACATTGAAAACGATGAGTCACACGCTCAAGGTCACAGTATTGACATCAGGGGCGGATCCAGCAAAAAATCTGACCATTGCTAGTAAGGTGTGGTACACCTTTTTAGGGGGGTACGGGGGCATGCCCCCCCAGAAAATTTTGAAAATTAGGACCTCTAAAAACACATTTCCTGCATTTTGAGAGTGATTTGAAGTTACTCCAGAAGGATTCTTTTTTTCGTTTGAAAACGGATTAGTGTGGACATGGCCTTAAAAAGATGGATTGTAGGGTCGAAGGGTCGGAGCCTGTTGACGGTTACCAATGAATTTGAAAGCATTCAAGGACGATGCGTTTTCATACGCATTCTTACCGATACGCTATTCACCGACACTCTATAATACGGTATTTGATTATGCATTAGTTGCATGTTTGCGGCTTTAAACTTAAAGTATACATTTCAAACTTTATTAGATCCACATTTGCTTTTTGAGTATAATCTTGACAACATCATAAAGAACGACTCGATATCAGGAAAAAAGTGGGGGGTAATCCCCCCCCTGCTCTGCACCTCCTGGTGAACTGTACTACACCAGCGAGAAATTTATCGAAAACAGCAAGCGTGTCTCTAGCACATATATAAAGACTCCAACATGCTACTGATTCTTACGAATTAGTTTTTTTTAAAAACCCTGTACTCGCGACCCTGTATATATCTGTGGATCATTGAACAAAATTTGGTTTTGTGATTTGAGGAAATTTGTATGTACGTGTTGAAGATAGATGCAAAGTTTTCAGATTCAATATACCAGGTGTCTGACACAAAAGAGAGATTACAAATTCAAATGTTCATAAAAATTGATGTGTCTTCTCTACTATCAACTGAACATATTTTTTTTGTGATATTAAGGTTTAGCTGATAAGGATCCAATATAGGTCAGAATAAAATATGCAGTTTGTTCAGAACATTTCAAAATCTGACGTCAGTAATTTATATATTCACATTGTAGTTGAGAATTAATTTAACAATGATTAGGCCAGTTGGTATGTGCATGCGGAGGATGGTTGATCAAGGATTTACATGTGAAGAAGCTGAAGGTTGCTGAGATGAGATGCCTGAGAGCGATCAGAGGAGTGACACTTATAAGAGACAGGATGAGAAATGAAGATATACGGCAGGAGACAAAGGTTAGACGCCTGAGGGACAAGATAGATGAGAGCAGACTGAGGTGGAGAGACGGGAGGAGGATGATATGATAGAAAAAGTGGAAACTGGTAGAAGACCAAGAGGGAGACCGAGAAAGAGATGGATGGATTGTGTGAAGCAGAACTGAAGAGTGGTATACTTAGATGTGGTAGAAGATCGTGCATGATAGGGAGATGACCCGACCCGTCCTGAGGAGACAAACGGGATGATGATGATGATGACTGATGACATGATGATGTTGAAAATTACCTAGCCTATAGGAATTAGAATTAGAATTCTATAGATTTGGGAACTATTGTTCTCAAACTCATTAATAATTCATAAGATGAAAAGAAAGGAAATCAGTACCGAGACGGTGAACTGGAACCCGGTCTTAATTAGCATAGAATTTTGCCAACTTTAAACCTGATTTTTTCATAAAATACTGATTTGTTTGAGAAGTTAGATCAAACACTCGAAAGCGTGTTTCATCCTCTATCCAGTCACCTCGAAATTGGTTAAAAAACTCGACCTACGGCCTCGTTTTTTCAACCACTTCTCGGTGACTGGATATCGGATGAAACACTCTTCCTTGGGTTTGATCTGATTACTTCTCGCATAGGTGATGATATAATTAAAACCAGGTTTAGCAGAATAGATTTTAATCAGTAGACCTTAACGTTTCATGAGCAACAAGAATTAACCCTACACAAGTTTAAAAAGTAAAATCTATCTCGAACTCCAACTCTGATATCTGAGAACAGATCTGAAGTTGCCAGTCGTGTGCGCAATAGGCGAGTTTCAGGGTGTTGCGCGGGCATCATTTAAAAAAAAAACTGGCAAGCTCCACTCAAAGTAAACATACTGTTTAAAATCAACAAAGTATAGATACAGTTTCTGGATGTTTAACACTTATTCTGCTGTTGTTGGCTTGCTAGCATGTCTGTTTGCGATTGCTTACTTTGTGGAGAGCCCGCCAAGAGCCCGCCAATTCCTTTGCAAAATGATGCGCGCGCACAACCTCTTCCCCAGGGCGTTTTGCGAAGGGGCAGCGCGAAAAGGCCCTGGCATCGGCTGGTGGGTTCTGTGTTTTCATTGGTTGATCGCTTATCTTAAATATTCTTCGCAAATACAATTAATGCAAAGTTTCAATGAATTTGGTCATGACTCGTATTCGACAAATCGACAATAGCTCATAAGCGTCCGCGTTTATAGTTGTTTTTTCATCTGTTCTTATACTTATGAGTAGCGATAATGGCGGATTCCGATAACGTTTGGCAAATTCAGTGGCGAAAAACCGACTGTCGAGGATAAAAATCTTTGCTCGGAGTTCAATCTGCCGTCTTTCGAAAGTCGTCATATTGCTCGGTATTAAGTAAAAGCAGCAAGGCAAGGATTTATGTGCGAATGTGCAGAATACTTGTGAAATTATTTAGATCACCGAGGACGATTCGAGTTCAAAGTTGATATGCAGAAAGTGTGAGGTATTTCTTTTCAAAATGAGCGACTTCAGACAAGAGGCAAAATATGCAAATTAGAATAAACGTTGTGTAGCCACAAACGAAGTGCGGGAGGCTGGGAGCAGTATATGCTCTCCAAATGAAATGGTAATTTGGAGAGCACACGAGTTTGGAATTTTATACTGTTCAGTCAGTTCAGATAAAAAATAGTTGTGAGAAATTTAATACCATTAACGCGAGTATCACATTTCGAATTTAGTCAATTTGTATTCGAGGTTGTATATAATTATATATATTCATTTTCCAGTTTCAAAACGAAAAATCTCAAAGAACAAAGAGTGGTAGTCTCGTAGATAAACCTCTCGGAAACGCCGTTAAAATGTGGTCCTCAATGACTATATTAAAAGTGGCTAATATTATATTTTAGTCACAACTAAAAGATAACAATGCAGAGTGACAAGGAAAATAACCGGCCAGAAATTGTCAACAAAAAAAAGGTCGAACATTGTTTAAATATGACGTTAAACATTGTTTTTTCCCGAAAAGCCAAGCTGTAAACCAGATTTCTGACTAGTATTAGAGTTTTTTCATAGTTAGGCCAGCTAGAAATCTAGAAAAATACTAAAACTGGAGTTTAAAAACACCTTAAAACATTTTAGCGAACATTTGCATAATTGAAAGGCATACTTTTGTGGTATCCAATCTAGTGCATAGTTTCAAGTGTGCAATGGAGTGGGTATGTTTTTCTCTGTTCTTTCTTTGGGGCTTTTTCTTTTCATTTTTTAAACAATACTTTTATAGAAAAATATATTAACAATAAACAATATTTTTTATTAATTTATAATTATTATTTATTTATTAATAATTTATTTATTTATTAATTATTAATTAATTATTATTATTTATTATTTATTTATTTATTTATTAATTATAAACAATATTTTTATAGAAAAAACTTCCTAAGGATATCAAGGGAGAGTTAATTTGGAAAAGAGGGTCAACAAAATGGATTGGTATTGTCGCCCAGGTGAGATAATTAAAAACCTGGATTTTAAATCCTGTTTTTTCTTGTTTTCTTTCCCTTTTTTCGAGAGCCCAGGGTTCGTTTAAAATTCTAAAAGTATAAAAGATTGTTAAATACAAAAAGAGGATTCAATTATTATTTATTCAAATGAAAATTTATAGAAGCGAAACTCGTGCTAGTGGTTACATATTCAGACTTCAAACTATCGTGTATCCCTCGCTTTTCTTGCAGTATTAAAATGCTTTGAATATGTCTATAACAATTTAAATTCAAGCTTTTTAGTGTTAACTGTAAAATTCCTGCTGGTTTTATTTTCAAATACCTATTTTTTCAAGCCAAAATAGCGATAGAATATCAAATTCCTTAAGGACATTAGAAGACCTTAATTTGGGTAATTAATTGAGTTAATTGTTTTTTTGTTTGTTTTTTAAGGTTTATGCCGATACAATTTA
>JAWNZC010000096.1:820000-908788 GCA_035771165.1 Paragorgia papillata
TATTTTTTCTTATTTTTTATTTTTTCCTCTTTTTTTTTCTTCTTTTTTTTCTTATTTTTTCGTACTTTTTTTTTAATTTTCTTTCTTTATTCTTTCTTTCTTCTTTTTTCGTTCTTTTTTTTTTCTTCTATTTTTTCCTATTTTTTTAGCCGTAGCCCGCTTACCGCCTGCGCCCGAACTCCCTAACACCGCCAGCTACGGAGGTTACAACGTGTATATCAACGCAACAAGAAGAAAATGAATTTTATTTGTCAATATATAAGCGAAACCAACGAAAATTTAGACTCTAACAGCTTCTAAAGTAAGTATAAGCATTTGTCTGTTGTAATTATTTCGTAGATTAGCAATAATTTGGTAAAATTTGACGAAAACCATCTCGGCCGACCACGGCCCTGCGACCAAATTTTGATAAATTGATAAATAAAGAAAATTTTGAGATTTTTGAACCACCCCGGCCCTGTGACAAAATTTTAAGATTTTTGGACAACCTCAGCCCTGTTACAAAATTTTGAGATTTTTTGAACCACCCCGGCCCTGCGACAAAATTTTGAGATTTTTGAACCACCCCGGCCCTGTGACAAAATTTTGAGATTTTTTAACCAACCCGGCCCTGCAACAAAATTTTTAGATTTTTGAACCACCCCGGCCCTGTGACAAAATTTTGAGATTTTTGAACCACCCTGGCCCTGTGACAAAATTTTGAGATTTTTGGACCACCCCAGCCCTGTGACAAAATTTTGAGATTTTTGAACCAACCCGGCCCTGTGACAAAATTTTGAGATTTTTGGACCAACCCGGCCCTGCAACAAAATTTTTAGATTTTTGAACCACCCCGGCCCTGGAAAATATTTTGAGATTTTTGAACCACCACGGCCCTGGAAAATATTTTGAGATTTTTGAACCACCCTGGCCCTGTGAGAAAATTTTGAGATTTTTGAACCACCCCGGCCCTGTGACAAAATTTTGAGATTTTTGGACCAACCCGGCCCTGCAACAAAATTTTTAGATTTTTGAACCACCCCGGCCCTGGAAAATATTTTGAGATTTTTGAACCACCACGGCCCTGGAAAATATTTTGAGATTTTTGAACCACCCTGGCCCTGTGAGAAAATTTTGAGATTTTTGAACCACCCCGGCCCTGCGACAAAATTTTGAGATTTTTGAACCACCCCGGCCCTGGAAAATATTTTGAGATTTTTGAACCACACCGGCCCTGGACAAAATTTTGAGATTTTTGGACAACCCCGGTCCTGCGAGAAAATTTTGAGATTTTTGCACCACCCCGGCCCTGTGACAAAATTTTGAGATTTTTGGACCACCCCGGCCCTGCAACAAAATTTTTAGATTTTTGAACCACCCCGGCCCTGCCACAAAATTTTGAGATTTTTGAACCACCCCGGCCCTGTGACAAAATTTGAAGATTTTTGGACAACCTCAGCCCTGTTACAAAATTTTGAGATTTTTGAACCACCCCGGCCCTGTGACAAAATTTTGAGATTTTTGAACCACCCCGGCCCTGTGACAAAATTTTGAGATTTTTGGACCACCCCGGGCCTGTGACAAAATTTTGAGATTTTTGAACCACCCCGGCCCTGTGACAAAATTTTGAGATTTTTGAACCAACCCGGCCCTGCAACAAAATTTTTAGATTTTTGAACCACCCCGGCCCTGTGACAAAATTTTTAGATTTTTGAACCACCCCGGCCCTGTCACAAAATTTTGAGATTTTTGGACCACCCCGGCCCTGCAACAAAATTTTTAGATTTTTGAACCACCCCGGCCCTGCCACAAAATTTTGAGATTTTTTAACCACCCCGGCCCTGTGACAAAATTTGAAGATTTTTGGACAACCTCAGCCCTGTTACAAAATTTTGAGATTTTTGAACCACCCCGGCCCTGTGACAAAATTTTGAGATTTTTGAACCACCCCGGCCCTGTGACAAAATTTTGAGATTTTTGGACCACCCCGGGCCTGTGACAAAATTTTGAGATTTTTGAACCACCCCGGCCCTGTGACAAAATTTTGAGATTTTTGAACCAACCCGGCCCTGCAACAAAATTTTTAGATTTTTGAACCACCCCGGCCCTGTGACAAAATTTTTAGATTTTTGAACCACCCCGGCCCTGTCACAAAATTTTGAGATTTTTGAACCAACCCGGCCCTGCAACAAAATTTTTAGATTTTTGAACCACCCCGGCCCTGTGACAAAATTTTTAGATTTTTGAACCACCCCGGCCCTGTCACAAAATTTTGAGATTTTTGGACCACCCCGGCCCTGCAACAAAATTTTTAGATTTTTGAACCACCCCGGCCCTGCCACAAAATTTTGAGATTTTTTAACCACCCCGGCCCTGTGACAAAATTTGAAGATTTTTGGACAACCTCAGCCCTGTTACAAAATTTTGAGATTTTTGAACCACCCCGGCCCTGTGACAAAATTTTGAGATTTTTGAACCACCCCGGGCCTGTGACAAAATTTTGAGATTTTTGAACCACCCCGGCCCTGTGACAAAATTTTGAGATTTTTGAACCAACCCGGCCCTGCAACAAAATTTTTAGATTTTTGAACCACCCCGGCCCTGTGACAAAATTTTTAGATTTTTGAACCACCCCGGCCCTGTCACAAAATTTTTAGATTTTTGAACCACCCCGGCCCTGGAAAATATTTTGAGATTTTTGAACCACCCTGGCCCTGGACAAAATTTTGAGATTTTTGAACCACCCCGGCCCTGTGACAAAATTTTGAGATTTTTGGACCACCCCGGGCCTGTGACAAAATTTTTAGATTTTTGAACCACCCCGGCCCTGTGACAAAATTTTGAGATTTTTGAACCAACCCGGCCCTGCAAGAAAATTTTTAGATTTTTGAACCACCCCGGCCCTGTGACAAAATTTTTAGATTTTTGAACCACCCCGGCCCTGTGACAAAATTTTGAGATTTTTGGACCACCCCGGGCCTGTGACAAAATTTTTAGATTTTTGAACCACCCCAGCCCTGGACAAAATTTTGAGATTTTTGGACAACCTCAGCCCTGTTACAAAATTTTGAGATTTTTGAACCACCCCGGCCCTGTGACAAAATTTTGAGATTTTTGAACCACCCCGGCCCTGTGACAAAATTTTGAGATTTTTGAACCACCCCGGCCCTGTGACAAAATTTTTAGATTTTTGAACCACCCCGGCCCTGTGACAAAATTTGAAGATTTTTGGACAACCTCAGCCCTGTTACAAAATTTTGAGATTTTTGAACCACGCCGGCCCTGTGACAAAATTTTTAGATTTTTGAACCACCCCGGCCCTGTGACAAAATTTTTAGATTTTTGGACCACCCCGGGCCTGTGACAAAATTTTTAGATTTTTGAACCACCCCAGCCCTTGACAAAATTTTGAGATTTTTCGACAACCTCAGCCCTGTTACAAAATTTTGAGATTTTTGAACCACCCCGGCCCTGTGACAAAATTTTGAGATTTTTGGACCACCCCGGGCCTGCAAGAAAATTTTTAGATTTTTGAACCACCCCGGCCCTGGACAAAATTTTGAGATTTTTGAACCACCCCGGCCCTGTCACAAAATTTTTAGATTTTTGAACCACCCCGGCCCTGGAAAATATTTTGAGATTTTTGAACCACCCCGGCCCTGGACAAAATTTTGAGATTTTTGGACAACCCCGGCCCTGTGACAAAATTTTGAGATTTTTGGACCACGCCGGCCCTGTCACAAAATTTTGAGATTTTTGGACCACCCCGGCCCTGCAACAAAATTTTTAGATTTTTGAACCACCCCGGCCCTGGACAAAATTTTGAGATTTTTGAACCACCCCAGCCCTGTTACAAAATTTTTAGATTTTTGAACCAACCCGGCCCTGCAACAAAATTTTTAGATTTTTGAACCACCCCGGCCCTGTGACAAAATTTTGAGATTTTTGAACCACCCTGGCCCTGTGACAAAATTTTGAGATTTTTGGACCACCCCAGCCCTGTGACAAAATTTTGAGATTTTTGAACCAACCCGGCCCTGTGACAAAATTTTGAGATTTTTGGACCAACCCGGCCCTGCAACAAAATTTTTAGATTTTTGAACCACCCCGGCCCTGGAAAATATTTTGAGATTTTTGAACCACCACGGCCCTGGAAAATATTTTGAGATTTTTGAACCACCCTGGCCCTGTGAGAAAATTTTGAGATTTTTGAACCACCCCGGCCCTGTGACAAAATTTTGAGATTTTTGGACCAACCCGGCCCTGCAACAAAATTTTTAGATTTTTGAACCACCCCGGCCCTGGAAAATATTTTGAGATTTTTGAACCACCACGGCCCTGGAAAATATTTTGAGATTTTTGAACCACCCTGGCCCTGTGAGAAAATTTTGAGATTTTTGAACCACCCCGGCCCTGCGACAAAATTTTGAGATTTTTGAACCACCCCGGCCCTGGAAAATATTTTGAGATTTTTGAACCACACCGGCCCTGGACAAAATTTTGAGATTTTTGGACAACCCCGGTCCTGCGAGAAAATTTTGAGATTTTTGCACCACCCCGGCCCTGTGACAAAATTTTGAGATTTTTGGACCACCCCGGCCCTGCAACAAAATTTTTAGATTTTTGAACCACCCCGGCCCTGCCACAAAATTTTGAGATTTTTGAACCACCCCGGCCCTGTGACAAAATTTGAAGATTTTTGGACAACCTCAGCCCTGTTACAAAATTTTGAGATTTTTGGACAACCCCGGTCCTGCGAGAAAATTTTGAGATTTTTGCACCACCCCGGCCCTGTGACAAAATTTTGAGATTTTTGGACCACCCCGGCCCTGCAACAAAATTTTTAGATTTTTGAACCACCCCGGCCCTGCCACAAAATTTTGAGATTTTTGAACCACCCCGGC
This sequence comes from Paragorgia papillata, assembly GCA_035771165.1. Classification (NCBI taxonomy): domain Eukaryota; kingdom Metazoa; phylum Cnidaria; class Anthozoa; order Scleralcyonacea; family Coralliidae; genus Paragorgia; species Paragorgia papillata. Next base: position 824,884 of record JAWNZC010000096.1, read on the forward strand.
CCTGTGACAAAATTTGAAGATTTTTGGACAACCTCAGCCCTGTTACAAAATTTTGAGATTTTTGAACCACCCCGGCCCTGTGACAAAATTTTGAGATTTTTGAACCACCCCGGCCCTGTGACAAAATTTTGAGATTTTTGGACCACCCCGGGCCTGTGACAAAATTTTGAGATTTTTGAACCACCCCGGCCCTGTGACAAAATTTTGAGATTTTTGAACCAACCCGGCCCTGCAACAAAATTTTTAGATTTTTGAACCACCCCGGCCCTGTGACAAAATTTTTAGATTTTTGAACCACCCCGGCCCTGTCACAAAATTTTGAGATTTTTGGACCACCCCGGCCCTGCAACAAAATTTTTAGATTTTTGAACCACCCCGGCCCTGCCACAAAATTTTGAGATTTTTTAACCACCCCGGCCCTGTGACAAAATTTGAAGATTTTTGGACAACCTCAGCCCTGTTACAAAATTTTGAGATTTTTGAACCACCCCGGCCCTGTGACAAAATTTTGAGATTTTTGAACCACCCCGGCCCTGTGACAAAATTTTGAGATTTTTGGACCACCCCGGGCCTGTGACAAAATTTTGAGATTTTTGAACCACCCCGGCCCTGTGACAAAATTTTGAGATTTTTGAACCAACCCGGCCCTGCAACAAAATTTTTAGATTTTTGAACCACCCCGGCCCTGTGACAAAATTTTTAGATTTTTGAACCACCCCGGCCCTGTCACAAAATTTTGAGATTTTTGAACCAACCCGGCCCTGCAACAAAATTTTTAGATTTTTGAACCACCCCGGCCCTGTGACAAAATTTTTAGATTTTTGAACCACCCCGGCCCTGTCACAAAATTTTGAGATTTTTGGACCACCCCGGCCCTGCAACAAAATTTTTAGATTTTTGAACCACCCCGGCCCTGCCACAAAATTTTGAGATTTTTTAACCACCCCGGCCCTGTGACAAAATTTGAAGATTTTTGGACAACCTCAGCCCTGTTACAAAATTTTGAGATTTTTGAACCACCCCGGCCCTGTGACAAAATTTTGAGATTTTTGAACCACCCCGGCCCTGTGACAAAATTTTGAGATTTTTGGACCACCCCGGGCCTGTGACAAAATTTTGAGATTTTTTGAACCACCCCGGCCCTGTGACAAAATTTTGAGATTTTTGAACCAACCCGGCCCTGCAACAAAATTTTTAGATTTTTGAACCACCCCGGCCCTGTGACAAAATTTTTAGATTTTTGAACCACCCCGGCCCTGTCACAAAATTTTTAGATTTTTGAACCACCCCGGCCCTGGAAAATATTTTGAGATTTTTGAACCACCCTGGCCCTGGACAAAATTTTGAGATTTTTGAACCACCCCGGCCCTGTGACAAAATTTTGAGATTTTTGGACCACCCCGGGCCTGTGACAAAATTTTTAGATTTTTGAACCACCCCGGCCCTGTGACAAAATTTTTAGATTTTTGAACCACCCCGGCCCTGTCACAAAATTTTGAGATTTTTGAACCAACCCGGCCCTGCAACAAAATTTTTAGATTTTTGAACCACCCCGGCCCTGTGACAAAATTTTTAGATTTTTGAACCACCCCGGCCCTGTCACAAAATTTTGAGATTTTTGGACCACCCCGGCCCTGCAACAAAATTTTTAGATTTTTGAACCACCCCGGCCCTGCCACAAAATTTTGAGATTTTTTAACCACCCCGGCCCTGTGACAAAATTTGAAGATTTTTGGACAACCTCAGCCCTGTTACAAAATTTTGAGATTTTTGAACCACCCCGGCCCTGTGACAAAATTTTGAGATTTTTGAACCACCCCGGCCCTGTGACAAAATTTTGAGATTTTTGGACCACCCCGGGCCTGTGACAAAATTTTGAGATTTTTGAACCACCCCGGCCCTGTGACAAAATTTTGAGATTTTTGAACCAACCCGGCCCTGCAACAAAATTTTTAGATTTTTGAACCACCCCGGCCCTGTGACAAAATTTTTAGATTTTTGAACCACCCCGGCCCTGTCACAAAATTTTTAGATTTTTGAACCACCCCGGCCCTGGAAAATATTTTGAGATTTTTGAACCACCCTGGCCCTGGACAAAATTTTGAGATTTTTGAACCACCCCGGCCCTGTGACAAAATTTTGAGATTTTTGGACCACCCCGGGCCTGTGACAAAATTTTTAGATTTTTGAACCACCCCGGCCCTGTGACAAAATTTTGAGATTTTTGAACCAACCCGGCCCTGCAAGAAAATTTTTAGATTTTTGAACCACCCCGGCCCTGTGACAAAATTTTTAGATTTTTGAACCACCCCGGCCCTGTGACAAAATTTTGAGATTTTTGGACCACCCCGGGCCTGTGACAAAATTTTTAGATTTTTGAACCACCCCAGCCCTGGACAAAATTTTGAGATTTTTGGACAACCTCAGCCCTGTTACAAAATTTTGAGATTTTTGAACCACCCCGGCCCTGTGACAAAATTTTGAGATTTTTTGAACCACCCCGGCCCTGTGACAAAATTTTGAGATTTTTGAACCAACCCCGGCCCTGCAACAAAATTTTTAGATTTTTGAACCACCCCGGCCCTGTGACAAAATTTGAAGATTTTTGGACAACCTCAGCCCTGTTACAAAATTTTGAGATTTTTGAACCACGCCGGCCCTGTGACAAAATTTTTAGATTTTTGAACCACCCCGGCCCTGTGACAAAATTTTTAGATTTTTGGACCACCCCGGGCCTGTGACAAAATTTTTAGATTTTTGAACCACCCCAGCCCTTGACAAAATTTTGAGATTTTTCGACAACCTCAGCCCTGTTACAAAATTTTGAGATTTTTGAACCACCCCGGCCCTGTGACAAAATTTTGAGATTTTTGGACCACCCCGGGCCTGCAAGAAAATTTTTGGATTTTTGAACCACCCCGGCCCTGGACAAAATTTTGAGATTTTTGAACCACCCCGGCCCTGTCACAAAATTTTTAGATTTTTGAACCACCCCGGCCCTGTCACAAAATTTTTAGATTTTTGAACCACCCCGGCCCTGGAAAATATTTTGAGATTTTTGAACCACCCTGGCCCTGGACAAAATTTTGAGATTTTTGAACCACCCCGGCCCTGTGACAAAATTTTGAGATTTTTGGACCACCCCGGGCCTGTGACAAAATTTTTAGATTTTTGAACCACCCCGGCCCTGTGACAAAATTTTGAGATTTTTGAACCAACCCGGCCCTGCAAGAAAATTTTTAGATTTTTGAACCACCCCGGCCCTGTGACAAAATTTTTAGATTTTTGAACCACCCCGGCCCTGTGACAAAATTTTGAGATTTTTGGACCACCCCGGGCCTGTGACAAAATTTTTAGATTTTTGAACCACCCCGGCCCTGGACAAAATTTTGAGATTTTTGGACAACCTCAGCCCTGTTACAAAATTTTGAGATTTTTTGAACCACCCCGGCCCTGTGACAAAATTTTGAGATTTTTGAACCACCCCGGCCCTGTGACAAAATTTTGAGATTTTTGAACCAACCCGGCCCTGCAACAAAATTTTTAGATTTTTGAACCACCCCGGCCCTGTGACAAAATTTGAAGATTTTTGGACAACCTCAGCCCTGTTACAAAATTTTGAGATTTTTGAACCACGCCGGCCCTGTGACAAAATTTTTTAGATTTTTGAACCACCCCGGCCCTGTGACAAAATTTTTAGATTTTTGGACCACCCCGGGCCTGTGACAAAATTTTTAGATTTTTGAACCACCCCAGCCCTTGACAAAATTTTGAGATTTTTCGACAACCTCAGCCCTGTTACAAAATTTTGAGATTTTTGAACCACCCCGGCCCTGTGACAAAATTTTGAGATTTTTGGACCACCCCGGGCCTGCAAGAAAATTTTTAGATTTTTGAACCACCCCGGCCCTGGACAAAATTTTGAGATTTTTGAACCACCCCGGCCCTGTCACAAAATTTTTAGATTTTTGAACCACCCCGGCCCTGGAAAATATTTTGAGATTTTTGAACCACCCCGGCCCTGGACAAAATTTTGAGATTTTTGGACAACCCCGGTCCTGCGAGAAAATTTTGAGATTTTTGCACCACCCCGGCCCTGTGACAAAATTTTGAGATTTTTGGACCACCCCGGCCCTGCAACAAAATTTTTAGATTTTTGAACCACCCCGGCCCTGCCACAAAATTTTGAGATTTTTGAACCACCCCGGCCCTGTGACAAAATTTGAAGATTTTTGGACAACCTCAGCCCTGTTACAAAATTTTGAGATTTTTGGACAACCCCGGTCCTGCGAGAAAATTTTGAGATTTTTGCACCACCCCGGCCCTGTGACAAAATTTTGAGATTTTTGGACCACCCCGGCCCTGCAACAAAATTTTTAGATTTTTGAACCACCCCGGCCCTGCCACAAAATTTTGAGATTTTTGAACCACCCCGGCCCTGTGACAAAATTTGAAGATTTTTGGACAACCTCAGCCCTGTTACAAAATTTTGAGATTTTTGAACCACCCCGGCCCTGTGACAAAAATTTTGAGATTTTTGAACCACCCCGGCCCTGTGACAAAATTTTGAGATTTTTGGACCACCCCGGGCCTGTGACAAAATTTTGAGATTTTTGAACCACCCCGGCCCTGTGACAAAATTTTGAGATTTTTGAACCAACCCGGCCCTGCAACAAAATTTTTAGATTTTTGAACCACCCCGGCCCTGTGACAAAATTTTTAGATTTTTGAACCACCCCGGCCCTGTCACAAAATTTTGAGATTTTTGGACCACCCCGGCCCTGCAACAAAATTTTTAGATTTTTGAACCACCCCGGCCCTGCCACAAAATTTTGAGATTTTTTAACCACCCCGGCCCTGTGACAAAATTTGAAGATTTTTGGACAACCTCAGCCCTGTTACAAAATTTTGAGATTTTTGAACCACCCCGGCCCTGTGACAAAATTTTGAGATTTTTGAACCACCCCGGCCCTGTGACAAAATTTTGAGATTTTTGGACCACCCCGGCCTGTGACAAAATTTTGAGATTTTTGAACCACCCCGGCCCTGTGACAAAATTTTGAGATTTTTGAACCAACCCGGCCCTGCAACAAAATTTTTAGATTTTTGAACCACCCCGGCCCTGTGACAAAATTTTTAGATTTTTGAACCACCCCGGCCCTGTCACAAAATTTTGAGATTTTTGAACCAACCCGGCCCTGCAACAAAATTTTTTAGATTTTTGAACCACCCCGGCCCTGTGACAAAATTTTTAGATTTTTGAACCACCCCGGCCCTGTCACAAAATTTTGAGATTTTTGGACCACCCCGGCCCTGCAACAAAATTTTTAGATTTTTGAACCACCCCGGCCCTGCCACAAAATTTTGAGATTTTTTAACCACCCCGGCCCTGTGACAAAATTTTGAGATTTTTGGACAACCTCAGCCCTGTTACAAAATTTTGAGATTTTTGAACCACCCCGGCCCTGTGACAAAATTTTGAGATTTTTGAACCACCCCGGCCCTGTGACAAAATTTTGAGATTTTTGGACCACCCCGGGCCTGTGACAAAATTTTGAGATTTTTGAACCACCCCGGCCCTGTGACAAAATTTTGAGATTTTTGAACCAACCCGGCCCTGCAACAAAATTTTTAGATTTTTGAACCACCCCGGCCCTGTGACAAAATTTTTAGATTTTTGAACCACCCCGGCCCTGTCACAAAATTTTTAGATTTTTGAACCACCCCGGCCCTGGAAAATATTTTGAGATTTTTGAACCACCCTGGCCCTGGACAAAATTTTGAGATTTTTGAACCACCCCGGCCCTGTGACAAAATTTTGAGATTTTTGGACCACCCCGGGCCTGTGACAAAATTTTTAGATTTTTGAACCACCCCGGCCCTGTGACAAAATTTTGAGATTTTTGAACCAACCCGGCCCTGCAAGAAAATTTTTAGATTTTTGAACCACCCCGGCCCTGTGACAAAATTTTTAGATTTTTGAACCACCCCGGCCCTGTGACAAAATTTTGAGATTTTTGGACCACCCCGGGCCTGTGACAAAATTTTTAGATTTTTGAACCACCCCAGCCCTGGACAAAATTTTGAGATTTTTGGACAACCTCAGCCCTGTTACAAAATTTTGAGATTTTTGAACCACCCCGGCCCTGTGACAAAATTTTGAGATTTTTGAACCACCCCGGCCCTGTGACAAAATTTTGAGATTTTTGAACCAACCCGGCCCTGCAACAAAATTTTTAGATTTTTGAACCACCCCGGCCCTGTGACAAAATTTGAAGATTTTTGGACAACCTCAGCCCTGTTACAAAATTTTGAGATTTTTGAACCACGCCGGCCCTGTGACAAAATTTTTAGATTTTTGAACCACCCCGGCCCTGTGACAAAATTTTTAGATTTTTGGACCACCCCGGGCCTGTGACAAAATTTTTAGATTTTTGAACCACCCCAGCCCTTGACAAAATTTTGAGATTTTTCGACAACCTCAGCCCTGTTACAAAATTTTGAGATTTTTGAACCACCCCGGCCCTGTGACAAAATTTTGAGATTTTTGGACCACCCCGGGCCTGCAAGAAAATTTTTGGATTTTTGAACCACCCCGGCCCTGGACAAAATTTTGAGATTTTTGAACCACCCCGGCCCTGTCACAAAATTTTTAGATTTTTGAACCACCCCGGCCCTGTCACAAAATTTTTAGATTTTTGAACCACCCCGGCCCTGGAAAATATTTTGAGATTTTTGAACCACCCTGGCCCTGGACAAAATTTTGAGATTTTTGAACCACCCCGGCCCTGTGACAAAATTTTGAGATTTTTGGACCACCCCGGGCCTGTGACAAAATTTTTAGATTTTTGAACCACCCCGGCCCTGTGACAAAATTTTGAGATTTTTGAACCAACCCGGCCCTGCAACAAAATTTTTAGATTTTTGAACCACCCCGGCCCTGTGACAAAATTTTTAGATTTTTGAACCACCCCGGCCCTGTGACAAAATTTTGAGATTTTTGGACCACCCCGGGCCTGTGACAAAATTTTTAGATTTTTGAACCACCCCAGCCCTGGACAAAATTTTGAGATTTTTGGACAACCTCAGCCCTGTTACAAAATTTTGAGATTTTTGAACCACCCCGGCCCTGTGACAAAATTTTGAGATTTTTGAACCACCCCGGCCCTGTGACAAAATTTTGAGATTTTTTGAACCAACCCGGCCCTGCAACAAAATTTTTAGATTTTTGAACCACCCCGGCCCTGTGACAAAATTTGAAGATTTTTGGACAACCTCAGCCCTGTTACAAAATTTTGAGATTTTTGAACCACGCCGGCCCTGTGACAAAATTTTTAGATTTTTGAACCACCCCGGCCCTGTGACAAAATTTTTAGATTTTTGGACCACCCCGGGCCTGTGACAAAATTTTTAGATTTTTGAACCACCCCAGCCCTTGACAAAATTTTGAGATTTTTCGACAACCTCAGCCCTGTTACAAAATTTTGAGATTTTTGAACCACCCCGGCCCTGTGACAAAATTTTGAGATTTTTGGACCACCCCGGGCCTGCAAGAAAATTTTTAGATTTTTGAACCACCCCGGCCCTGGACAAAATTTTGAGATTTTTGAACCACCCCGGCCCTGTCACAAAATTTTTAGATTTTTGAACCACCCCGGCCCTGGAAAATATTTTGAGATTTTTGAACCACCCCGGCCCTGGACAAAATTTTGAGATTTTTGGACAACCCCGGCCCTGTGACAAAATTTTGAGATTTTTGGACCACGCCGGCCCTGTCACAAAATTTTGAGATTTTTGGACCACCCCGGCCCTGCAACAAAATTTTTAGATTTTTGAACCACCCCGGCCCTGGACAAAATTTTGAGATTTTTGAACCACCCCAGCCCTGTTACAAAATTTTTAGATTTTTGAACCACCCCGGCCCTGGACAAAATTTTGAGATTTTTGGACCACCCCGGCCCTGTGACAAAATTTTGAGATTTTTTAACCAACCCGGCCCTGCAACAAAATTTTGAGATTTTTGGACCACCCCGGCCCTGTGACAAAATTTTGAGATTTTTGGACCACCCCGGCCCTGCCACAAAATTTTGAGATTTTTGAACCACCCCAGCCCTGTTACAAAATTTTTAGATTTTTGAACCACCCCGGCCCTGGACAAAATTTTGAGATTTTTGGACCACCCCGGGCCTGTGACAAAATTTTGAGATTTTTTAACCAACCCGGCCCTGCAACAAAATTTTGAGATTTTTGGATCACCCCGGCCCTGGAAAATATTTTGAGATTTTTGGACCACCCCGGCCCTGGAAAATATTTTGAGATTTTTGAACCACCCCGGCCCTGTGACAAAATTTTGAGATTTTTGGACCACCCCGGCCCTGCAACAAAATTTTTAGATTTTTGAACCACCCCGGTCCTGCTACAAAATTTTGAGATTTTTGGACCACCCCGGCCCTGTGACAAAATTTTGAGATTTTTGGACCACCCCGGCCCTGCCACAAAATTTTGAGATTTTTGAACCACCCCAGCCCTGTTACAAAATTTTTAGATTTTTGAACCACCCCGGCCCTGGAGAAAATTTTGAGATTTTTGGACCACCCCGGGCCTGTGACAAAATTTTGAGATTTTTTAACCAACCCGGCCCTGCAACAAAATTTTGAGATTTTTGGATCACCCCGGCCCTGGAAAATATTTTGAGATTTTTGAACCACCCCGGCCCTGTGACAAAATTTTGAGATTTTTGGACCACCCCGGCCCTGCAACAAAATTTTTAGATTTTTGAACCACCCCGGTCCTGCTACAAAATTTTGAGATTTTTGGACCACCCCGGCCCTGTGACAAAATTTTGAGATTTTTGGACCACCCCGGCCCTGCAACAAAATTTTTAGATTTTTGAACCACCCCGGTCCTGCTACAAAATTTTGAGATTTTTGGACCACCCCGGCCCTGTGACAAAATTTTGAGATTTTTGGACCACCCCGGCCCTGCCACAAAATTTTTAGATTTTTGAACCACCCCGGCCCTGCAACAAAATTTTTAGATCTTTGAACCACCCCGGCCCTGGACAAAATTTTGAGATTTTTGAACCACCCCGGCCCTGTGACAAAATTTTGAGATTTTTGGACCACCCCGGCCCTGCCACAAAATTTTTAGATTTTTGAACCACCCCGGCCCTGCAACAAAATTTTTAGATCTTTGAACCACCCCGGCCCTGGACAAAATTTTGAGATTTTTGAACCACCCCAGCCCTGTTACAAAATTTTTAGATTTTTGAACCACCCCGGCCCTGGACAAAATTTTGAGATTTTTGGACCACCCCGGGCCTGTGACAAAATTTTGAGATTTTTTAACCAACCCGGCCCTGCAACAAAATTTTGAGATTTTTGGATCACCCCGGCCCTGGAAAATATTTTGAGATTTTTGGACCACCCCGGCCCTGGAAAATATTTTGAGATTTTTGAACCACCCCGGCCCTGTGACAAAATTTTGAGATTTTTGGACCACCCCGGCCCTGCAACAAAATTTTTAGATTTTTGAACCACCCCGGTCCTGCTACAAAATTTTGAGATTTTTGGACCACCCCGGCCCTGTGACAAAATTTTGAGATTTTTGGACCACCCCGGCCCTGCCACAAAATTTTGAGATTTTTGAACCACCCCAGCCCTGTTACAAAATTTTTAGATTTTTGAACCACCCCGGCCCTGGAGAAAATTTTGAGATTTTTGGACCACCCCGGGCCTGTGACAAAATTTTGAGATTTTTTAACCAACCCGGCCCTGCAACAAAATTTTGAGATTTTTGGATCACCCCGGCCCTGGAAAATATTTTGAGATTTTTGAACCACCCCGGCCCTGTGACAAAATTTTGAGATTTTTGGACCACCCCGGCCCTGCAACAAAATTTTTAGATTTTTGAACCACCCCGGTCCTGCTACAAAATTTTGAGATTTTTGGACCACCCCGGCCCTGTGACAAAATTTTGAGATTTTTGGACCACCCCGGCCCTGCAACAAAATTTTTAGATTTTTGAACCACCCCGGTCCTGCTACAAAATTTTGAGATTTTTGGACCACCCCGGCCCTGTGACAAAATTTTGAGATTTTTGGACCACCCCGGCCCTGCCACAAAATTTTTAGATTTTTGAACCACCCCGGCCCTGCAACAAAATTTTTAGATCTTTGAACCACCCCGGCCCTGGACAAAATTTTGAGATTTTTGAACCACCCCGGCCCTGCAACAAAATTTTTAGATCTTTGAACCACCCCGGCCCTGGACAAAATTTTGAGATTTTTGAACCACCCCGGCCCTGGAAAATATTTTGAGATTTTTGAACCACCCCGGCCCTGGAGAAAATTTTGAGATTTTTGAACCACCCCGGCCCTGTTACAAAATTTTGAGATTTTTTCAACCACCCCGGCCCTGCAACAAAATTTTTAGATTTTTGAACCACCCCGGCCCTGGACAAAATTTTGAGATTTTTGAACCACCCCGGCCCTGTGACAAAATTTTGAGATTTTTGAACCACCCCGGCCCTGTGACAAAATTTTGAGATTTTTGGACCACCCCGGCCCTGCAACAAAATTTTTAGATTTTTGAACCACCCCGGCCCTGGACAAAATTTTGAGATTTTTGAACCACCCCGGCCCTGTGACAAAATTTTGAGATTTTTGAACCACCCCGGCCCTGTGACAAAATTTTGAGATTTTTGGACCACGCCGGCCCTGGACAAAATTTTGAGATTTTTGGACAACCCCGGCCCTGCGAGAAAATTTTGAGATTTTTGAACCACCCCGGCCCTGTGACAAAATTTTAAGATTTTTGGACAACCTCAGCCCTGTTACAAAATTTTGAGATTTTTTGAACCACCCCGGCCCTGCGACAAAATTTTTAGATTTTTGAACCACCCCGGCCCTGGACAAAATTTTGAGATTTTTGAACCACCCCAGCCCTGTTACAAAATTTTTAGATTTTTGAACCACCCTGGCCCTGGACAAAATTTTGAGATTTTTGGACCACCCCGGCCCTGCAACAAAATTTTTAGATTTTTGAACCACGCCGGCCCTGGACAGAATTTTGAGATTTTTGAACCACCCCAGCCCTGTTACAAAATTTTTAGATTTTTGAACCACCCCGGCCCTGGACAAAATTTTGAGATTTTTGGACCACCCCGGCCCTGTGACAAAATTTTGAGATTTTTTAACCAACCCGGCCCTGCAACAAAATTTTGAGATTTTTGGACCACCCCGGCCCTGGAAAATATTTTGAGATTTTTGAACCACCCCGGCCCTGTGACAAAATTTTGAGATTTTTGGACCACCCCGGCCCTGCCACAAAATTTTTAGATTTTTGAACCACCCCGGCCCTGCAACAAAATTTTTAGATCTTTGAACCACCCCGGCCCTGGACAAAATTTTGAGATTTTTGAACCACCCCGGCCCTGTCACAAAATTTTGAGATTTTTGAACCACCCCGGCCCTGTGACAAAATTTTAAGATTTTTGGACAACCTCAGCCCTGTTACAAAATTTTGAGATTTTTTGAACCACCCCGGCCCTGCGACAAAATTTTTAGATTTTTGAACCACCCCGGCCATGGACAAAATTTTGAGATTTTTGAACCACCCCGGCCCTGTCACAAAATTTTTAGATTTTTGAACCACCCCGTCCCTGGAAAATATTTTTAGCTTTTTGAACCAACCCGGCCCTGTGACAAAATTTTTAGATTTTTGAACCACCCCGGCCCTGTGACAAAATTTTGAGATTTTTGAACCACCCCGGCCCTGGACAAAATTTTGAGATTTTTGGACCACCCCGGCCCTGTGACAAAATTTTGAGATTTTTGAACCAACCCGGCCCTGCGACAAAATTTTGAGATTTTTGAACCACCCCGGCCCTGCAACAAAATTTTGAGATTTTTGGACCACCCCGGCCCTGGAAAATATTTTGAGATTTTTGAACCACCCCGGGCCTGTGACAAAATTTTGAGATTTTTGGACCACCCCGGCCCTGCAACAAAATTTTTAGATTTTTGAACCACCCCGGCCCTGTGACAAAATTTTGAGATTTTTGGACCACCCCGGCCCTGTGACAAAATTTTTAGATTTTTGAACCACCCCAGCCCTGGACAAAATTTTGAGATTTTTGAACCACCCCGGCCCTGTGACAAAATTTTGAGATTTTTGGACCACCCCGGTCCTGCGACAAAATTTTGAGATTTTTGAACCACCCCGGCCCTGCAACAAAATTTTGAGATTTTTGAACCACCCCGGCCCTGGACAAAATTTTGAGATTTTTGGACAACCCCGGCCCTGCGAGAAAATTTTGAGATTTTTGAACCACCCCGGCCCTGTGACAAAATTTTAAGATTTTTGGACAACCTCAGCCCTGTTACAAAATTTTGAGATTTTTTGAACCACCCCGGCCCTGCGACAAAATTTTTAGATTTTTGAACCACCCCGGCCCTGGACAAAATTTTGAGATTTTTGAACCACCCCGGCCCTGTCACAAAATTTTAAGATTTTTGGACCACCCCGGCCCTGTCACAAAATTTTTAGATTTTTGAACCACCCCAGCCCTGCCACAAAATTTTTAGATTTTTGAACCACCCCGGCCCTGTGACAAAATTTTTAGATTTTTGAACCACCCCAGCCCTGTCACAAAATTTTAAGATTTTTGGACCACCCCGGCCCTGTCACAAAATTTTTAGATTTTTGAACCACCCCAGCCCTGGACAAAATTTTGAGATTTTTGAACCACCCCGGCCCTGTGACAAAATTTTGAGATTTTTGGACCACCCTGGCCCTGTGACAAAATTTTGAGATTTTTGGACCACCCCAGCCCTGCCACAAAATTTTTAGATTTTTGAACCACCCCGGCCCTGTGACAAAATTTTTAGATTTTTGGACCACCCCGGCCCTGTCACAAAATTTTTAGATTTTTGAACCACCCCAGCCCTGGACAAAATTTTGAGATTTTTGAACCACCCCGGCCCTGTGACAAAATTTTGAGATTTTTGGACCACCCCGGCCCTGCAACAAAATTTTGAGATTTTTGAACCACCCCAGCCCTGGACAAAATTTTGAGATTTTTGAACCACCCCGGCCCTGTGACAAAATTTTGAGATTTTTGGACCACCCTGGCCCTGTGACAAAATTTTGAGATTTTTGGACCACCCCAGCCCTGCCACAAAATTTTTAGATTTTTGAACCACCCCGGCCCTGTGACAAAATTTTTAGATTTTTGAACCACCCCGGCCCTGTGACAAAATTTTTAGATTTTTGGACCACCCCGGCCCTGGAAAATATTTTGAGATTTTTGAACCACCCCGGCCCTGTGACAAAATTTTGAGATTTTTGGACCACCCTGGCCCTGTGACAAAATTTTGAGATTTTTGGACCACCCCAGCCCTGCCACAAAATTTTTAGATTTTTGAACCACCCCGGCCCTGTGACAAAATTTTTAGATTTTTGAACCACCCCGGCCCTGTGACAAAATTTTTAGATTTTTGGACCACCCCGGCCCTGGAAAATATTTTGAGATTTTTGAACCACCCCGGCCCTGTGACAAAATTTTGAGATTTTTGGACCACCCCGGCCCTGCAACAAAATTTTGAGATTTTTGAACCACCCCAGCCCTGGACAAAATTTTGAGATTTTTGAACCACCCTGGCCCTGTGACAAAATTTTGAGATTTTTGGACCACCCCAGCCCTGCCACAAAATTTTTAGATTTTTGAACCACCCCGGCCCTGTGACAAAATTTTTAGATTTTTGAACCACCCCGGCCCTGTGACAAAATTTTTAGATTTTTGGACCACCCCGGCCCTGGAAAATATTTTGAGATTTTTGAACCACCCCGGCCCTGTGACAAAATTTTGAGATTTTTGAACCACCCCGGCCCTGTGACAAAATTTTGAGATTTTTGGACCACCCCGGCCCTGCAACAAAATTTTGAGATTTTTGAACCACCCCAGCCCTGGACAAAATTTTGAGATTTTTGAACCACCCCGGCCCTGTGACAAAATTTTGAGATTTTTGGACCACCCCGGCCCTGCAACAAAATTTTGAGATTTTTGAACCACCCCAGCCCTGGACAAAATTTTGAGATTTTTGAACCACCCCAGTAGTAGGGTAGGGCGGGCCCTGGCGCACTTTTGGGTTTATCGTTTTGGCAAACATTCTGGCGCCATTACCACCCCCACCCATGCGCGCCAAAATGTTTGCCCTAATTCGTTCTAGAACATTATTATTAATTTTTTAATAATAATACCTATCCACCCCAGGGGCTACTTACGTTCCGTTTATTGACTTTTGTGATGACCGATTGCCAGTGTCCGAATTCCGTCTGGTAAAATTATTCTTTTGTCGTCGTTTGCCGAAAGAGCTATCTTATTAATGTGTTCCGTGTATATTTCGTGTTGCCGGCTTCGGAATGTGTTCATTCCTTTCATTAAGTGTTTTTTACTAAACACACAGTCTTTGTAATCCTGAAAGGTGATCTCATTCTTAACTACTCCTTTCTTTACTCCTTTACATTTTTTTTCTTCAGATCCGGAGTTCATTTTGTAAGCGTACAGCTTACTCCGCAATCCAACAAATTCTGTAATTTGTTTTCCTCCCGCTTCATCTTTAAACATACCAATAACCTTTTTGTTGACTCCGGTTTGGATACCACTAGGGTTACCCGCGCTATCGCTGTGTTCCTTAGGGAAGTTGCTGGTGTCGAACCAACTACTTACATCATTACTGATATCCTTGTAGAAGTCCTTGGTTTGGATTTCATAGCACAAGCTATCTGTATCCGTAAACAGCAGACTGGCCTTCTTCCCATACTTGGGTTTAATGTAGTTATAATGAAAATCGTACATTAACGTTTTGCTGACATCCAGAATACTCATACCTAAGTATATAGGTTTGTTAAGTTTTACCGTGGTCTTTTTCATATGAACGGCAACTAGGTTTTCTGTAAATATGTTGACCCTATCGAAGTTAGATTTCTTAGCTAATTTTTCGAGCTGACCTTCATTTGTTACTAGTCTGACATCAACCCGGTTTCTTACATTCTCCATGGTTTTACCGAATACCGAGTTATTCATTAACTTAAAGAAATCTTTCTCAAAATCTGAAGTTGCCTTGGTTCTTAAATCTGTGTTAAGTTTGATGTACGGTTTTAGCCAGGCTTCTTCAACAAACGTAATTCCGCGATGAATTTTAGTTAACTTTAATCCTAGTTTTAAGCATTGTTTTAGCGCCTCGTGGTGAATAACGTACTTTTCCTTATTCATTAAGTTAGGCATTAGCTTGTTTACCCCGTCAACACTTAACCTTTCCGCAGCTAATGGATATTCGTTGTGCAGTTCGTGTAATTCTTGTGGATATTCCAAATCCACTTCCAAGATACACGGTACGGATTTCCATGTTTCAAGCTGTTTTTGTTCCAGCCACCGGAAGTCCCTAACAGGAAGTTTCTTACTCATGGCCCAGCCGTACAGGTTGTTAGCATCTAAATACGCTAGAAAAACATTTAGTTCATTAAGTTTGAAGTTAGGCATGTACTTATTGTTAGCTTTCGCATATCTTTTGGTGATAGTTGAGATACCACCACGGATTCCTTTTTCGATCATAAGATACATATCGGGATCAGTTATTAATTCTAGCTTAACTTTTGTTAATTTCAGAGCTGCATCCCATGCCAAACCTGGACTAGTATAATACCAAAGCGGATCTAACCCGTAGTTTTTCTTACAAACATCTCTAAAACTTTCCATTACATCGGCAAGGAGTAACACATCGGTTTTTAAATACAGATTGTGGTAATCCCGCATAGTTTGACAATCAAAGGCAATCCAAACATCACAAGCATGTTTGTAATCCTCGTCTGAAATGTGTGTGTTGTTTAACTTGGAAAAGAACTCAGATTTGTTAGGTAGCTGGGAATAACTTAGTTTTTCAAATCCGGACATGAACTCATAGGGAAAAACCCCCTTTTTCTTAAGTAAGTTAACTTGGGTTTCACTATAACCGTTAAATCCCTGTTCCACAGATTTAAACTGATCAGAACCTAAGTTTTTAACTAACCCATCTAACGAACTTAGGGTAAACTTTAATGAATCTAAGAACCTTAGCTCAAACTTAACATCTCTTGTTTTTTCGTTTTTTGTTATCGTCTCCATAACCACTTCCTTACTAAAACTGATGTACTTTTCGTCTGTTTTTGGTATACAGTTAATCTTTCCTTCTGAAAGTCCTAAACTTTTAATGAACAGATGGGCATCGTAACCTTCCAGGTTGTGGAACAAAACAGGAACAAATTTTGGGGTTTTCATTTTTAAATTACACTTGCTGTGGGCGGCACCACGATACTTTCCTGTTAGATGGCAGTGGTCTCGGACTCGATCAGCGTTCAGTGTTTCGCTGCAAACGTAGCAGTTTTTTACACACCGAAATTCTTTTTCTTGTGTTTTGTTCATTTGGATGGGTTTAATTTGTTTTGTGATTTCATAGATTTCTTTCATCTCCAGTTCTACACTTTCAACAAATTTTTTGCCTATATCCTCGTCTTCGTTTTCCATTGTATACAGCACAGTTTTGTCTTGGAAAATGGTTTTGTCTTTACATTTAACGGTGTAACAATATCCTGATGGTTGATGGTGCTGATAAGCAGTGGTGTGGCTTTCATCGTTGTTTTTCTGTACCGTATCAATAGGTTTGATGAAACTTTCGAAATCGGCGTAAATAACAAACGGAACATCGGTTGTTTTTTGATGCTGCTTAAAATATGTTTTCGCACCTTCTTTAGGATATTCATGAATTTGGATATCATGTGTGTTACAAACTTCTGAGTGGTTAGACAGCAGTTCTTTTGTTCCAAACGCGTTTAGACATCTTAAACAGATATGCTTACTGGCTTTTTTCTTGCTAAGTTGACTAGAGAGAAGTTTACCTATGTCATTGACAACGCTGTAATGTTCATTGTATAAAAACAGGTTAATTTTCTCTTTGTAATAATTTTTAGAAACTCTTAACGGAAACACCTTTTTTGTTTCATCTTCAAATCCGAAAACGTTGATACAAATTTCATTAGTTGTTTCAAACTTGGTTATATCTTTTAACTTCATAGGAAACACAACTTTAAACCAGTTTAGTTTTTCTGCTTGAAGTTTTAGAGCTTTGGTTACTCTTCCACCATCTCTTTCCACAGGGTTTAATGCTCTTGTTACCGCGTATTTGAAACACTGATTGCCGTCGTTTTCTATGTTGATGATAGCCTTTTTGGTGCTAAGGAATTTTGGTAAAGGTTTATAGCTTTTTCCGTTTACTGGTTTGTATTTTGTTATGAAAATTTCTAAACCACTAACATAGAGTAGTCTCCATCCAGATCCTCTTCTTTGGAATACTGACAAACTTTCTAACATTTTTCCACACATTTTTCTGTATTCTTCGCTGGCATCTTCTTTTGAAATAATTGAATGGGTTTTACTTCTGAAGTAGACCAATTCTTCGTTATTATTAGCATCTTTTAACACACAAACAAGGATTGTGTTTACCTTTTTGCCGACACTTGCGGTGTTATTGATTAGATTTTCGACGTTTTCTGCGACGCCATAGACGAATGCTCTTGGATCGTTAGCTCCATTGGCATTAATTTCCCATTTTTCTGTTTTTTTACGTATTGCTTTTGAAACAATTGTTGGTAGGAAACTGCTTTTACTAAATTTTTCTACCATTTTCGCTTTTTCGTTGGTACTGTTCCACAGCTTGTTGCTAAGCTTTTCGCGAATATTGGCGAGTTTTTTGGATCCTTTCCATTTCTTTCCTTCGATGATGTTGAATTGGCGTTTGGACTCCTGTTTGATTTCTTTTCGCCACTTGATGGTTTCCTTGTGTTGTTTCTTTTTCAGAGCTTTGAGTTCTTGCTTGTTCCATTGTTTTTTCGCTTTTTCCAAAACGACGTTCATTTTTTGCTGTAATTTTTGTTTGACTTTTTCTTGTTGACGCTTGACTTTTTCTTGTTGACGTTTCTCTTCTTGCTGTTGTCGTTGAATTTGTCGCTGAAGTCTTGTTTTTTCTTGTTGATGTTTTTCTTCTTGTTTTTGAACTTGACGTTTGTTTTTAAGTTCAAGTTTTTTAATATATTCAGTAATATTAGTATTCCACATTTTATCCCTTTATTAATAGTAAGATTTTGCAAAAAAAAATCGATTTAATTTCATATATATTGTATATGAAATTTTTAAAAAAAGGAAGTGTAATATTAAAAAACTGACTATTTGGAAACGGAGTACAAACACCCCTTTATTAATACAGTTTTTTCTTTTAGAAATTTGTAAATGTAATTTGGATTTACATTAAGGTGTTTTGCTGCTTTGTATATGCTTGGAAATTTTACAATTTCGTCGTTTTCCATATTTTTGATTGTAATTGGGACTGGTGTTCCAATTTTGTCTTTGTTATGTGTATCAAATGCTTGGTTTCTTACTAACGTAAGACCAAGTTTTTCGCATAAAGTTTTGCTATTCATTTTTGAAAAGTACTTGATCCCTCTTTCTTTTCCCATTTGTCTTAATTTTCTTATTGTATACATTGTTATTTATTATATATCTTTTTAAAGGTTGTCCCACTTTAAATATTAATTTAATGGATGGTTTTTAACTTTAACTTTAACTTTAACTTTAACTTTAACTTTAATGCACTTTCTTTATTATTCAAAAAATGAAAAGTTGTCCCACCAAAATGGTTCCAAAAATGGTTCCAAAAAGTGTCTCACTTTAAATATTGATTTAATGGATGGTTTTTAACTTTAACTTTAACTTTAACTTTAACTTTAAAGTTAAAGTTAACTTTAACTTTAACTTTAGTACATTTCTTTATTATACTAAAAAAGAAAAAGTTGTCCCACCAAAATGGTTCCAAAAATGGTTCCAAAAAGTGTCCCACTTTAAAATTACTATAATAAATGGTTTACAAAATATTTAACTTCAATCATGTCTCAAAAGATTTAACTGAAGACCAAATGACGAGATTTAAGGAAATGTATACACACTACCACAGGTTAACAAAATGTTATGAGAGAATGTATAAAAAAAGCAAGTACAAAGACAACTTTTTTATGTTTTTGAAAGTACTTTTAATATCTGGTAGCACTGGCGGAACTGTTTTGGGTTGTATCACACTTAATCCATTGATTTTAGGTGCGATGTCGGGGTTAGGTCTTTTGATAGCTGGTTATATGCGAAAAGCTAATTTATCAAAAGCGGCGGATAGAAACAGGTTTGCCTTCAAAAATTATAGAAAGGTGTTGAATAAGCTTAGAGAGTTTATGCGAGGGGTTCACTTTGATCAGGCTCAGTTTGATGGTGAACTGATGGTGATTGATGATTTGGTTCGGGAGATGTGCTCCGAGATTCCGGACAGAGTTGACAAGTGGTATACCCAGGAATACGAGAGTAGTTCTTGACTGTTTTGTTTGTCCAACCCATTTGTAAGTTTCCTTCTATTGTTTCAGAATCTTTTCCGAAACTGATGCCAAGCTGGAATCCTTTTTTTGTATTATAGCTTTTATTAAGTTTTTCTTTTGTTTTACTTTTTGAGTTTCCCATTTTATTAAAAATGGGAAATTAAAATAACAATGTTTTAATCAGTATTAACTCCACCGTTATCGGAATTAATAGTATTGCTACTACTGTTGCTTGCGCTAGAACTCTGATTACTTTGTACTTCATCTTGTGTTTCTTTATTTACTTCGTTTCCAGGATTATCCCACATATGTTTTGCTAGTATTAGTCCACCTGAAAACAAACCAATCATAGGGATGTAGGGGGATACCTTCATAACCATTGTTTTAACATCGTCATGAAAAAGTTTGTTTTCTGATAGTTCTTTGTCTAGGTTACCGTTGTTTTCAACCATATTTAGTTGTTCCATTAGTTTTGAAAACTTTGAAATAAGACTTTCAGTTAGTTGTGAGTTGACCTTATCCATTTGATCGCGTTGATGGTTTTCCTTGATTTTTTCTAGTGCGGATTGACTTGCCTTTTTGATATATTTTTCTGAGTATTTGATTTCTTTTGCGGCAGACAAGCGGATTAGCTCATCTCTAAGATTGTTGTTTTCGTGTTGTACGTTTGGTTGTATGTTTTCAAAGTTAAGTTCTTCTGTGTTCATTTATTACTATCTTTTTTTGGTAAAAGTGCTTTTACGTTTCTGTAAAGAATATAAGCAAAAGCAATAGCTAAAACCCACATATGTTTTGACAACCATAGCAACCCTTTTGAACCAAATAACAACATTTTGGTGAGTAACTTAAATAACGTCATCACCACAGGTAGAGCGGCTTGTAACATCTTTAACTGCATTTTTGCTAGTTTTACCGTAGTTTTTGCAAGTTTGGCCGCAAGTTTGGCCGCAAGTTTTGCAGCTTTGGTTAATCCTTTTTTTCCAGCTATGACCACAGTTGTTATAATTCCACCAATAGTTATAGCCACTGCTGACAAACTTGTAAGGTTTTCTTTAACGTATTTTTTAAACTTTTCGTATTTTGTTATTTCATCGTCAGCTATCCTATCTAAGGTTTCTTCCCTTTCAGGTTTTAAGTTATTTTTTAATCTTAGTTCTTCGGCTTTTAACTTAGCAACATCTGAAATGTCTTTGTAAACAGCTTTTTTTCGGATATCAGCTTCAGCTTTTGCTTTGTCATCCCAGTACTTAACAGCTATGTCAACAGCGTCTAAATTTTCTATGTCATCCGTTGCTAGTATCCCACCAAGTTCTCTTAGTTCTTCATCTGTGAGTTGTGTTCTATCAACCGAATTATTACCTATTTCTATTTCAGCTTGAATGTTACCAATAACATTTGCTCTAATTCCATTAACATTCGGTGTACCAGGAAGACTACCAACAGTTTCCTCAATAGCCCCGTTTGCGGTTCCACCATGTTCAAAACGTGCATTTTCCATAAGTTGGATGTATTTTTGCACAGCCGGTTGCGCTTTTTCACTTGTACTTAAAACAAATCCTTTTCCTTTTTGAACAACAACTCTTGTTCCGTCATAAAGAATTCCGTTTACCTTTCCAGTTTTTTCACTTATTGAAATTAAACTTTTGTTAATTAGCTTTTTTGACTCAGGTCCATCTTTCATTACAACTTCCTGGTTAAAGTTGTTTCTTAAAAATTCTTGTCGCGTTCTTGTAATTCTTCTTTTCTCAGAGGTTTCCCATCGCTTATATTTGTTTTGTATTGTATTTTCTTCAACGTTTTCTTCAACTGTTACGTTAGGGTCTTGTGCTTTTACCCACGCATCCGAATCAAACGGCTCTAAATCTGGTCTTCCTTCCAGATCAATGTTTTCATCATAGTCATCATCATCATAACCACCAAAGTCGTCATTATCATTGTCCATAAAGCTTGTTTCCTCTTCACCGCGCATTTCCGCTTCATTGTTTTCATTAAAGGTATCAAATTCAAATCCTTCCATTTTATTTATTGTATAACTCGGACCAACTCTTCATCGTAAAACTTACCAATAACATTTTCACCTGAGTTGTCTTCAATGTTGTACATCACCGGATCACCGCGAAACACAGCTGATATTTTAAAAACTTCACTTGTAAAATTAGGGTCATACCCCTTTGCAAAGTTCTTTTTGTATTTGTATATTCTTACATAATCGCCAACCTTAAATTTGGGTGTTGGAAATTTTGTTGGTGGTAAACCGTATAAAGTTAGAAATACCTCATCCTGATTATTAGAATTAACGCTATTGGGTTTTCTTTTGATGGTTGAGTGAAATGTGTTGTTATAACTTTTGGTGAGTTTGTCTAAAACTGGTAACCAAGTTTTAGTTTGTTCAGCGGTAAAATATTTCCACATTCTAGTTTTTAATGTTCTGTTGAATCTTTCTACAATAGCTGCCTTACGTTCTGAAAGTGTTGAAAAGTACTCTATGTCATGAGATTTTAAAAGGGATTTCACTCCAACATTATAAAATTCATTACCATTATCAAACTGAACAACCTCAGGATATTTTTTAAAGTGATGTTTGAATTCCTCAAGCATTTTACCAACACCTTCCACCATACTTTCTGTGTTTTTTCTGTGTACAGGAACGGTGAAAGCAAATCTACTTAAAATTTCAACTCCTGTTAATATCCAGTTAAATCTTTTGTTTACAGAACTGAACTTAGCCATATCCACTAAGTCCATCTGAAGCTGGTCGGCTAAATTTTTAACAAAGGTTCTTTGTGTTTTACGTGGTTTTCTTAGCGGTTTATGTAGTGTGTACGTACTTTGCGAAGATAACCACTCCTTAACTAACTTTCTTGTAACTCCTTCTAGTTTTTCTTCAACCGCCTTTTGGTAAAGCTTTTCCGCACTTTGATATCCAGTTACAGGATTGTAATAAATATTTCTTAATTCAAGGTCAAGTAAAGTTTTATCATCCATTTTATTTTAGTATAAATAAAAATGATGACTAATGTTTACTCGCCAAAAGAACTACAACGTCTTAAGGCATTATATGAAAAAGATTACAAAGGTGCGGTTAAAGGAGGACCGTTAGAAAAAGCCAAACTTCGTAAAGAGTTTTTAGAAAAATATCCAAATGCTGATGTAAGCAGGTTTATTTTTTCTATTTGGCTTAATAACAAAGGAGAGGTTGACTCAAGGGAGGTGCTTTTTAAATTAAATGACTCCTCAACTATCAACATCACATCAGTCACCTTTAAAAACAACCCTGATTGGACGCAGTACTTATACTGGCCACGGGGGTGGAAAGACGAAGGAAAGGTTGAAAAACTTAAGATTTTAGAAAATGATTTTGAGATAGATCCAAACACACTTTTAACTTTTGTTACGGAAAAGAAAAAGTTTGTTGCTCATCTTAACCCTATTGATGCCAAATACTCAAACACATCACCAAGCAAAAACATTCGTACAGAGTTATTTGATTACATTAATAATCCATATTTTACTGCAATAGCGGCTTCGTACGTGACCACCTACTTGTGTGGAATATCAAAAGAACACCTAACGAACAGCATTAAAAGGGCTCATTCCAATATCGTAACAAGCATTGCTCAGTATCACTATGTATATCATTTAAGAAGATTTTTAAAACAACCTAAAAAACTAAACATATTTATGACAAAGGACGTCATTAAACTACTTCAACAACATATTCCTATTAGTGAAAAGTGGGAAAAACGTTATAGCAGTTCGTCAGCAAAGCTTTACCTTTTCAAACAGGAGTTAGAGCGAAGCGGAAAAAGAGTAAGAGGTTTAAAGTTTGTTTTACACGGAAATATGGGTGTTTCAACAGAGTACGAAGAGTTTATATGGAGTCATGCGAAAAGTGAAGATGATTACATGCTTTTCATTCCAAGATCCACCACTGGGTTAACAGCACTTGGTCAAAGAATGTTTCAACAATCAGTAGAAAGCTATATTTACAGCGTTTTAGGTGCCCAGGCAAGAACCAGATGGTCTATTGTTGATCAAGGTGCAAAAAGTTTACAAACTCAAGAGGTATTTGTAAAACTAATGAAAGACACAGTTATACAAGATGATATAACTGTTGCCATTTCAAATATGCGTACAGCTATCAAAAGTACCAATGTAATTCTAAATTTTGCAATTTCACCGGGTTTAATTCTAATACCTTCAGATATGAGAATTCTTATTAAACCATTGGATGGGTTCAACAATGTTCTTACATTAGCTACAAACAAAATGATGTTTGGTGGAAACAAAAATGTAAACAAAGTTATTTCTCAACAACAAAAAACAAGTTCTCAACAAATTAAACCCCTTCCATTACCAGTAAACCATAACAAAACGAACCCAATACATAGTGGAAATTCGTCACTTGTGTTACCACTGGTTTTTGGGGCTTCTCTTGCTGGCGCCTTTCTCACATTTTATAAGTTTTTCTAATTAACCATACTTTCTGTACATCCAGCTAAGACTCATCAACAAACAGTCTGCCATATCATCCGCTTTTTTAGCACTAAGTAAAAGTAAGGTTTCTTGATCCCCACGTTCTTCCATTATTTTTTTAGCGTGTTGTACAGCCCACTTTTTACGCGATCTGTGATCACCAAGCTTAACCCCAAACACACTTGTTTTAAATTTTGGGGAGTACAGTTCTAGTTCCACGTTAGGATACAGCAATGAAACTAAGGTCCAAACGTGTTGCATTAACCGGACACAGTTTGTGTTTTGTCTAACTTGTTTTTCTATTAAAACATTAGTAACCGCAAATGTTTTAAAAACATTTTGAATGATACCAGAAACGCTATTGAGAACCGCAGTTGAAACCTCCTTTCTCCCATTTTTTGCTAAACATGAATTTTTTAATTCTTTCACACAACCAGAAAGCGGATCCTTTGTATATTCTTCCACACTGTAACAAAAATTTTTAATTCCAATGTCTATGGATAATATTAACATTTATTTTGTATGTTTTAATAACTAGCTGTTACATACAAAATAACTAGCTGTATAACTAGCTGTTACATACAAAATAACAAATTTATAATACAAAATAGCTAGCTCTAGCTGAATAACTAGCTGTTACATACAAAATAACTAGCTGTATAACTAGCTGTTACATACAAAATAACAAATTTATAATACAAAATAGCTAGCTGTATAACTAGCTGTATAACTAGCTATTACATACAAAATAACAAATTTATAATACAAAATAGCTAGCTGTATAACTAGCTGTTACATACAAAATAGCAAATTTATAATACAAAATAGCTAAAAATAGCAAATGTGTTAATTTCGTCATAATAAATGAGTGAACAACGAACTATTACAAAACATGAAGAAGCAACAAGAGTAAAAAACCCAAAAAGAGTTGCACAAGGATACAGACTAGCTGAACTAAGCAAGAACGCAAAAGCTAAGAAAAAGGAAGCCCGTCAACAGCAAAGCGAAGAGCAAAGCGGTGAAGGCGAATCTTTAGTGTTACCTGGGTTATCAACATCATTAAGTATAGTTGGTGCTGTAACTGGTATAATAGGAACATACATTGTATGGAAGCAGTACACTGGGACAGAAAAAAAAAAAAAAGTAGAACCCAAAAAAGCATCAAAAGAAGTGGTGTTTAACAATCTTGATAACGATGATATATAATTTTATTTAATTTTTGTAACTTTAATTTTGTTACAAAAATCACACTATAATAAATGAATAAGGAACGACAAACTAAGTTAAAACCAGGTTATAAACGTTTACAAAAAAGCGAAATAACCGGTGAACGTACAAGACATGTTACAACATTTAATCCTAACAAAGCTAACCCAGGTGAAGAAATTTACATTCAAATCCCAAAACTTAAACCTGGGACAACCCTTGTCCCAGACAAAATGTTTTTGGTTTTTGACTTTAAAAACGCAAACACCAAGTCGTGGTTTAACAACAACCTTGCAAAACAGCTTCAGAAACAACTAAAAGTAAAATTTGCAGGTGAAATTATTTACGACAACACAGGTGAAAGCTTACTTAGAACCTACGAAGATCTGTGGTTAAATAGCGACGAGCGTGCCAATATGTTGGAAGACGGTATCGCCACTGAAAACCAACGTAAGGTGATCTCAAAGTCGGACGATGCTTCATCTGATGCGTACGCATCTGTTTACGGCAACAAGCAAAGAATTCAACTAGGAAAAATTCTTATGGATCATGGTTTATACGCTCCTTACAACATGAGCAACGACTTACAGTATATTATTACTCTTCCACATGCCAGCGAAATTATGCAAGCACAAAACAACCAAGCAGTTGAAGGATATAGCTTAGAAAACATTGAACTGGAATTCGAAACCATCACCAATTCCGACCTTGTTCGCGAAGTCGAAAGTGGATACAACGCAGGGAGAAGTCTTAGTTTTGAACACGCTACCCTTTTGAAAAAGGTGGAATGGAACAAAACAACAACTCTTGTTAACGAAACCATTAATTTACCACGAAAGAGTATGAAAGCTGTTGTAATGCTTTTTACAAAGGGAACCCGTGGTGGATCCGAAGAGTTTGTTTTCCCAAACATTGAAAACGTGAAAGTTACCATTGAAGGTATTCCTAACAGTGTTTACTCGCAGGGAATAATCAAAAGAAGACTGTTCGAAGAAGCAGAAAGACTTTTCAAACAGGACACCAGTGCTGTTACCGCAAGTAGCTTCTTCACCGGCGACAAGTTTGCTTTGGTAGTCGATCTTAGAACCATTGACGACAACGAATTATACGGACACGGAACAAAACTTTTGTCAACGCAATCTGGTATTATGCTGGAAATCACAAAGAAAGCAACAACTGTAAACCTTAACTGTTATATTTTTATACTTTCAGATGGTGTTCTAAAGGTACAAGCAGGAGATTTCCGAGGAGTTGCTTACTAGTGTAAATAAATGAATTCATTTAACATGATAATAGTCGGAATGACGGGATGCGGAAAAACACATTACCTTCTTGAAATGTTAGAAGAAAAATGTTATAAACAGTTTGAAAACATATTTTTAATTTGTCCAACTTTTGAGTGGAACAAAACCTACCTAAACTGGAAACATTTAAACGATCCAAATTTCTTTGTTATACCCTGTAACCAGGATCAAACAGATGAGCTTCTGAAATTTGTTGTGGAATACTGTAAAGGAAGTCCATCGTTAATTATACTTGATGATTGCGCTGCTGGACAGTCGGTAAAAAACCGAACTAGTGAGTTGGTAAAACTTGGATTTGGTGCAAGGCATATGCATATCAGCACAATAGTGATTACACAACAACTAACAAGTATTGCGAAACCGTATAGAGAAAACATATCAAAACTAGTGTCTTTTTACAATCCAAACAAAAAGGATATGCAGATTATCCTAGATGATTATTTAGACGTTTCAAAAGATGAAGAAAAAAAAATCAAAGAAACATTAAAAGAAAAAAAATATAGTAGGTTAGAGATCAACCTAAAACACCCATACAATCATGAAATAGTATAAAACGTGTAAAATCATATGTTTTGTTGGCATATGATTTTTTTTTAAATAAATGAGTCTTTTAAGAATTTTCATGAAAAAAAACAATGAAATGGAAACCATTGTTAAATTTGATGAACCTTTAGTCATCGAAAACAAAACAATGACAGTAAAGTGTGCAAGTGTGTTTTGGGATTTTAATAACATTATAGATCCTATTTTTATCGCAAATGGTAGTAAAAAATTATGGTTTAAACCTGGTTATTGGACCGCCAACATGATTGTTGAAAAATTAGCGGAAGTAAACGCAAAAGCAGAGCTAGTACATTATTCGCAAAAAATCAAAATTACACCAACAGAAATCCTTTCATTAGAAAAACTGGCTCCAATTCTTGGATTTTCTGAAACACGGATGGTTATTCCAAAAGGAAGTGGTTGGACTTCTAACACATCTGTTAATGTTAACCTTGGTTTAAAATATATTAACATTAAGTGTAGTGCTGTTAACAAAAACGAAACATCATTTCAAGGTCAACGGGATGGTTCCATCGCAATTCTTCCAATTACAACCACCCAGTCATTAAAGGGTACCGTTACACACTACGACAACATCAACAGTGAAACCAAACTAAACGACGGAATTTATAACGAACTAAAGTTTTCGGTAAGCCATGAGATTGGTGACATATTGTTAGAAATAACGATAAAATAAAATGGCACTAAATTATGGTTTTGAAAAAGCAAGTGTAACATGCAACAAAAATCAGGATCATTACCTAACGATACATCTGAACTAGAACTTTGTAAAATTATACTATAATAAATGATTGAAACAAAACGTGAAGTAATGCAAGATTTATACGAAGCTGCGTTAGTTACCGCAGGAGCCGTAGTTGTAAGTATGGTTTCTAAAAAAGTGGCTGGTCAGCCTTTAGCAGCACCAGCCAGTCTAAAGGATGCCGCAAAGTTAGCTGTCGCTGTTGCAGTTGGCAGCTTCTTGGTGAAAAAAGGGCAAACCGCGGGATACATCCCCCTTAAGGTTTAGAGTATAAATAAATGGTATCAATGATAGCAGGAGGATTATTTAATGCGGTTGCCTTCGCAGGAGCTGGTTACTTATTCTCAACGTTTAACAAAAAAGGTTACCAAGAAGAAGCAAAAAGACACAACCACGCAATGGAAGAACAGCAAAAGGCTAACGAAGCTTATCGTGAACAAGAGGCGGAAGCAAGAAACAAGGAAAGAAAACTCCAAGAAGAACTTTACCATGCAAAAGGTGACATTAAAGACACCAACAAAGCACTTGCAGAATTACAACAAGTTCGGAACATAAGAAACATACCGCCACCAAAATTAGAAGACTATTACCAACCATCGCCTGAAATGAAAAAATATCAAATTATGGCTGTTGGATTAGCAGGTACTGGTGGTGGGTGGTTATTACACAAGTTGATATAAGCTTTTAAATTCCTATTTTTTAAAAATAGGAATTTTTTTTTAATTAAAGTTCATCGGTAGCTGTTGATTCTGGTAAATCTTCTTCATCTAACCAATTACTTAATTCTTCATCAACTTCAAAGTTTTCATTTAATATAATGTAAACTTCGTTTTCAAAATCCCATTCTACACAACCACCAAATGTGTCAAAAAGCTCAGTTAAATTACTAAACCAATACAGTTCTTGGTTTGAAACAACTATGTAACCTTCTGGATCTTCGTATTGTAATTCGTTATTCATCTCTCTTTTATTATAATGTAAATTATAATAAAAAAATCAATTTTAAGAGTTGTTCATAAGGTAAACCCAGTATTCAATACAATAAGATTCGTTAAAGTTTTTTTGATCATATTTGCTATACATCACCCAAAGGTTGTATCCCTCGTTGCTACCATTTGTAAGATTAAAAATAAGTTTACCAATATCGAACCAAGTTTTAGATTTGAAATCACACTTTGCAACATTAATGTTGTTTTTAACTAACATCTTTATTTAAAAGGCTATTAACTATGTTAAAACACCCTGCGTTACACAATTCGTTTAAAAGTTTTTTCTTTTTTACTTTAGGTTCTAGTTTTTTTCGTTCTTCTGCAGTTGTTTTAAAATATCTTGGTGTAAAACCCGCGTCGTCATATGATTTTAAATAGCTGGTTGTTCTTTCTAACCAAAGTGAATCGTTGTTATAAGGTTTAATGTTTGTTGCTCTTGGGTTTGGTTTTTCTTTTTCATCGCTGTTGTGCCAGCTAATAATGCTGTTAATATCACAGCTAAACCTAAAACGTTTGTACTTCCATGTTAAGGTAAAAACGTTTTTTAATTCTCTGTCTTTAATTCTTTTACAAATTTCTGCTAAAATGTGTTCGTCTTTTCCTTCTGACATGGTAAACACCGCAGAACAAAGGTTGTTAAGAGCTTTTTGATTTCGCATTCTTCGGATTGAAAGTTTAGGGATAATGATGTTGTAAACAAAGTTTCTCACTTCTGTATCTAAAACTATTTGTGTTTCACTTGGGTTATAGGTTGTTCCTCCGTCTTCGTAAATCATGGGAATTAATAGTCTTATTGTATATAGTTTAACTTGTTTTTTGAAGTAAAGCCATTTTTTGTCGCAAACCTCTTTGCTGTAATTTTCATGACGTTGGGAAAACTGATGCCAAGCTTTGAAACCTTCTTTAGACCCATTGGAACAGTTATAGATAACACATCCGGTTGTGTACCAGGATTCGGAATAAGGTTTGGTACGGTTTACCGAAAGTTGAGTTAAGTAAAAGTTTAAAGTGTTCATCTCTTTATTATAACAAATTTTAAGTGGGACACTTTTTGGAACCATTTTTGGAACCATTTAAAAAGATATATAATAAAGGAATATGGATTACATTAAAAAAAATGCGTTAGTTTCAAAGTTTCAAAAACTAATTTATCAAGACGAAATGCCGTTACTAAAAACGTTTGAAATTGAAGTTAATTTTAATTTCATAATATTTCCGGTTGGTGAACTCGAAAAAATTTACGTGTTCATTGAAATAATGCAAGACAAGAAAAATCGGGGCCGTCTTTCAGATGCATTAAAAAACATGTTTAAAATGCTTATCGATCATATAATTGGCCACGATACCGTTACAATTCTAAACGAAAGGAATAACAAAAAATACTATATGTTATACAAAAACATCTTCAAAGAATTTAACAGAAAGAAAATCTACCAACAAGAATACGGGCTTTATACCATTCCGTACAACCCCACCGGAACCAAAAGAAGAAATGCACATCCTGAAAAATATGGATTAGAATCATACAATGCGTACGAATTAGAAAACTATACGCTAGAAGATTCGGATGACGAGGATGGAAAAGATTTTGCAGAAAGTCTATACGATATGGTCACTTTTAAACCAAAAAGCTGTAAACATTGCAGAATGTAATAGTGAAAAAAAATTCCTATTTTTAAAAAATAGGAATTATGACTTCTTTATGCCTTTTTAAGCTGTTTAATATAATCCCTTTTAAGTCTTTCATCAACCATAGTAATGTTAAAGTTATATAACTCTATCTTTTTTTCTTTACGAATTCCGTTAATTCGGATAATTTCCTCGTTAAGTTCGCTTTCTTTTTCGTTTTCAAAATTTGTGCTTACAATTGATTTCAGTGGTTTTAACACCCTTCTATTGGTTTTTATGTATTTTTCAATTGTTCCTTTTTTGTACTCTTTTGTGTACGCAGTGAAGTTGTAGTTGTCGTCCACAGCAAGGGTAAATCCGTTGCTGAAAAAGTGATGGGATATTTCCTCGTTTCGAAAATATCTAAGGTATATAAGTTTCTTTTTGGACCAGGTAGGTGTAGAATAGTTTTCCCACATTTCAATGGAAAATCGTAATGAAAAGGTGTTATCCTGTTTTTTGGTGAAGTTTAACCAAAGGTTGTGAAGAGATGAACAACCATCTGACAATCTGTGTAAAAGATAACCATCATCCATCCATATCTTTCCACCAAATGAATAAGGTGTTAGTGATGCTGCGGAAACACATCCTTTGTTCCACATTTCTCTAACACAGTCATGACTATAGTTTTCACCACACATTTTTAGAGAAAACTTTTTCCATAGGTAAAACAGTCTTTCTTTTATGTTGTTGTTCTCATTAACCGCCATTCTACTTAGAATTTGACCGCACCTTACCCAATCCTTAAGGTTGTGATTAGCGGTAAAGGCGCTGTTTCTGTTGGTCTGAATTGATGAGTAATCGGGATCATCCTCTTTTCTTTCTCCTTTCTTAAGTTTCTCTGGCTTGCGTGGTGGTGGCATAGGACAGCCTTCCTCAACTAATCCACAGTTTATACAAAAATAGTTGTCGCCCTCCTCTTCCTTAATTAGGTGAAAGCAGTTGTCGGTAAAGTCTCTGGGACTGTGTTCTTTACAGAACTTTTGATCACATTTCCTTTCACAGTAGTCACCCTTAAAAGAGTGTAAACAATAGTTTTGAAAATTACAACCTTTTACTGGTGAAAATGGTTGTTTAAAATCGTAATTTGGTGGAAATGTTTGTGGTTTTTCTCGTTGTTTTTTGATTGCGTGTAACATTTGACTAAACATTAGTGATGTTTCACTACTAAAATAACCAGGCTTGGTTTCCAAAAGTTTTGCTCTTGGTGCTGACAGCCTTATCACCCCTGGTAAGATTGAATCTTCAATGGATGGTAGCTCGTCAGCAAGTCTTTGAAAAAACTCTTTTTCACGTTTTTGTTCTAAAGTTAAAGGTGGTTCTTCTTTTTTCGGTTTCATCGGTTTTACTGGTTTTTTGTCTAATCTTTGTTCAGCTTTTCTTAGCTGTTCTGTTTTGCGCTTTTCCCCTAGCGGAACAACCACCTTTGGCGGCCTCTTAGCTTTTCTTTGTTCAGCTTTCATTAGTTTCTTTTCTTCTGCTGTTACTACAGGTTTCACGGTTTTTTTAGCTTTTCTTTGTTCAGCTTTCATTAGTTTCTTTTCTTCTGCTGTTACTACAGGTTTCACGGTTTTTTTAGCTAATCTTTGTTTAGCTTTTCTTAATCTTTCTTTTTCACGTTTTTGTTCCATTATTCCTTTATTATATATCTTTTTAAATGGTTCCAAAAATGGTTCCAAAAAGTGTCCCACTTAAATGTCATGCTGGTCCAT
Source organism: Paragorgia papillata (assembly GCA_035771165.1). Classification (NCBI taxonomy): domain Eukaryota; kingdom Metazoa; phylum Cnidaria; class Anthozoa; order Scleralcyonacea; family Coralliidae; genus Paragorgia; species Paragorgia papillata. Next base: position 856,993 of record JAWNZC010000096.1, read on the forward strand.
TATCTTTTTGTTTATGCTTACAATATCATCTGTTTCTAAAAATCCGCTAATTACCTTAATATCGTAAATCTCTCCTTTAAACGGTTTTGATAACGGTCCTGTGGTTCCTGTAAACCTATCGTTCACAAATATTGTGCAACATGTTTCACCAATGGTTTTTGGATTTGCGTAAAAATCTGAATCCGCGCTTCGCTTTCCATTAATGTATACACAACTTCCGCTTAATAGCCAATGACATGAAATTATATGTTTTTCAAAAATATTAACATCACTTTGAATTGTACAGTTGTACTCCTTTGTTGGAAATCCCCCTCCATACGAAAGTTGGTCTGTTGTTCCGGTCTTGTATCCAATAAATTTATCGTAACCACCATTATCGTTACCAATAATGTACGCCCACAAACCGGAATTGTTGGTGTTGTCAATAACACGCACCACGATAAAAACTGAAACATTAATACTAACCATTTCCGGACATTTAAATATCATAAAACACTTTCTGGTATTTTGAATAAAATCTAATCCGGGTATTGGTCCTCTGTTGTACACACTTTGAAAAAGTGAATATTCGTTGTCTTGCACTCTTCCAACTCTAACACCTTTATCGGTTTGTCCAGTTTTTACAGCTTTTTGTAAATTAACGTCAAAAACAGTTTTGTAAGCGTAGCCGTACTGTTGATGTTCTAATATTTTGTTTTCATAACCATAGTGTATACTCATCTTTTATTTAAAAGAAAAACGACGACAAAAGAATAATTTTACCAGACGGAATTCGGACACTGGCAATCGGTCATCACAAAAGTCAATAAACGGAACGTAAGTAGCCCCTGGGGTGGATAGGTATTATTATTAAAAAATTAATAATAATGTTCTAGAACGAATTAGGGCAAACATTTTGGCGCGCATGGGTGGGGGTGGTAATGGCGCCAGAATGTTTGCCAAAACGATAAACCCAAAAGTGCGCCAGGGCCCGCCCTACCCTACTACTCACCCCGGCCCTGTGACAAAATTTTGAGATTTTTGGACCACCCCGGCCCTGCAACAAAATTTTGAGATTTTTGAACCACCCCGGCCCTGGAAAATATTTTGAGATTTTTGGACCACCACGGCCCTGCAACAAAATTTTGAGATTTTTGGACCACCCCGGCCCTGGAAAATATTTTGAGATTTTTGAACCACCCCGGCCCTGGACAAAATTTTGAGATTTTTGAACCACCCCGGCCCTGTCACAAAATTTTTAGATTTTTGAACCACCCCGGCCCTGTGACAAAATTTTTAGATTTTTGAACCACCCCGGCCCTGTGACAAAATTTGAAGATTTTTGGACAACCTCGGCCCTGTTACAAAATTTTGAGATTTTTGAACCACCCCGGCCCTGTGACAAAATTTTGAGATTTTTGGACCACGCCGGCCCTGCAACAAAATTTTTAGATTTTTGGACCACCCCGGCCCTGGAAAATATTTTGAGATTTTTGAACCACCCCGGCCCTGTGACAAAATTTTGAGATTTTTGGACCACCCCGGCCCTGCAACAAAATTTTTAGATTTTTGGACCACCCCGGCCCTGGAAAATATTTTGAGATTTTTGAACCACCCCGGCCCTGTGACAAAATTTTGAGATTTTTGGACCACCCCGGCCCTGCAACAAAATTTTGAGATTTTTGAACCACCCCGGCCCTGTGACAAAATTTTTAGATTTTTGAACCACCCCGGCCCTGCAACAAAATTTTTAGATTTTTGAACCACCCCGGCCCTGGACAAAATTTTGAGATTTTTGAACCACCCCGGCCCTGTCAGAAAATTTTTAGATTTTTGAACCACGCCGGCCCTGGAAAATATTTTGAGATTTTTGAACCACCCCGGCCCTGGACAAAATTTTGAGATTTTTGGACAACCCCGGCCCTGCGAGAAAATTTTGAGATTTTTGAACCACCCCGGCCCTGTGACAAAATTTTAAGATTTTTGGACCACCCCGGCCCTGTCACAAAATTTTTAGATTTTTGAACCACCCCAGCCCTGGACAAAATTTTGAGATTTTTGAACCACCCCGGCCCTGTGACAAAATTTTGAGATTTTTGGACCACCCCGGCCCTGCAACAAAATTTTGAGATTTTTGAACCACCCCAGCCCTGGACAAAATTTTGAGATTTTTGAACCACCCCGGCCCTGTGACAAAATTTTGAGATTTTTGGACCACCCTGGCCCTGTGACAAAATTTTGAGATTTTTGGACCACCCCAGCCCTGCCACAAAATTTTTAGATTTTTGAACCACCCCGGCCCTGTGACAAAATTTTTAGATTTTTGGACCACCCCGGCCCTGTCACAAAAATTTTTAGATTTTTGAACCACCCCAGCCCTGGACAAAATTTTGAGATTTTTGAACCACCCCGGCCCTGTGACAAAATTTTGAGATTTTTGGACCACCCCGGCCCTGCAACAAAATTTTGAGATTTTTGAACCACCCCAGCCCTGGACAAAATTTTGAGATTTTTGAACCACCCCGGCCCTGTGACAAAATTTTGAGATTTTTGGACCACCCCGGCCCTGCAACAAAATTTTGAGATTTTTGAACCACCCCAGCCCTGGACAAAATTTTGAGATTTTTGAACCACCCCGGCCCTGTGACAAAATTTTGAGATTTTTGGACCACCCTGGCCCTGTGACAAAATTTTGAGATTTTTGGACCACCCCAGCCCTGCCACAAAATTTTTAGATTTTTGAACCACCCCGGCCCTGTGACAAAATTTTTAGATTTTTGAACCACCCCGGCCCTGTGACAAAATTTTTAGATTTTTGGACCACCCCGGCCCTGGAAAATATTTTGAGATTTTTGAACCACCCCGGCCCTGTGACAAAATTTTGAGATTTTTGGACCACCCCGGCCCTGCAACAAAATTTTGAGATTTTTGAACCACCCCAGCCCTGGACAAAATTTTGAGATTTTTGAACCACCCTGGCCCTGTGACAAAATTTTGAGATTTTTGGACCACCCCAGCCCTGCCACAAAATTTTTAGATTTTTGAACCACCCCGGCCCTGTGACAAAATTTTTAGATTTTTGAACCACCCCGGCCCTGTGACAAAATTTTTAGATTTTTGGACCACCCCGGCCCTGGAAAATATTTTGAGATTTTTGAACCACCCCGGCCCTGTGACAAAATTTTGAGATTTTTGAACCACCCCGGCCCTGTGACAAAATTTTGAGATTTTTGGACCACCCCGGCCCTGCAACAAAATTTTGAGATTTTTGAACCACCCCAGCCCTGGACAAAATTTTGAGATTTTTGAACCACCCCGGCCCTGTGACAAAATTTTGAGATTTTTGGACCACCCTGGCCCTGTGACAAAATTTTGAGATTTTTGGACCACCCCAGCCCTGCCACAAAATTTTTAGATTTTTGAACCACCCCGGCCCTGTGACAAAATTTTGAGATTTTTGAACCACCCCGGCCCTGTGACAAAATTTTTAGATTTTTGAACCACCCAGCCCTGGAAAATATTTTGAGATTTTTGAACCACCCCGGCCCTGTGACAAAATTTTGAGATTTTTGGACCACCCCGGCCCTGCAACAAAATTTTGAGATTTTTGAAGCACCCCAGCCCTGGACAAAATTTTGAGATTTTTGAACCACCCCGGCCCTGTGACAAAATTTTGAGATTTTTGGACCACCCCGGCCCTGCAACAAAATTTTGAGATTTTTGAACCACCCCAGCCCTGGACAAAATTTTGAGATTTTTGAACCACCCCGGCCCTGTGACAAAATTTTGAGATTTTTGGACCACCCTGGCCCTGTGACAAAATTTTGAGATTTTTGGACCACCCCAGCCCTGCCACAAAATTTTTAGATTTTTGAACCACCCCGGCCCTGTGACAAAATTTTTAGATTTTTGAACCACCCCGGCCCTGTGACAAAATTTTTAGATTTTTGGACCACCCCGGCCCTGGAAAATATTTTGAGATTTTTGAACCACCCCGGCCCTGTGACAAAATTTTGAGATTTTTGGACCACCCCGGCCCTGCAACAAAATTTTGAGATTTTTGGACCACCCCAGCCCTGGACAAAATTTTGAGATTTTTGGACCACCCTGGCCCTGTGACAAAATTTTGAGATTTTTGGACCACCCCAGCCCTGCCACAAAATTTTTAGATTTTTGAACCACCCCGGCCCTGTGACAAAATTTTTAGATTTTTGAACCACCCCGGCCCTGTGACAAAATTTTTTAGATTTTTGGACCACCCCGGCCCTGGAAAATATTTTGAGATTTTTGAACCACCCCGGCCCTGTGACAAAATTTTGAGATTTTTGGACCACCCCGGCCCTGCAACAAAATTTTGAGATTTTTGAACCACCCCAGCCCTGGACAAAATTTTGAGATTTTTGAACCACCCTGGCCCTGTGACAAAATTTTGAGATTTTTGGACCACCCCAGCCCTGCCACAAAATTTTTAGATTTTTGAACCACCCCGGCCCTGTGACAAAATTTTTAGATTTTTGAACCACCCCGGCCCTGTGACAAAATTTTTAGATTTTTGGACCACCCCGGCCCTGGAAAATATTTTGAGATTTTTGAACCACCCCGGCCCTGTGACAAAATTTTGAGATTTTTGGACCACCCCAGCCCTGCCACAAAATTTTTAGATTTTTGAACCACCCCGGCCCTGTGACAAAATTTTTAGATTTTTGAACCACCCCGGCCCTGTGACAAAATTTTTAGATTTTTGGACCACCCCGGCCCTGGAAAATATTTTGAGATTTTTGAACCACCCCGGCCCTGTGACAAAATTTTGAGATTTTTGGACCACCCCGGCCCTGCAACAAAATTTTGAGATTTTTGAACCACCCCAGCCCTGGACAAAATTTTGAGATTTTTGAACCACCCTGGCCCTGTGACAAAATTTTGAGATTTTTGGACCACCCCAGCCCTGCCACAAAATTTTTAGATTTTTGAACCACCCCGGCCCTGTGACAAAATTTTTAGATTTTTGAACCACCCCGGCCCTGTGACAAAATTTTTAGATTTTTGGACCACCCCGGCCCTGGAAAATATTTTGAGATTTTTGAACCACCCCGGCCCTGTGACAAAATTTTGAGATTTTTGAACCACCCCGGCCCTGTGACAAAATTTTGAGATTTTTTGGACCACCCCGGCCCTGCAACAAAATTTTGAGATTTTTGAACCACCCCAGCCCTGGACAAAATTTTGAGATTTTTGAACCACCCCGGCCCTGTGACAAAATTTTGAGATTTTTGGACCACCCTGGCCCTGTGACAAAATTTTGAGATTTTTGGACCACCCCAGCCCTGCCACAAAATTTTTAGATTTTTGAACCACCCCGGCCCTGTGACAAAATTTTTAGATTTTTGAACCACCCCGGCCCTGTGACAAAATTTTTAGATTTTTGGACCACCCCAGCCCTGGAAAATATTTTGAGATTTTTGAACCACCCCGGCCCTGTGACAAAATTTTGAGATTTTTGGACCACCCCGGCCCTGCAACAAAATTTTGAGATTTTTGAAGCACCCCAGCCCTGGACAAAATTTTGAGATTTTTGAACCACCCCGGCCCTGTGACAAAATTTTGAGATTTTTGGACCACCCCGGCCCTGCAACAAAATTTTGAGATTTTTGAACCACCCCAGCCCTGGACAAAATTTTGAGATTTTTGAACCACCCCGGCCCTGTGACAAAATTTTGAGATTTTTGGACCACCCTGGCCCTGTGACAAAATTTTGAGATTTTTGGACCACCCCAGCCCTGCGACAAAATTTTTAGATTTTTGAACCACCCCGGCCCTGTGACAAAATTTTTAGATTTTTGAACCACCCCGGCCCTGTGACAAAATTTTTAGATTTTTGGACCACCCCGGCCCTGGAAAATATTTTGAGATTTTTGAACCACCCCGGCCCTGTGACAAAATTTTGAGATTTTTGGACCACCCCGGCCCTGCAACAAAATTTTGAGATTTTTGAACCACCCCAGCCCTGGACAAAATTTTGAGATTTTTGAACCACCCCGGCCCTGTGACAAAATTTTGAGATTTTTGAACCACCCCAGCCCTGGACAAAATTTTGAGATTTTTGAACCACCCCGGCCCTGTGACAAAATTTTGAGATTTTTGGACCACCCCGGCCCTGTGACAAAATTTTGAGATTTTTGGACCACCCCAGTCCTGCCACAAAATTTTTAGATTTTTGAACCACCCCGGCCCTGTGACAAAATTTTTAGATTTTTGAACCACCCCGGCCCTGTGACAAAATTTTTAGATTTTTGAACCACCCCGGCCCTGGACAAAATTTTGAGATTTTTGAACCACCCTGGCCCTGTCACAAAATTTTTAGATTTTTGAACCACCCCGGCCCTGGAAAATATTTTGAGATTTTTGAACCACCCCGGCCCTGGACAAAATTTTGAGATTTTTGGACAACCCCGGCCCTGCGAGAAAATTTTGAGATTTTTGAACCACCCCGGCCCTGGACAAAATTTTGAGATTTTTGAACCACCCCGGCCCTGTGACAAAATTTTGAGATTTTTGGACCACCCCGGCCCTGCAACAAAATTTTGAGATTTTTGAACCACCCCAGCCCTGGACAAAATTTTGAGATTTTTGAACCACCCCGGCCCTGTGACAAAATTTTGAGATTTTTGGACCACCCTGGCCCTGTGACAAAATTTTGAGATTTTTGGACCACCCCAGCCCTGCCACAAAATTTTTAGATTTTTGAACCACCCCGGCCCTGTGACAAAATTTTTAGATTTTTGGACCACCCCGGCCCTGTCACAAAATTTTTAGATTTTTGAACCACCCCAGCCCTGGACAAAATTTTGAGATTTTTGAACCACCCCGGCCCTGCAACAAAATTTTGAGATTTTTGAACCACCCCAGCCCTGGACAAAATTTTGAGATTTTTGAACCACCCCGGCCCTGTGACAAAATTTTGAGATTTTTGGACCACCCTGGCCCTGTGACAAAATTTTGAGATTTTTGGTCCACCCCAGCCCTGCCACAAAATTTTTAGATTTTTGAACCACCCCGGCCCTGTGACAAAATTTTTAGATTTTTGAACCACCCCGGCCCTGTGACAAAATTTTTAGATTTTTGGACCACCCCGGCCCTGGAAAATATTTTGAGATTTTTGAACCACCCCGGCCCTGTGACAAAATTTTGAGATTTTTGGACCACCCCGGCCCTGCAACAAAATTTTGAGATTTTTGAACCACCCCAGCCCTGGACAAAATTTTGAGATTTTTGAACCACCCTGGCCCTGTGACAAAATTTTGAGATTTTTGGACCACCCCAGCCCTGCCACAAAATTTTTAGATTTTTGAACCACCCCGGCCCTGTGACAAAATTTTTAGATTTTTGAACCACCCCGGCCCTGTGACAAAATTTTTAGATTTTTGGACCACCCCGGCCCTGGAAAATATTTTGAGATTTTTGAACCACCCCGGCCCTGTGACAAAATTTTGAGATTTTTGAACCACCCCGGCCCTGTGACAAAATTTTGAGATTTTTGGACCACCCCGGCCCTGCAACAAAATTTTGAGATTTTTGAACCACCCCAGCCCTGGACAAAATTTTGAGATTTTTGAACCACCCCGGCCCTGTGACAAAATTTTGAGATTTTTGGACCACCCTATCCCTGTGACAAAATTTTGAGATTTTTGGACCACCCCAGCCCTGCCACAAAATTTTTAGATTTTTGAACCACCCCGGCCCTGTGACAAAATTTTTAGATTTTTGAACCACCCCGGCCCTGTGACAAAATTTTTAGATTTTTGGACCACCCCAGCCCTGGAAAATATTTTGAGATTTTTGAACCACCCCGGCCCTGTGACAAAATTTTGAGATTTTTGGACCACCCCGGCCCTGCAACAAAATTTTGAGATTTTTGAACCACCCCAGCCCTGGACAAAATTTTGAGATTTTTGAACCACCCCGGCCCTGTGACAAAATTTTGAGATTTTTGGACCACCCCGGCCCTGTGACAAAATTTTGAGATTTTTGGACCACCCCAGTCCTGCCACAAAATTTTTAGATTTTTGAACCACCCCGGCCCTGTGACAAAATTTTTAGATTTTTGAACCACCCCGGCCCTGTGACAAAATTTTTAGATTTTTGAACCACCCCGGCCCTGGACAAAATTTTGAGATTTTTGAACCACCCTGGCCCTGTCACAAAATTTTTAGATTTTTGAACCACCCCGGCCCTGGAAAATATTTTGAGATTTTTGAACCACCCCGGCCCTGGACAAAATTTTGAGATTTTTGGACAACCCCGGCCCTGCGAGAAAATTTTGAGATTTTTGAACCACCCCGGCCCTGGACAAAATTTTGAGATTTTTGAACCACCCCGGCCCTGTCACAAAATTTTTAGATTTTTGAACCACCCCGGCCCTGTGACAAAATTTGAAGATTTTTGAACCACCCCGGCCCTGTGACAAAATTTGAAGATTTTTGGACAACCTCAGCCCTGTTACAAAATTTTGAGATTTTTGAACCACCCCGGCCCTGTGACAAAATTTTGAGATTTTTGGACCACGCCGGCCCTGCAACAAAATTTTTAGATTTTTGGACCACCCCGGCCCTGGAAAATATTTTGAGATTTTTGAACCACCCCGGCCCTGTGACAAAATTTTGAGATTTTTGGACCACCCCGGCCCTGCAACAAAATTTTTAGATTTTTGGACCACCCCGGCCCTGGAAAATATTTTGAGATTTTTGAACCACCCCGGCCCTGTGACAAAATTTTGAGATTTTTGGACCACCCTGGCCCTGTGACAAAATTTTGAGATTTTTGGACCACCCCAGCCCTGCCACAAAATTTTTAGATTTTTGAACCACCCCGGCCCTGTGACAAAATTTTTAGATTTTTGAACCACCCCGGCCCTGTGACAAAATTTTTAGATTTTTGGACCACCCCGGCCCTGGAAAATATTTTGAGATTTTTGAACCACCCCGGCCCTGTGACAAAATTTTGAGATTTTTGGACCACCCCGGCCCTGCAACAAAATTTTGAGATTTTTGGACCACCCCAGCCCTGGACAAAATTTTGAGATTTTTGGACCACCCTGGCCCTGTGACAAAATTTTGAGATTTTTGGACCACCCCAGGCCCTGCCACAAAATTTTTAGATTTTTGAACCACCCCGGCCCTGTGACAAAATTTTTAGATTTTTGAACCACCCCGGCCCTGTGACAAAATTTTTAGATTTTTGGACCACCCCGGCCCTGGAAAATATTTTGAGATTTTTGAACCACCCCGGCCCTGTGACAAAATTTTGAGATTTTTGGACCACCCCGGCCCTGCAACAAAATTTTGAGATTTTTGGACCACCCCAGCCCTGGACAAAATTTTGAGATTTTTGGACCACCCTGGCCCTGTGACAAAATTTTGAGATTTTTGGACCACCCCAGCCCTGCCACAAAATTTTTAGATTTTTGAACCACCCCGGCCCTGTGACAAAATTTTTAGATTTTTGAACCACCCCGGCCCTGTGACAAAATTTTTAGATTTTTGGACCACCCCGGCCCTGGAAAATATTTTGAGATTTTTGAACCACCCCGGCCCTGTGACAAAATTTTGAGATTTTTGGACCACCCCGGCCCTGCAACAAAATTTTGAGATTTTTGAACCACCCCAGCCCTGGACAAAATTTTGAGATTTTTGAACCACCCTGGCCCTGTGACAAAATTTTGAGATTTTTGGACCACCCCGGCCCTGCCACAAAATTTTTAGATTTTTGAACCACCCCGGCCCTGTGACAAAATTTAGATTTTTGAACCACCCCGGCCCTGTGACAAAATTTTTAGATTTTTGGACCACCCCGGCCCTGGAAAATATTTTGAGATTTTTGAACCACCCCGGCCCTGTGACAAAATTTTGAGATTTTTGAACCACCCCGGCCCTGTGACAAAATTTTGAGATTTTTGGACCACCCCGGCCCTGCAACAAAATTTTGAGATTTTTGAACCACCCCAGCCCTGGACAAAATTTTGAGATTTTTGAACCACCCCGGCCCTGTGACAAAATTTTGAGATTTTTGGACCACCCTGGCCCTGTGACAAAATTTTGAGATTTTTGGACCACCCCAGCCCTGCCACAAAATTTTTAGATTTTTGAACCACCCCGGCCCTGTGACAAAATTTTTAGATTTTTGAACCACCCCGGCCCTGTGACAAAATTTTTAGATTTTTGGACCACCCCAGCCCTGGAAAATATTTTGAGATTTTTGAACCACCCCGGCCCTGTGACAAAATTTTGAGATTTTTGGACCACCCCGGCCCTGCAACAAAATTTTGAGATTTTTGAAGCACCCCAGCCCTGGACAAAATTTTGAGATTTTTGAACCACCCCGGCCCTGTGACAAAATTTTGAGATTTTTGGACCACCCCGGCCCTGCAACAAAATTTTGAGATTTTTGAACCACCCCAGCCCTGGACAAAATTTTGAGATTTTTGAACCACCCCGGCCCTGTGACAAAATTTTGAGATTTTTGGACCACCCTGGCCCTGTGACAAAATTTTGAGATTTTTGGACCACCCCAGCCCTGCGACAAAATTTTTAGATTTTTGAACCACCCCGGCCCTGTGACAAAATTTTTAGATTTTTGAACCACCCCGGCCCTGTGACAAAATTTTTAGATTTTTGGACCACCCCGGCCCTGGAAAATATTTTGAGATTTTTGAACCACCCCGGCCCTGTGACAAAATTTTGAGATTTTTGGACCACCCCGGCCCTGCAACAAAATTTTGAGATTTTTGAACCACCCCAGCCCTGGACAAAATTTTGAGATTTTTGAACCACCCCGGCCCTGTGACAAAATTTTGAGATTTTTGGACCACCCCAGCCCTGGACAAAATTTTGAGATTTTTGAACCACCCCGGCCCTGTGACAAAATTTTGAGATTTTTGGACCACCCCGGCCCTGTGACAAAATTTTGAGATTTTTGGACCACCCCAGCCCTGCCACAAAATTTTTAGATTTTTGAACCACCCCGGCCCTGTGACAAAATTTTTAGATTTTTGAACCACCCCGGCCCTGTGACAAAATTTTTAGATTTTTGAACCACCCCGGCCCTGGACAAAATTTTGAGATTTTTGAACCACCCTGGCCCTGTCACAAAATTTTTAGATTTTTGAACCACCCCGGCCCTGGAAAATATTTTGAGATTTTTGAACCACCCCGGCCCTGGACAAAATTTTGAGATTTTTGGACAACCCCGGCCCTGCGAGAAAATTTTGAGATTTTTGAACCACCCCGGCCCTGGACAAAATTTTGAGATTTTTGAACCACCCCGGCCCTGTCACAAAATTTTTAGATTTTTGAACCACCCCGGCCCTGTGACAAAATTTGAAGATTTTTGAACCACCCCGGCCCTGTGACAAAATTTGAAGATTTTTGGACAACCTCAGCCCTGTTACAAAATTTTGAGATTTTTGAACCACCCCGGCCCTGTGACAAAATTTTGAGATTTTTGGACCACCCCGGCCCTGCAACAAAATTTTTAGATTTTTGGACCACCCCGGCCCTGGAAAATATTTTGAGATTTTTGAACCACCCCGGCCCTGTGACAAAATTTTGAGATTTTTGGACCACCCCGGCCCTGCAACAAAATTTTTAGATTTTTGGACCACCCCCGGCCCTGGAAAATATTTTGAGATTTTTGAACCACCCCGGCCCTGTGACAAAATTTTGAGATTTTTGGACCACCCTGGCCCTGTGACAAAATTTTGAGATTTTTGGACCACCCCAGCCCTGCCACAAAATTTTTAGATTTTTGAACCACCCCGGCCCTGTGACAAAATTTTTAGATTTTTGAACCACCCCGGCCCTGTGACAAAATTTTTAGATTTTTGGACCACCCCGGCCCTGGAAAATATTTTGAGATTTTTGAACCACCCCGGCCCTGTGACAAAATTTTGAGATTTTTGGACCACCCCGGCCCTGCAACAAAATTTTGAGATTTTTGGACCACCCCAGCCCTGGACAAAATTTTGAGATTTTTGGACCACCCTGGCCCTGTGACAAAATTTTGAGATTTTTGGACCACCCCAGCCCTGCCACAAAATTTTTAGATTTTTGAACCACCCCGGCCCTGTGACAAAATTTTTAGATTTTTGAACCACCCCGGCCCTGTGACAAAATTTTTAGATTTTTGGACCACCCCGGCCCTGGAAAATATTTTGAGATTTTTGAACCACCCCGGCCCTGTGACAAAATTTTGAGATTTTTGGACCACCCCGGCCCTGCAACAAAATTTTGAGATTTTTGGACCACCCCAGCCCTGGACAAAATTTTGAGATTTTTGGACCACCCTGGCCCTGTGACAAAATTTTGAGATTTTTGGACCACCCCAGCCCTGCCACAAAATTTTTAGATTTTTGAACCACCCCGGCCCTGTGACAAAATTTTTAGATTTTTGAACCACCCCGGCCCTGTGACAAAATTTTTAGATTTTTGGACCACCCCGGCCCTGGAAAATATTTTGAGATTTTTGAACCACCCCGGCCCTGTGACAAAATTTTGAGATTTTTGGAACCACCCCGGCCCTGCAACAAAATTTTGAGATTTTTGAACCACCCCAGCCCTGGACAAAATTTTGAGATTTTTGAACCACCCGGCCCTGTGACAAAATTTTGAGATTTTTGGACCACCCCAGCCCTGCCACAAAATTTTTAGATTTTTGAACCACCCCGGCCCTGTGACAAAATTTTTAGATTTTTGAACCACCCCGGCCCTGTGACAAAATTTTTAGATTTTTGGACCACCCCGGCCCTGGAAAATATTTTGAGATTTTTGAACCACCCCGGCCCTGTGACAAAATTTTGAGATTTTTGAACCACCCCGGCCCTGTGACAAAATTTTGAGATTTTTGGACCACCCCGGCCCTGCAACAAAATTTTGAGATTTTTGAACCACCCCAGCCCTGGACAAAATTTTGAGATTTTTGAACCACCCCGGCCCTGTGACAAAATTTTGAGATTTTTGGACCACCGCGGCCCTGTGACAAAATTTTGAGATTTTTGGACCACCCCAGCCCTGCCACAAAATTTTTAGATTTTTGAACCACCCCGGCCCTGTGACAAAATTTTTAGATTTTTGAACCACCCCGGCCCTGTGACAAAATTTTTAGATTTTTGGACCACCCCAGCCCTGGAAAATATTTTGAGATTTTTGAACCACCCCGGCCCTGTGACAAAATTTTGAGATTTTTGGACCACCCCGGCCCTGCAACAAAATTTTGAGATTTTTGAAGCACCCCAGCCCTGGACAAAATTTTGAGATTTTTGAACCACCCCGGCCCTGTGACAAAATTTTGAGATTTTTGGACCACCCCGGCCCTGCAACAAAATTTTGAGATTTTTGAACCACCCCAGCCCTGGACAAAATTTTGAGATTTTTGAACCACCCCGGCCCTGTGACAAAATTTTGAGATTTTTGGACCACCCTGGCCCTGTGACAAAATTTTGAGATTTTTGGACCACCCCAGCCCTGCGACAAAATTTTTAGATTTTTGAACCACCCCGGCCCTGTGACAAAATTTTTAGATTTTTGAACCACCCCGGCCCTGTGACAAAATTTTTAGATTTTTGGACCACCCCGGCCCTGGAAAAAATTTTGAGATTTTTGAACCACCCCGGCCCTGTGACAAAATTTTGAGATTTTTGGACCACCCCGGCCCTGCAACAAAATTTTGAGATTTTTGAACCACCCCAGCCCTGGACAAAATTTTGAGATTTTTGAACCACCCCGGCCCTGTGACAAAATTTTGAGATTTTTGGACCACCCCAGCCCTGGACAAAATTTTGAGATTTTTGAACCACCCCGGCCCTGTGACAAAATTTTGAGATTTTTGGACCACCCCGGCCCTGTGACAAAATTTTGAGATTTTTGGACCACCCCAGCCCTGCCACAAAATTTTTAGATTTTTGAACCACCCCGGCCCTGTGACAAAATTTTTAGATTTTTGAACCACCCCGGCCCTGTGACAAAATTTTTAGATTTTTGGACCACCCCAGCCCTGGAAAATATTTTGAGATTTTTGAACCACCCCGGCCCTGTGACAAAATTTTGAGATTTTTGGACCACCCCGGCCCTGCAACAAAATTTTGAGATTTTTGAAGCACCCCAGCCCTGGACAAAATTTTGAGATTTTTGAACCACCCCGGCCCTGTGACAAAATTTTGAGATTTTTGGACCACCCCGGCCCTGCAACAAAATTTTGAGATTTTTGAACCACCCCAGCCCTGGACAAAATTTTGAGATTTTTGAACCACCCCGGCCCTGTGACAAAATTTTGAGATTTTTGGACCACCCTGGCCCTGTGACAAAATTTTGAGATTTTTGGACCACCCCAGCCCTGCGACAAAATTTTTAGATTTTTGAACCACCCCGGCCCTGTGACAAAATTTTTAGATTTTTGAACCACCCCGGCCCTGTGACAAAATTTTTAGATTTTTGGACCACCCCGGCCCTGGAAAATATTTTGAGATTTTTGAACCACCCCGGCCCTGTGACAAAATTTTGAGATTTTTGGACCACCCCGGCCCTGCAACAAAATTTTGAGATTTTTGAACCACCCCAGCCCTGGACAAAATTTTGAGATTTTTGAACCACCCGGCCCTGTGACAAAATTTTGAGATTTTTGAACCACCCCAGCCCTGGACAAAATTTTGAGATTTTTGAACCACCCCCCGGCCCTGTGACAAAATTTTGAGATTTTTGGACCACCCCGGCCCTGTGACAAAATTTTGAGATTTTTGGACCACCCCAGTCCTGCCACAAAATTTTTAGATTTTTGAACCACCCCGGCCCTGTGACAAAATTTTTAGATTTTTGAACCACCCCGGCCCTGTGACAAAATTTTTAGATTTTTGGACCACCCCGGCCCTGGAAAATATTTTGAGATTTTTGAACCACCCCGGCCCTGTGACAAAATTTTGAGATTTTTGGACCACCCCGGCCCTGCAACAAAATTTTGAGATTTTTGAACCACCCCAGCCCTGGACAAAATTTTGAGATTTTTGAACCACCCCGGCCCTGTGACAAAATTTTGAGATTTTTGGACCACCCCAGCCCTGGACAAAATTTTGAGATTTTTGAACCACCCCGGCCCTGTGACAAAATTTTGAGATTTTTGGACCACCCTGGCCCTGTGACAAAATTTTGAGATTTTTGGACCACCCCAGCCCTGCCACAAAATTTTTAGATTTTTGAACCACCCCGGCCCTGTGACAAAATTTTTAGATTTTTGAACCACCCCGGCCCTGTGACAAAATTTTTAGATTTTTGGACCACCCCAGCCCTGGAAAATATTTTGAGATTTTTGAACCACCCCGGCCCTGTGACAAAATTTTGAGATTTTTGGACCACCCCGGCCCTGCAACAAAATTTTGAGATTTTTGAAGCACCCCAGCCCTGGACAAAATTTTGAGATTTTTGAACCACCCCGGCCCTGTGACAAAATTTTGAGATTTTTGGACCACCCCGGCCCTGCAACAAAATTTTGAGATTTTTGAACCACCCCAGCCCTGGACAAAATTTTGAGATTTTTGAACCACCCCGGCCCTGTGACAAAATTTTGAGATTTTTGGACCACCCTGGCCCTGTGACAAAATTTTGAGATTTTTGGACCACCCCAGCCCTGCGACAAAATTTTTAGATTTTTGAACCACCCCGGCCCTGTGACAAAATTTTTAGATTTTTGAACCACCCCGGCCCTGTGACAAAATTTTTAGATTTTTGGACCACCCCGGCCCTGGAAAATATTTTGTGAATTTTGTAACCACCCGGCCCTGTGACAAAATTTTGAGATTTTTGGACCACCCCGGCCCTGCAACAAAATTTTGAGATTTTTGAACCACCCCAGCCCTGGACAAAATTTTGAGATTTTTGAACCACCCCGGCCCTGTGACAAAATTTTGAGATTTTTGAACCACCCCAGCCCTGGACAAAATTTTGAGATTTTTGAACCACCCCGGCCCTGTGACAAAATTTTGAGATTTTTGGACCACCCCGGCCCTGTGACAAAATTTTGAGATTTTTGGACCACCCCAGTCCTGCCACAAAATTTTTAGATTTTTGAACCACCCCGGCCCTGTGACAAAATTTTTAGATTTTTGAACCACCCCGGCCCTGTGACAAAATTTTTAGATTTTTGGACCACCCCGGCCCTGGAAAATATTTTGAGATTTTTGAACCACCCCGGCCCTGTGACAAAATTTTGAGATTTTTGGACCACCCCGGCCCTGCAACAAAATTTTGAGATTTTTGAACCACCCCAGCCCTGGACAAAATTTTGAGATTTTTGAACCACCCCGGCCCTGTGACAAAATTTTGAGATTTTTGAACCACCCCAGCCCTGGACAAAATTTTGAGATTTTTGAACCACCCCGGCCCTGTGACAAAAATTTTGAGATTTTTGGACCACCCCGGCCCTGTGACAAAATTTTGAGATTTTTGGACCACCCCGGCCCTGCAACAAAATTTTTAGATTTTTGAACCACCCCGGCCCTGTGACAAAATTTTTAGATTTTTGAACCACCCCGGCCCTGTGACAAAATTTTTAGATTTTTGAACCACCCCGGCCCTGGACAAAATTTTGAGATTTTTGAACCACCCTGGCCCTGTCACAAAATTTTTAGATTTTTGAACCACCCCGGCCCTGGAAAATATTTTGAGATTTTTGAACCACCCCGGCCCTGGACAAAATTTTGAGATTTTTGGACCACCCCGGCCCTGCGAGAAAATTTTGAGATTTTTGAACCACCCCGGCCCTGGACAAAATTTTGAGATTTTTGAACCACCCCGGCCCTGTGACAAAATTTTGAGATTTTTGGACCACCCCGGCCCTGCAACAAAATTTTGAGATTTTTGAACCACCCCAGCCCTGGACAAAATTTTGAGATTTTTGAACCACCCCGGCCCTGTGACAAAATTTTGAGATTTTTGGACCACCGGCCCTGTGACAAAATTTTGAGATTTTTGGACCACCCCAGCCCTGGACAAAATTTTTAGATTTTTGAACCACCCCGGCCCTGTGACAAAATTTTTAGATTTTTGGACCACCCCGGCCCTGTCACAAAATTTTGAGATTTTTGAACCACCCCAGCCCTGGACAAAATTTTGAGATTTTTGAACCACCCCGGCCCTGTGACAAAATTTTGAGATTTTTGGACCACCCCGGCCCTGCAACAAAATTTTGAGATTTTTGAACCACCCCAGCCCTGGACAAAATTTTGAGATTTTTGAACCACCCCGGCCCTGTGACAAAATTTTGAGATTTTTGGACCACCCTGGCCCTGTGACAAAATTTTGAGATTTTTGAACCACCCCAGCCCTGGACAAAATTTTTAGATTTTTGAACCACCCCGGCCCTGTGACAAAATTTTTAGATTTTTGAACCACCCCGGCCCTGTGACAAAATTTTTAGATTTTTGGACCACCCCGGCCCTGGAAAAAAAATTTTGAGATTTTTGAACCACCCCGCCCTGTGACAAAATTTTGAGATTTTTGGACCACCCCGGCCCTGCAACAAAATTTTGAGATTTTTGAACCACCCCAGCCCTGGACAAAATTTTGAGATTTTTGAACCACCCTGGCCCTGTGACAAAATTTTGAGATTTTTGGACCACCCCAGCCCTGCCACAAAATTTTTAGATTTTTGAACCACCCGGCCCTGTGACAAAATTTTTAGATTTTTGAACCACCCCGGCCCTGTGACAAAATTTTTAGATTTTTGGACCACCCCGGCCCTGGAAAATATTTTGAGATTTTTGAACCACCCCGGCCCTGTGACAAAATTTTGAGATTTTTGAACCACCCCGGCCCTGTGACAAAATTTTGAGATTTTTGGACCACCCCGGCCCTGCAACAAAATTTTGAGATTTTTGAACCACCCCAGCCCTGGACAAAATTTTGAGATTTTTGAACCACCCCGGCCCTGTGACAAAATTTTGAGATTTTTGGACCACCCTGGCCCTGTGACAAAATTTTGAGATTTTTGGACCACCCCAGCCCTGCCACAAAATTTTTAGATTTTTGAACCACCCCGGCCCTGTGACAAAATTTTTAGATTTTTGAACCACCCCGGCCCTGTGACAAAATTTTTAGATTTTTGGACCACCCCAGCCCTGGAAAATATTTTGAGATTTTTGAACCACCCCGGCCCTGTGACAAAATTTTGAGATTTTTGGACCACCCCGGCCCTGCAACAAAATTTTGAGATTTTTGAACCACCCCAGCCCTGGACAAAATTTTGAGATTTTTGAACCACCCCGGCCCTGTGACAAAATTTTGAGATTTTTGGACCACCCCAGTCCTGCCACAAAATTTTTAGATTTTTGAACCACCCCGGCCCTGTGACAAAATTTTTAGATTTTTGAACCACCCCGGCCCTGTGACAAAATTTTAGATTTTTGAACCACCCCGGCCCTGGACAAAATTTTGAGATTTTTGAACCACCGGCCCTGTCACAAAATTTTTAGATTTTTGAACCACCCCGGCCCTGGACAAATATTTTGAGATTTTTGAACCACCCCGGCCCTGGACAAAATTTTGAGATTTTTGGACAACCCCGGCCCTGTGACAAAATTTTGAGATTTTTGAACCACCCCAGCCCTGGACAAAATTTTGAGATTTTTGAACCACCCGGCCCTGTGACAAAATTTTGAGATTTTTGGACCACCCCGGCCCTGCCAGAAAATTTTGAGATTTTTGAACCACCCCGGCCCTGTGACAAAATTTTGAGATTTTTGAACCACCCCGGCCCTGTGACAAAATTTTTAGATTTTTGGACCACCCCGGCCCTGTGAAAATATTTTGAGATTTTTGAACCACCCCGGCCCTGTGACAAAATTTTGAGATTTTTGAACCACCCGCCCGGCCCTGTGACAAAATTTTGAGATTTTTGGACCACCCCGGCCCTGCAACAAAATTTTGAGATTTTTGAACCACCCCAGGCCCTGGACAAAATTTTGAGATTTTTGAACCACCCCGGCCCTGTGACAAAATTTTGAGATTTTTGGACCACCCTGGCCCTGTGACAAAATTTTGAGATTTTTGGACCACCCCAGCCCTGCAACAAAATTTTCAGATTTTTGAACCACCCCGGCCCTGTGACAAAATTTTGAGATTTTTGAACCACCCCGGCCCTGTGACAAAATTTTTAGATTTTTGTACCACCCCAGCCCTGGAAAAAATTTTGAGATTTTTGAACCACCCCGGCCCTGTGACAAAATTTTGAGATTTTTGGACCACCCCGGCCCTGCAACAAAATTTTGAGATTTTTGAACCACCCCAGCCCTGGACAAAATTTTGAGATTTTTGAACCACCCCGGCCCTGTGACAAAATTTTGAGATTTTTGGACCACCCCAGTCCTGCCACAAAATTTTTAGATTTTTGAACCACCCCGGCCCTGTGACAAAATTTTTAGATTTTTGAACCACCCCGGCCCTGTGACAAAATTTTTAGATTTTTGAACCACCCCGGCCCTGGACAAAATTTTGAGATTTTTGAACCACCCTGGCCCTGTCACAAAATTTTTAGATTTTTGAACCACCCCGGCCCTGGAAAATATTTTGAGATTTTTGAACCACCCCGGCCCTGGACAAAATTTTGAGATTTTTGGACAACCCCGGCCCTGCGAGAAAATTTTGAGATTTTTGAACCACCCCGGCCCTGGACAAAATTTTGAGATTTTTGAACCACCCCGGCCCTGTCACAAAATTTTTAGATTTTTGAACCACCCCGGCCCTGTGACAAAATTTTTAGATTTTTGAACCACCCCGGCCCTGTGACAAAATTTGAAGATTTTTGGACAACCTCAGCCCTGTTACAAAATTTTGAGATTTTTGAACCACCCCGGCCCTGTGACAAAATTTTGAGATTTTTGGACCACCCCGGCCCTGCAACAAAATTTTTAGATTTTTGGACCACCCCGGCCCTGGAAAATATTTTGAGATTTTTGAACCACCCCGGCCCTGTGACAAAATTTTGAGATTTTTGGACCACCCCGGCCCTGCAACAAAATTTTTAGATTTTTGGACCACCCCGGCCCTGGAAAATATTTTGAGATTTTTGAACCACCCCGGCCCTGTGACAAAATTTTGAGATTTTTGGACCACCCCGGCCCTGCAACAAAATTTTGAGATTTTTGAACCACCCCGCCCTGCGACAAAATTTTGAGATTTTTGAACCACCCCGGCCCTGTGACAAAATTTTGAGATTTTTGGACCACCCCGGCCCTGCAACAAAATTTTGAGATTTTTGAACCACCCCGGCCCTGTGACAAAATTTTTGAGATTTTTGAACCACCCCGGCCCTGTGACAAAATTTTTAGATTTTTGGACCACCCCGGCCCTGGACAAATATTTTGAGATTTTTGAACCACCCCGGCCCTGTGACAAAATTTTGAGATTTTTGGACCACCCCGGCCCTGCAACAAAATTTTGAGATTTTTGAACCACCCCAGCCCTGTGACAAAATTTTGAGATTTTTGAACCACCCCCGGCCCTGTGACAAAATTTTGAGATTTTTGGAACCACCCCGGCCCTGCAACAAAATTTTGAGATTTTTGAACCACCCCGGCCCTGGACAAAATTTTGAGATTTTTGAACCACCCCAGCCCTGCCACAAAATTTTTTAGATTTTTGAACCACCCCGGCCCTGTGACAAAATTTTTAGATTTTTGAACCACCCCGGCCCTGTGACAAAATTTTGAGATTTTTGAACCACCCCGGCCCTGTGACAAAATTTTAAGATTTTTGGACCACCTCAGCCCTGTTACAAAATTTTGAGATTTTTGAACCACCCCGGCCCTGTGACAAAATTTTGAGATTTTTTGGACCACCCCGGCCCTGCAACAAAATTTTTAGATTTTTGGACCACCCCGGCCCTGGAAAATATTTTGAGATTTTTGAACCACCCCGGCCCTGTGACAAAATTTTGAGATTTTTGGACCACCCCGGCCCTGCAACAAAATTTTTAGATTTTTGGACCACCCCGGCCCTGGAAAATATTTTGAGATTTTTGAACCACCCCGGCCCTGTGACAAAATTTTGAGATTTTTGGACCACCCCGGCCCTGCAACAAAATTTTGAGATTTTTGAACCACCCCGGCCCTGGACAAAATTTTGAGATTTTTGAACCACCCCGGCCCTGTGACAAAATTTTGAGATTTTTGGACCACCCCGGCCCTGCAACAAAATTTTGAGATTTTTGAACCACCCCGGCCCTGTGACAAAATTTTTAGATTTTTGAACCACCCCGGCCCTGTGACAAAATTTTTAGATTTTTGGACCACCCCGGCCCTGGAAAATATTTTGAGATTTTTGAACCACCCCGGCCCTGTGACAAAATTTTGAGATTTTTGGACCACCCCGGCCCTGCAACAAAATTTTGAGATTTTTGAACCACCCCAGCCCTGGACAAAATTTTGAGATTTTTGAACCACCCCGGCCCTGTGACAAAATTTTGAGATTTTTGGACCACCCCGGCCCTGCAACAAAATTTTGAGATTTTTGAACCACCCCAGCCCTGGACAAAATTTTGAGATTTTTGAACCACCCCAGCCCTGCCACAAAATTTTTAGATTTTTGAACCACCCCGGCCCTGTGACAAAATTTTTAGATTTTTGAACCACCCCGGCCCTGTGACAAAATTTTTAGATTTTTGAACCACCCCGGCCCTGCAACAAAATTTTTAGATTTTTGAACCACCCCGGCCCTGGACAAAATTTTGAGATTTTTGAACCACCCTGGCCCTGTCACAAAATTTTTAGATTTTTGAACCACCCCGGCCCTGGAAAATATTTTGAGATTTTTGAACCACCCCGGCCCTGGACAAAATTTTGAGATTTTTGGACAACCCCGGCCCTGCGAGAAAATTTTGAGATTTTTGAACCACCCCGGCCCTGGACAAAATTTTGAGATTTTTGAACCACCCCGGCCCTGTCACAAAATTTTTAGATTTTTGAACCACCCCGGCCCTGTGACAAAATTTGAAGATTTTTGAACCACCCCGGCCCTGTGACAAAATTTGAAGATTTTTGGACAACCTCAGCCCTGTTACAAAATTTTGGGATTTTTTAACCACCCCGGCCCTGTGACAAAATTTTGAGATTTTTGGACCACGCCGGCCCTGCAACAAAATTTTTAGATTTTTGGACCACCCCGGCCCTGGAAAATATTTTGAGATTTTTGAACCACCCCGGCCCTGTGACAAAATTTTGAGATTTTTGGACCACCCCGGCCCTGCAACAAAATTTTTAGATTTTTGGACCACCCCGGCCCTGGAAAAATTTTGAGATTTTTGTACCACCCCGGCCCTGTGACAAAATTTTGAGATTTTTGGACCACCCCGGCCCTGCAACAAAATTTTGAGATTTTTGAACCACCCCGGCCCTGTGACAAAATTTTTAGATTTTTGAACCACCCCGGCCCTGTGACAAAATTTTTAGATTTTTGAACCACCCCGGCCCTGTGACAAAATTTTGAGATTTTTGGACCACCCCGGCCCTGCGACAAAATTTTGAGATTTTTGAACCACCCCGGCCCTGTGACAAAATTTTAAGATTTTTGGACCACCCCGGCCCTGTGACAAAATTTTTGAGATTTTTGAACCACCCCAGCCCTGGACAAAATTTTGAGATTTTTGAACCACCCCGGCCCTGTGACAAAATTTTGAGATTTTTGGACCACCCCGGCCCTGCAACAAAATTTTGAGATTTTTGAACCACCCCAGCCCTGGACAAAATTTTGAGATTTTTGAACCACCCCGGCCCTGTGACAAAATTTTGAGATTTTTGGACCACCCTGGCCCTGTGACAAAATTTTGAGATTTTTGGACCACCCCAGCCCTGCCACAAAATTTTTAGATTTTTGAACCACCCCGGCCCTGTGACAAAATTTTTAGATTTTTGAACCACCCCGGCCCTGTGACAAAATTTTTAGATTTTTGAACCACCCCGGCCCTGGAAAATATTTTGAGATTTTTGAACCACCCCGGCCCTGTGACAAAATTTTGAGATTTTTGGACCACCCCGGCCCTGGAAAAAATTTTGAGATTTTTGAACCACCCCGGCCCTGGACAAAATTTTGAGATTTTTGAACCACCCCGGCCCTGTGACAAAATTTTGAGATTTTTGGACCACCCCGGCCCTGCAACAAAATTTTGAGATTTTTGAACCACCCCGGCCCTGTGACAAAATTTTGAGATTTTTGGACCACCCCGGCCCTGGAAAATATTTTGAGATTTTTGAACCACCCCGGCCCTCTGACAAAATTTTGAGATTTTTGGACCACCCCGGCCCTGCAACAAAATTTTTAGATTTTTGAACCACCCCGGCCCTGTGACAAAATTTTTAGATTTTTGGACCACCCCGGCCCTGGAAAATATTTTGAGATTTTTGAACCACCCCGGCCCTGTGACAAAATTTTGAGATTTTTGGACCACCCCGGCCCTGCAACAAAATTTTGAGATTTTTGAACCACCCCAGCCCTGGACAAAATTTTGAGATTTTTGAACCACCCCGGCCCTGTGACAAAATTTTGAGATTTTTGGACCACCCCGGCCCTGCAACAAAATTTTGAGATTTTTGAACCACCCCGGCCCTGGACAAAATTTTGAGATTTTTGGACCACCCCGGCCCTGTGACAAAATTTTGAGATTTTTTTAACCACCCCGGCCCTGTGACAAAATTTTGAGATTTTTGGACCACCCCGGCCCTGCAAGAAAATTTTTAGATTTTTGAACCACCCCGGCCCTGGACAAAATTTTGAGATTTTTGAACCACCCCAGCCCTGTTACAAAATTTTGAGATTTTTGAACCACCCCGGCCCTGCGACAAAATTTTGAGATTTTTGAACCACCCCGGCCCTGTGACAAAATTTTGAGATTTTTGAACCACCCCGGCCCTGTGACAAAATTTTGAGATTTTTGGACCACCCCGGCCCTGCAACAAAATTTTGAGATTTTTGAACCACCCCGGCCCTGGACAAAATTTTGAGATTTTTGAACCACCCCGGCCCTGTGACAAAATTTTGAGATTTTTGGACCACCCCGGCCCTGCAACAAAATTTTGAGATTTTTGGACCACCCCAGCCCTGCCACAAAATTTTTAGATTTTTGAACCACCCCGGCCCTGTGACAAAATTTTTAGATTTTTGAACCACCCCGGCCCTGTGACAAAATTTTTAGATTTTTGAACCACCCCGGCCCTGCAACAAAATTTTTAGATTTTTGAACCACCCCGGCCCTGGACAAAATTTTGAGATTTTTGAACCACCCTGGCCCTGTCACAAAATTTTTAGATTTTTGAACCACCCCAGCCCTGGACAAAATTTTGAGATTTTTGAACCACCCCGGCCCTGTGACAAAATTTTGAGATTTTTTAACCACCCCGGCCCTGTGACAAAATTTTGAGATTTTTGGACAACCCCGGCCCTGCAAGAAAATTTTTAGATTTTTGAACCACCCCGGCCCTGGACAAAATTTTGAGATTTTTGAACCACCCCAGCCCTGTTACAAAATTTTGAGATTTTTTGAACCACCCCGGCCCTGCGACAAAATTTTGAGATTTTTGAACCACCCCGGCCCTGGACAAAATTTTGAGATTTTTGGACAACCCCGGCCCTGCAAGAAAATTTTGAGATTTTTGAACCACCCCGGCCCTGCGAGAAAATGTTGAGATTTTTGGACAACCTCAGCCCTGTTACAAAATTTTGAGATTTTTTAAACCACTCCGGCCCTGCGACAAAATTTTGAGATTTTTGAACCACCCCGGCCCTGCAACAAAATTTTGAGATTTTTGGACCACCCCGGCCCTGGAAAATATTTTGAGATTTTTGAACCACCCCGGCCCTCTGACAAAATTTTGAGATTTTTGGACCACCCCGGCCCTGCAACAAAATTTTTAGATTTTTGAACCACCCCGGCCCTGTGACAAAATTTTTAGATTTTTGGACCACCCCGGCCCTGGAAAATATTTTGAGATTTTTGAACCACCCCGGCCCTGTGACAAAATTTTGAGATTTTTGGACCACCCCGGCCCTGCGACAAAATTTTGAGATTTTTGAACCACCCCAGCCCTGGACAAAATTTTGAGATTTTTGAACCACCCCGGCCCTGTGACAAAATTTTGAGATTTTTGGACCACCCTGGCCCTGCAACAAAATTTTGAGATTTTTGAACCACCCCGGCCCTGGACAAAATTTTGAGATTTTTGAACCACCCCGGCCCTGTGACAAAATTTTGAGATTTTTGGACCACCGCGGCCCTGTGACAAAATTTTGAGATTTTTGGACCACCCCGGCCCTGGACAAAATTTTGAGATTTTTGAACCACCCCGGCCCTGTCACAAAATTTTTAGATTTTTGAACCACCCCGGCCCTGTGACAAAATTTTTAGATTTTTGAACCACCCCGGCCCTGTGACAAAATTTGAAGATTTTTGGACAACCTCAGCCCTGTTACAAAATTTTGAGATTTTTGAACCACCCCGGCCCTGTGACAAAATTTTGAGATTTTTGGACCACCCCAGCCCTGCCACAAAATTTTTACATTTTTGAACCACCCCGGCCCTGTGACAAAATTTTTAGATTTTTGAACCACCCCGGCCCTGCAACAAAATTTTTAGATTTTTGAACCACCCCGGCCCTGGACAAAATTTTGAGATTTTTGGACAACCCCGGCCCTGCGAGAAAATTTTGAGATTTTTGAACCACCCCGGCCCTGTGACAAAATTTTAAGATTTTTGGACCACCCCGGCCCTGTCACAAAATTTTTAGATTTTTGAACCACCCCAGCCCTGGACAAAATTTTGAGATTTTTGAACCACCCCGGCCCTGTGACAAAATTTTGAGATTTTTGGACCACCCCGGCCCTGCAACAAAATTTTGAGATTTTTGAACCACCCCAGCCCTGGACAAAATTTTGAGATTTTTGAACCACCCCGGCCCTGTGACAAAATTTTGAGATTTTTGGACCACCCCGGCCCTGTGACAAAATTTTGAGATTTTTGGACCACCCCAGCCCTGCCACAAAATTTTTAGATTTTTGAACCACCCCGGCCCTGTGACAAAATTTTTAGATTTTTGAACCACCCCGGCCCTGTGACAAAATTTTTAGATTTTTGGACCACCCCGGCCCTGGAAAATATTTTGAGATTTTTGAACCACCCCGGCCCTGTGACAAAATTTTGAGATTTTTGGACCACCCCGGCCCTGCAACAAAATTTTGAGATTTTTGAACCACCCCAGCCCTGGACAAAATTTTGAGATTTTTGAACCACCCCGGCCCTGTGACAAAATTTTGAGATTTTTGGACCACCCCGGCCCTGCAACAAAATTTTGAGATTTTTGAACCACCCCGGCCCTGGAAAATATTTTGAGATTTTTGGACCACCCCGGCCCTGGAAAATATTTTGAGATTTTTGAACCACCCCGGCCCTCTGACAAAATTTTGAGATTTTTGGACCACCCCGGCCCTGCAACAAAATTTTTAGATTTTTGAACCACCCCGGCCCTGTGACAAAATTTTTAGATTTTTGGACCACCCCAGCCCTGGAAAATATTTTGAGATTTTTGAACCACCCCGGCCCTGTGACAAAATTTTGAGATTTTTGGACCACCCCGGCCCTGCAACAAAATTTTGAGATTTTTGAACCACCCCAGCCCTGGACAAAATTTTGAGATTTTTGAACCACCCCGGCCCTGTGACAAAATTTTGAGATTTTTGGACCACCCCGGCCCTGCAACAAAATTTTGAGATTTTTGAACCACCCCAGCCCTGGACAAAATTTTGAGATTTTTGAACCACCCCGGCCCTGTGACAAAATTTTGAGATTTTTTAACCACCCCGGCCCTGTGACAAAATTTTGAGATTTTTGGACAACCCCGGCCCTGCAAGAAAATTTTTAGATTTTTGAACCACCCCGGCCCTGGACAAAATTTTGAGATTTTTGAACCACCCCAGCCCTGTTACAAAATTTTGAGATTTTTTGAACCACCCCGGCCCTGCGACAAAATTTTGAGATTTTTGGACCACCCCGGCCCTGTGACAAAATTTTGAGATTTTTGGACCACCCCGGCCCTGCAACAAAATTTTGAGATTTTTGGACCACCCCAGCCCTGCCACAAAATTTTTAGATTTTTGAACCACCCCGGCCCTGTGACAAAATTTTTAGATTTTTGAACCACCCCGGCCCTGTGACAAAATTTTTAG
This sequence comes from Paragorgia papillata, assembly GCA_035771165.1. Classification (NCBI taxonomy): domain Eukaryota; kingdom Metazoa; phylum Cnidaria; class Anthozoa; order Scleralcyonacea; family Coralliidae; genus Paragorgia; species Paragorgia papillata. The sequence goes on from JAWNZC010000096.1 coordinate 884,214, forward strand.
ATTTTTGAACCACCCCGGCCCTGCAACAAAATTTTTAGATTTTTGAACCACCCCGGCCCTGGACAAAATTTTGAGATTTTTGAACCACCCTGGCCCTGTCACAAAATTTTTAGATTTTTGAACCACCCCGGCCCTGTGACAAAATTTTGAGATTTTTGAACCACCCCGGCCCTGTGACAAAATTTTGAGATTTTTGGAACCACCCCGGCCCTGTGACAAAATTTTGAGATTTTTGAACCACCCCGGCCCTGTGACAAAATTTTGAGATTTTTGAACCAACCCGGCCCTGCAACAAAATTTTTAGATTTTTGAACCACCCCGGCCCTGTGACAAAATTTTGAGATTTTTGAACCACCCCGGCCCTGTGACAAAATTTTTAGATTTTTGAACCACCCCGGCCCTGGACAAATATTTTGAGATTTTTGAACCACCCCGGCCCTGGACAAAATTTTGAGATTTTTGAACCACCCCGGCCCTGTGACAAAATTTTGAGATTTTTGGACCACCCCGGCCCTGTGACAAAATTTTGAGATTTTTGAACCACCCCGGCCCTGTGACAAAATTTTGAGATTTTTGAACCAACCCGGCCCTGCAACAAAATTTTTAGATTTTTGAACCACCCCGGCCCTGTGACAAAATATTTAGATTTTTGAACCACCCCGGCCCTGTGACAAAATTTTGAGATTTTTGAACCACCCCGGCCCTGTGACAAAATTTTTAGATTTTTGAACCACCCCAGCCCTGGACAAAATTTTGAGATTTTTGGACCACCTCAGCCCTGTTACAAAATTTTGAGATTTTTGAACCACCCCGGCCCTGTGACAAAATTTTGAGATTTTTGAACCACCCCGGCCCTGTGACAAAATTTTGAGATTTTTGAACCAACCCGGCCCTGCAACAAAATTTTTAGATTTTTGAACCACCCCGGCCCTGTGACAAAATTTTTAGATTTTTGAACCACCCCTGCCCTGTGACAAAATTTTTAGATTTTTGAACCACCCCGGCCCTGCAACAAAATTTGAAGATTTTTGGACAACCTCAGCCCTGTTACAAAATTTTGAGATTTTTGAACCACCCCGGCCCTGTGACAAAATTTTGAGATTTTTGAACCACCCCGGCCCTGTGACAAAATTTGAAGATTTTTGGACAACCTCAGCCCTGTTACAAAATTTTGAGATTTTTGAACCACCCCAGCCCTGGACAAAATTTTGAGATTTTTGAACCACCCCGGCCCTGTGACAAAATTTTGAGATTTTTGGACCACCCCGGGCCTGCAAGAAAATTTTTAGATTTTTGAACCACCCCGGCCCTGGACAAAATTTTGAGATTTTTGAACCACCCCGGCCCTGTCACAAAATTTTTAGATTTTTGAACCACCCCGGCCCTGGAAAATATTTTGAGATTTTTGAACCACCCCGGCCCTGGACAAAATTTTGAGATTTTTGGACAACCCCGGCCCTGCGAGAAAATTTTGAGATTTTTGAACCACCCCGGCCCTGTGACAAACTTTTAAGATTTTTGGACAACCTCAGCCCTGTTAGAAAATTTTGAGATTTTTTGAACCACCCCGGCCCTGCGACAAAATTTTGAGATTTTTGAACCACCCCGGCCCTGCCACAAAATTTTGAGATTTTTGGACCACCCCGGCCCTGGAAAATATTTTGAGATTTTTGAACCACCCCGGCCCTGTGACAAAATTTTGAGATTTTTGGACCACCCCGGCCCTGTGACAAAATTTTTAGATTTTTGAACCACCCCGGCCCTGTGACAAAATTTTTAGATTTTTGAACCACCCCGGCCCTGTGACAAAATTTGAAGATTTTTGGACAACCTCAGCCCTGTTACAAAATTTTGAGATTTTTGAACCACGCCGGCCCTGTGACAAAATTTTTAGATTTTTGAACCACCCCGGCCCTGTGACAAAATTTTTAGATTTTTGGACCACCCCGGCCCTGTGACAAAATTTTTAGATTTTTGAACCACCCCAGCCCTTGACAAAATTTTGAGATTTTTGACAACCTCAGCCCTGTTACAAAATTTTGAGATTTTTGAACCACCCGGCCCTGTGACAAAATTTTGAGATTTTTGGACCACCCCGGCCCTGCAACAAAATTTTTAGATTTTTGAACCACCCCGGCCCTGGACAAAATTTTGAGATTTTTGAACCCCCGGCCCTGTGACAAAATTTTTAGATTTTTGAACCACCCCGGCCCTGGAAAATATTTTGAGATTTTTGAACCACCCCGGCCCTGGACAAAATTTTGAGATTTTTGGACAACCCCGGCCCTGTGACAAAATTTTGAGATTTTTGGACCACGCCGGCCCTGTGACAAAATTTTGAGATTTTTGGACCACCCCGGCCCTGCAACAAAATTTTTAGATTTTTGAACCACCCCGGCCCTGGACAAAATTTTGAGATTTTTGAACCACCCCGGCCCTGTTACAAAATTTTTAGATTTTTGAACCACCCCGGCCCTGTGACAAAATTTTGAGATTTTTGAACCACCCCGGCCCTGTGACAAAATTTTGAGATTTTTTAACCACCCCGGCCCTGCAACAAAATTTTGAGATTTTTGGACCACCCCGGCCCTGGAAAATATTTTGAGATTTTTGAACCACCCCGGCCCTGTGACAAAATTTTGAGATTTTTGGACCACCCCGGCCCTGCAACAAAATTTTTAGATTTTTGAACCACCCCGGCCCTGCTACAAAATTTTGAGATTTTTGGACCACCCCGGCCCTGTGACAAAATTTTGAGATTTTTGGACCACCCCGGCCCTGCCAAAAAATTTTGAGATTTTTGAACCACCCCGCCCTGTGACAAAATTTTAGATTTTTGAACCACCCCGGCCCTGGACAAAATTTTGAGATTTTTGAACCACCCCGGCCCTGTGACAAAATTTTGAGATTTTTAACCACCCCGGCCCTGCATAAAAATTTTGAGATTTTTGAACCACCCCGGCCCTGGACAAAATTTTGAGATTTTTGAACCACCCCGGCCCTGTGACAAAATTTTGAGATTTTTGGACCACCCCGGCCCTGCAACAAAATTTTTAGATTTTTGAACCACCCCGGCCTGTGACAAAATTTTGAGATTTTTGAACCACCCCGGCCCTGTGACAAAATTTTGAGATTTTTGGACCACCCCGGCCCTGCTACAAAATTTTTAGATTTTTGAACCACCCCGGCCCTGCAACAAAATTTTTAGATTTTTGAACCACCCCGGCCCTGGACAAAATTTTGAGATTTTTGAACCACCCCGGCCCTGTGACAAAATTTTGAGATTTTTGAACCACCCCGGCCCTGGAAAATATTTTGAGATTTTTGAACCACCCCGGCCCTGGACAAAATTTTGAGATTTTTGAACCACCCCGGCCCTGTGACAAAATTTTGAGATTTTTGGACCACCCCGGCCCTGCAACAAAATTTTTAGATTTTTGAACCACCCCGGCCCTGGACAAAATTTTGAGATTTTTGAACCACCCCAGCCCTGTTACAAAATTTTTAGATTTTTGAACCACCCCAGCCCTGTGACAAAATTTTGAGATTTTTGGACCACCCCGGCCCTGCAACAAAATTTTTAGATTTTTGAACCACCCCGGCCCTGTGACAAAATTTTGAGATTTTTGGACCACCCCAGCCCTGCCACAAAATTTTTAGATTTTTGAACCACCCCGGCCCTGTGACAAAATTTTTAGATTTTTGAACCACCCCGGCCCTGTGACAAAATTTTGAGATTTTTGGACCACCCGGCCCTGGAAAATATTTGAGATTTTTGAACCACCCCGGCCCTGTGACAAAATTTTGAGATTTTTGAACCACCCCGGCCCTGCGACAAAATTTTGAGATTTTTGGACCACCCCGGCCCTGTGACAAAATTTTGAGATTTTTGAACCACCCCGGCCCTGCAACAAAATTTTGAGATTTTTGAACCACCCCGGCCCTGTGACAAAATTTTGAGATTTTTGAACCACCCCGGCCCTGCGACAAAATTTTGAGATTTTTGGACCACCCCGGCCCTGCAACAAAATTTTGAGATTTTTGAACCACCCCGGCCCTGTGACAAAATTTTGAGATTTTTGAACCACCCCGGCCCTGGAAAATATTTTGAGATTTTTGAACCACCCCGGCCCTGTGACAAAATTTTGAGATTTTTGAACCACCCCGGCCCTGTGACAAAATTTTGAGATTTTTGGACCACCCCGGCCCTGCAACAAAATTTTGAGATTTTTGAACCACCCCGGCCCTGGACAAAATTTTGAGATTTTTGAACCACCCCGGCCCTGTGACAAAATTTTGAGATTTTTGGACCACCCCGGCCCTGCAACAAAATTTTGAGATTTTTGAACCACCCCGGCCCTGGACAAAATTTTGAGATTTTTGAACCACCCCGGCCCTGTGACAAAATTTTGAGATTTTTGGACCACCCCGGCCCTGCACAAAATTTTGAGATTTTTGAACCACCCCGGCCCTGGACAAAATTTTGAGATTTTTGGACCACCCGGCCCTGACAAAATTTTGAGATTTTTGAACCACCCCGGCCCTGCAAAAATATTTTGAGATTTTTGAACCACCCCGGCCCTGGACAAAATTTTGAGATTTTTGAACCACCCCGGCCCTGTGACAAAATTTTTAGATTTTTGAACCACCCCGGCCCTGTGACAAAATTTTTAGATTTTTGAACCACCCCGGCCCTGTGACAAAATTTTGAGATTTTTGGAACCAACCTCGGCCCTGTTACAAAATTTTGAGATTTTTGAACCACCCCGGCCCTGTGACAAAATTTTTGAGATTTTTGGACCACCCGGCCCTGCAACAAAATTTTTAGATTTTTGGACCACCCCGGCCCTGGAAAATATTTTGAGATTTTTGAACCACCCCGGCCCTGTGACAAAATTTTGAGATTTTTGGACCACCCCGGCCCTGCAACAAAATTTTTAGATTTTTGGACCACCCCGGCCCTGGAAAAATTTTGAGATTTTTGAACCACCCCGGCCCTGTGACAAAATTTTGAGATTTTTGGACCACCCCGGCCCTGCAACAAAATTTTGAGATTTTTGAACCACCCCGGCCCTGTGACAAAATTTTGAGATTTTTGAACCACCCCGGCCCTGCAACAAAATTTTTAGATTTTTGAACCACCCCCGGCCCTGGACAAAATTTTGAGATTTTTGAACCACCCCGGCCCTGTCAGAAAATTTTTAGATTTTTGAACCACCCCGGCCCTGGAAAATATTTTGAGATTTTTGAACCACCCCGGCCCTGGACAAAATTTTGAGATTTTTGGACAACCCCGGCCCTGCGACAAAATTTTGAGATTTTTGGACCACCCCGGCCCTGCAACAAAATTTTGAGATTTTTGAACCACCCCGGCCCTGGACAAAATTTTGAGATTTTTGAACCACCCCGGCCCTGTGACAAAATTTTGAGATTTTTGGACCACCCCAGCCCTGCCACAAAATTTTTAGATTTTTGAACCACCCCGGCCCTGTGACAAAATTTTAGATTTTTGAACCACCCCGGCCCTGTGACAAAATTTTTAGATTTTTGGACCACCCCGGCCCTGGAAAAATATTTTGAGATTTTTGAACCACCCCGGCCCTGTGACAAAATTTTGAGATTTTTGAACCACCCCGGCCCTGTGACAAAATTTTGAGATTTTTGGACCACCCCGGCCCTGCAACAAAATTTTGAGATTTTTGAACCACCCCAGCCCTGGACAAAATTTTGAGATTTTTGAACCACCCCGGCCCTGTGACAAAATTTTTGAGATTTTTGAACCACCCTGGCCCTGTGACAAAATTTTGAGATTTTTGGACCACCCCAGCCCTGCCACAAAATTTTTACATTTTTGAACCACCCCGGCCCTGTGACAAAATTTTTAGATTTTTGAACCACCCCGGCCCTGTGACAAAATTTTAGATTTTTGGACCACCCCAGCCCTGGAAAATATTTTGAGATTTTTGAACCAACCCGGCCCTGTGACAAAATTTTGAGATTTTTGGACCACCCCGGCCCTGCAACAAAATTTTGAGATTTTTGAACCACCCTGGCCCTGGACAAAATTTTGAGATTTTTGGACCACCCCGGCCCTGTGACAAAATTTTGAGATTTTTGGACCACCCCGGCCATGCGACAAAATTTTGAGATTTTTGAACCACCCTGGCCCTGGCCAAAATTTTGAGATTTTTGAACCACCCGGCCCTGTACAAAATTTTGAGATTTTTGGACCACCCCGGCCCTATGACAAAATTTTGAGATTTTTGGACCACCCCGGCCATGCGACAAAATTTTGAGATTTTTGAACCACCCCGGCCCTGGACAAAATTTTGAGATTTTTGAACCACCCCGGCCCTGGGACAAAATTTTGAGATTTTTGGACCACCCCGGCCCTGCAACAAAATTTTGAGATTTTTGAACCACCCCAGCCCTGGACAAAATTTTGAGATTTTTGAACCACCCCGGCCCTGTGACAAAATTTTGAGATTTTTGGACCACCCTGGCCCTGTGACAAAATTTTGAGATTTTTGGACCACCCCGGCCCTGCCACAAAATTTTTAGATTTTTGAACCACCCCGGCCCTATGACAAAATTTTGAGATTTTTGAACCACCCCGGCCCTGTGACAAAATTTTTGAGATTTTTGGACCACCCCGGCCCTGGAAAATATTTTGAGATTTTTGAACCACCCCGGCCCTGTGACAAAATTTTGAGATTTTTGGACCACCCCGGCCCTGTGCAACAAAATTTTGAGATTTTTGAACCACCCCGGCCCTGTGACAAAATTTTGAGATTTTTGAACCACCCCGGCCCTGTGACAAAATTTTGAGATTTTTGAACCACCCCGGCCCTGTGACAAAATTTTTGAGATTTTTGAACCACCCCGGCCCTGTGACAAAATTTTGAGATTTTTGGAACCACCCCGGCCCTGTGACAAAATTTTGAGATTTTTGGACCACCCAGCCCTGCCACAAAATTTTTAGATTTTTGAACCACCCCGGCCCTGTGACAAAATTTTTAGATTTTTGAACCACCCCGGCCCTGTGACAAAATTTTTAGATTTTTGAACCACCCCGGCCCTGGACAAAATTTTGAGATTTTTGAACCACCCTGGCCCTGTCACAAAATTTTTAGATTTTTGAACCACCCCGGCCCTGGAAAATATTTTGAGATTTTTGAACCACCCCGGCCCTGGACAAAATTTTGAGATTTTTGGACAACCCCGGCCCTGCGAGACAAAATTTTGAGATTTTTGAACCACCCCGGCCCTGGACAAAATTTTGAGATTTTTGAACCACCCCGGCCCTGTCACAAAATTTTTAGATTTTTGAACCACCCCGGCCCTGTGACAAAATTTGAAGATTTTTGAACCACCCCGGCCCTGTGACAAAATTTGAAGATTTTTGGACAACCTCAGCCCTGTTACAAAATTTTGAGATTTTTGAACCACCCCGGCCCTGGACAAAATTTTGAGATTTTTGGACAACCCCGGCCCTGCGAGAAAATTTTGAGATTTTTGAACCACCCCGGCCCTGTGACAAAATTTTAAGATTTTTGGACCACCCCGGCCCTGTCACAAAATTTTTAGATTTTTGAACCACCCCAGCCCTGGACAAAATTTTGAGATTTTTGAACCACCCCGGCCCTGTGACAAAATTTTGAGATTTTTGGACCACCCCGGCCCTGCAACAAAATTTTGAGATTTTTGAACCACCCCAGCCCTGTGACAAAATTTTGAGATTTTTGAACCACCCCGGCCCTGTGACAAAAATTTTGAGATTTTTGGACCACCCCGGCCCTGTGACAAAATTTTGAGATTTTTGGACCACCCCAGCCCTGCCACAAAATTTTTAGATTTTTGAACCACCCCGGCCCTGTGACAAAATTTTGAGATTTTTGGACCACCCTGGCCCTGTGACAAAATTTTGAGATTTTTTGAACCACCCCGGCCCTGGACAAAATTTTGAGATTTTTGAACCACCCCGGCCCTGTGACAAAATTTTGAGATTTTTGACCACCCCGGCCCTGCAACAAAATTTTGAGATTTTTGAACCACCCCAGCCCTGGACAAAATTTTGAGATTTTTGAACCACCCCGGCCCTGTGACAAAATTTTGAGATTTTTGGACCACCCGGCCCTGTGACAAAATTTTGAGATTTTTGGAACCACCCCAGCCCTGCCACAAAATTTTAGATTTTTGAACCACCCCGGCCCTGTGACAAAATTTTGAGATTTTTGAACCACCCCGGCCCTGTGACAAAATTTTTAGATTTTTGAACCACCCCGGCCCTGGACAAAATTTTGAGATTTTTGAACCACCCCGGCCCTGTGACAAAATTTTGAGATTTTTGGACCACCCCGGCCCTGCAACAAAATTTTGAGATTTTTGAACCACCCCGGCCCTGTGACAAAATTTTGAGATTTTTGGACCACCCTGGCCCTGTGACAAAATTTTGAGATTTTTGGACCACCCCAGCCCTGCCACAAAATTTTTAGATTTTTGAAACCACCCCGGCCCTGTGACAAAATTTTTAGATTTTTGAACCACCCCGGCCCTGTGACAAAATTTTTAGATTTTTGAACCACCCCGGCCCTGGAAAATATTTTGAGATTTTTGAACCACCCCGGCCCTGTGACAAAATTTTGAGATTTTTGAACCACCCCGGCCCTGTGACAAAATTTTGAGATTTTTGGACCACCCCGGCCCTGGACAAAATTTTGAGATTTTTGAACCACCCCGGCCCTGGACAAAATTTTGAGATTTTTGAACCACCCCGGCCCTGTGACAAAATTTTGAGATTTTTGGACCACCCCGGCCCTGTGACAAAATTTTGAGATTTTTGGACCACCCCAGCCCTGCCACAAAATTTTTAGATTTTTGAACCACCCCGGCCCTGTGACAAAATTTTTAGATTTTTGAACCACCCCGGCCCTGTGACAAAATTTTTAGATTTTTGGAACCACCCCAGCCCTGGAAAAATTTTGAGATTTTTGAACCACCCCGGCCCTGTGACAAAATTTTGAGATTTTTGAACCACCCCGGCCCTGCAACAAAATTTTGAGATTTTTGAACCACCCCGGCCCTGGACAAAATTTTGAGATTTTTGAACCACCCCGGCCCTGTGACAAAATTTTGAGATTTTTGAACCACCCCGGCCCTGGACAAAATTTTGAGATTTTTGAACCACCCCGGCCCTGTGACAAAATTTTGAGATTTTTGAACCACCCCGGCCCTGTGACAAAATTTTGAGATTTTTTGGACCACCCCGGCCCTGTGACAAAAATTTTGAGATTTTTGAACCACCCCGGCCCTGTGACAAAATTTTGAGATTTTTGAACCACCCCGGCCCTGTGACAAAATTTTTAGATTTTTGAACCACCCCGGCCCTGTGACAAAATTTTGAGATTTTTGAACCACCCTGGCCCTGTCACAAAATTTTTAGATTTTTGAACCACCCCGGCCCTGGAAAAATTTTGAGATTTTTGAACCACCCCGGCCCTGGACAAAATTTTGAGATTTTTGACAACCCCGGCCCTGCGAGAAAATTTTGAGATTTTTGAACCACCCCGGCCCTGAGACAAAATTTTGAGATTTTTGAACCACCCCGGCCCTGTCACAAAATTTTGAGATTTTTGAACCACCCCGGCCCTGTGACAAAATTTTGAGATTTTTGAACCACCCCGGCCCTGTGACAAAATTTTGAGATTTTTGGACAACCCCGGCCCTGTAACAAAATTTTGAGATTTTTGAACCACCCCGGCCCTGTGACAAAATTTTGAGATTTTTGAACCACCCCGGCCCTGCAACAAAATTTTTAGATTTTTGAACCACCCCGGCCCTGGACAAATATTTTGAGATTTTTGAACCACCCCGGCCCTGTGACAAAATTTTGAGATTTTTGGACCACCCCGGCCCTGCAACAAAATTTTTAGATTTTTGAACCACCCCGGCCCTGGAAAAAAATTTTGAGATTTTTGAACCACCCCGGCCCTGTGACAAAATTTTGAGATTTTTGGACCACCCCGGCCCTGCAACAAAATTTTGAGATTTTTGAACCACCCCGGCCCTGTGACAAAATTTTGAGATTTTTGAACCACCCCGGCCCTGTGACAAAATTTTGAGATTTTTGGAACCACCCCGGCCCTGGACAAATATTTTGAGATTTTTGAACCACCCCGGCCCTGTGACAAAATTTTGAGATTTTTGGACCACCCCGGCCCTGCAACAAAATTTTGAGATTTTTGAACCACCCCGGCCCTGTGACAAAATTTTGAGATTTTTGAACCACCCCGGCCCTGTGACAAAATTTTGAGATTTTTGGACCACCCCGGCCCTGCAACAAAATTTTAAGATTTTTGAACCACCCCAGCCCTGTGACAAAATTTTGAGATTTTTGAACCACCCCGGCCCTGCCACAAAATTTTTAGATTTTTGAACCACCCCGGCCCTGTGACAAAATTTTTAGATTTTTGAACCACCCCGGCCCTGTGACAAAATTTTTAGATTTTTGAACCACCCCGGCCCTGCAACAAAATTTTTAGATTTTTGAACCACCCCGGCCCTGGACAAAATTTTGAGATTTTTGAACCACCCTGGCCCTGTCACAAAATTTTTAGATTTTTGAACCACCCGGCCCTTGAAAAATATTTTGAGATTTTTGAACCACCCCGGCCCTGGACAAAATTTTGAGATTTTTGGACAACCCCGGCCCTGCGAGAAAATTTTGAGATTTTTGAACCACCCCGGCCCTGTGACAAAATTTTGAGATTTTTGGACCACCCCGGCCCTGTGACAAAATTTTTAGATTTTTGAACCACCCCGGCCCTGTGACAAAATTTGAAGATTTTTGAACCACCCCCGGCCTGTGACAAAATTTGAAGATTTTTGGACAACCTCAGCCCTGTTACAAAATTTTGGGATTTTTTAACCACCCCGGCCCTGTGACAAAATTTTGAGATTTTTGGACCACGCCGGCCCTGCAACAAAATTTTTAGATTTTTGAACCACCCCGGCCCTGGAAAATATTTTGAGATTTTTGAACCACCCCGGCCCTGTGACAAAATTTTGAGATTTTTGGAACCACCCCGGCCCTGCAACAAAATTTTGAGATTTTTGGACCACCCCGGCCCTGGACAAAATTTTGAGATTTTTGAACCACCCCGGCCCTGTGACAAAATTTTGAGATTTTTGAACCACCCCGGCCCTGCAACAAAATTTTGAGATTTTTGAACCACCCCGGCCCTGTGACAAAATTTTTAGATTTTTGAACCACCCCGGCCCTGCAACAAAATTTTTAGATTTTTGAACCACCCCGGCCCTGGACAAAATTTTGAGATTTTTGGACAACCCCGGCCCTGCGACAAAATTTTGAGATTTTTGAACCACCCCGGCCCTGTGACAAAATTTTGAGATTTTTGGACCACCCCGGCCCTGTGACAAAATTTTGAGATTTTTGAACCACCCCGGCCCTGGACAAAATTTTGAGATTTTTGAACCACCCCGGCCCTGTGACAAAATTTTGAGATTTTTGGACCACCCCGGCCCTGTGACAAAATTTTGAGATTTTTGAACCACCCCAGCCCTGTGACAAAATTTTGAGATTTTTGAACCACCCCGGCCCTGTGACAAAATTTTGAGATTTTTGAACCACCCCGGCCCTGTGACAAAATTTTGAGATTTTTGGACCACCCCGGCCCTGCCACAAAATTTTTAGATTTTTGAACCACCCCGGCCCTGTGACAAAATTTTTAGATTTTTGAACCACCCCGGCCCTGTGACAAAATTTTAGATTTTTGGACCACCCCGGCCCTGGAAAATATTTTGAGATTTTTGAACCACCCCGGCCCTGTGACAAAATTTTGAGATTTTTGGACCACCCCGGCCCTGCAACAAAATTTTGAGATTTTTGAACCACCCCAGCCCTGTGACAAAATTTTGAGATTTTTGAACCACCCCGGCCCTGTGACAAAATTTTGAGATTTTTGAACCACCCCGGCCCTGTGACAAAATTTTGAGATTTTTGAACCACCCCGGCCCTGAGACAAAATTTGAGATTTTTGGACCACCCGGCCCTGGAAAATATTTTGAGATTTTTGAACCACCCCGGCCCTGTGACAAAATTTTTGAGATTTTTGAACCACCCCGGCCCTGTGACAAAATTTTAGATTTTTGAACCACCCCGGCCCTGTGACAAAATTTTTAGATTTTTTGAACCACCCCGGCCCTGGAAAATATTTTGAGATTTTTGAACCACCCCGGCCCTGTGACAAAATTTTGAGATTTTTGGACCACCCCGGCCCTGCAACAAAATTTTGAGATTTTTGAACCACCCCGCCCTGGACAAAATTTTGAGATTTTTGAACCACCCCGGCCCTGTGACAAAATTTTGAGATTTTTGGACCACCCCGGCCCTGCAACAAAATTTTGAGATTTTTGAACCACCCCGGCCCTGGACAAATATTTTGAGATTTTTGGACCACCCCGGCCCTGGAAAAATTTTGAGATTTTTGAACCACCCCGGCCCTGTGACAAAATTTTGAGATTTTTGGACCACCCCGGCCCTGCAACAAAATTTTTAGATTTTTGAACCACCCCGGCCCTGTGACAAAATTTTAGATTTTTGAACCACCCCAGCCCTGGAAAATATTTTGAGATTTTTGAACCACCCCGGCCCTGTGACAAAATTTTGAGATTTTTGGACCACCCCGGCCCTGCAACAAAATTTTGAGATTTTTGAACCACCCCAGCCCTGGACAAAATTTTGAGATTTTTGACCACCCCGGCCCTGTGACAAAATTTTGAGATTTTTGGACCACCCCGGCCCTGCAACAAAATTTTGAGATTTTTGAACCACCCCGGCCCTGTGACAAAATTTTGAGATTTTTGAACCACCCCGGCCCTGTGACAAAATTTTGAGATTTTTGAACCACCCCGGCCCTGTGACAAAATTTTGAGATTTTTGGACCACCCCGGCCCTGGACAAAATTTTTAGATTTTTGAACCACCCCGGCCCTGGACAAAATTTTGAGATTTTTGAACCACCCCGGCCCTGTGACAAAATTTTGAGATTTTTTGAACCACCCCGGCCCTGCGACAAAATTTTGAGATTTTTGAACCACCCCGGCCCTGTGACAAAATTTTGAGATTTTTGGACCACCCCGGCCCTGTGACAAAATTTTGAGATTTTTGAACCACCCCCGGCCCTGCACAAAATTTTGAGATTTTTGAACCACCCCAGCCCTGGACAAAATTTTGAGATTTTTGAACCACCCCGGCCCTGTGACAAAATTTTGAGATTTTTGGACCACCCCGGCCCTGTGACAAAATTTTGAGATTTTTGGACCACCCCAGCCCTGCCACAAAATTTTTAGATTTTTGAACCACCCCGGCCCTGTGACAAAATTTTTAGATTTTTGAACCACCCCGGCCCTGTGACAAAATTTTTAGATTTTTGAACCACCCCGGCCCTGCAACAAAATTTTTAGATTTTTGAACCACCCCGGCCCTGGACAAAATTTTGAGATTTTTGAACCACCCGCCCTGTGACAAAATTTTGAGATTTTTGAACCACCCCAGGCCCTGGACAAAATTTTGAGATTTTTGAACCACCCCGGCCCTGTGACAAAATTTTGAGATTTTTTAACCACCCCGGCCCTGTGACAAAATTTTGAGATTTTTGGACAACCCCGGCCCTGCAAGAAAATTTTTAGATTTTTGAACCACCCCGGCCCTGGACAAAATTTTGAGATTTTTGAACCACCCCGGCCCTGTCACAAAATTTTGAGATTTTTGAACCACCCCGGCCCTGCGACAAAATTTTGAGATTTTTGAACCACCCCGGCCCTGGACAAAATTTTGAGATTTTTGGACAACCCCGGCCCTGCAAGAAAATTTTGAGATTTTTGAACCACCCCGGCCCTGCGAGAAAATGTTGAGATTTTTGGACAACCTCAGCCCTGTTACAAAAATTTTGAGATTTTTTGAACCACCCCGGCCCTGTGACAAAATTTTGAGATTTTTTGAACCACCCCGGCCCTGTGACAAAATTTTGAGATTTTTGGACCACCCCGGCCCTGTGACAAATATTTTGAGATTTTTGAACCACCCCGGCCCTGACAAAATTTTGAGATTTTTTGAACCACCCCGGCCCTGCAACAAAATTTTGAGATTTTTGGACCACCCCAGCCCTGCCACAAAATTTTTAGATTTTTGAACCACCCCGGCCCTGTGACAAAATTTTTAGATTTTTGAACCACCCCGGCCCTGTGACAAAATTTTTTTTGAACCACCCCGGCCCTGTGACAAAATTTTGAGATTTTTTGGACCACCCCGGCCCTGCAACAAAATTTTGAGATTTTTGAACCACCCAAGATTTTTGGACCACCCCGGCCCTGTGAATTTTAGATATTTTTGAACCACCCCGGCCCTGTGACAAAATTTTGAGATTTTTGAACCACCCGGCCCTGTGACAAAATTTTTAGATTTTTGAACCACCCCAGCCCTGTGACAAAATTTTTAGATTTTTGAACCACCCCGGCCCTGTGACAAAATTTTTAGATTTTTTAACCACCCCGGCCCTGTGACAAAATTTTGAGATTTTTGGACCACCCCGGCCCTGCAACAAAATTTTTAGATTTTTGAACCACCCCGGCCCTGGACAAAATTTTGAGATTTTTGAACCACCCCAGCCCTGTTACAAAATTTTGAGATTTTTTGAACCACCCCGGCCCTGCGACAAAATTTTGAGATTTTTGAACCACCCCGGCCCTGGACAAAATTTTGAGATTTTTGGACAACCCCGGCCCTGCAAGAAAATTTTGAGATTTTTGAACCACCCCGGCCCTGCGAGAAAATGTTGAGATTTTTGGACAACCTCAGCCCTGTTACAAAATTTTGAGATTTTTTAAACCACTCCGGCCCTGCGACAAAATTTTGAGATTTTTCAACCACCCCGGCCCTGCAACAAAATTTTGAGATTTTTGGACCACCCCGGCCCTGGAAAATATTTTGAGATTTTTGAACCACCCCGGCCCTGTGACAAAATTTTGAGATTTTTGGACCACCCCGGCCCTGCAACAAAATTTTGAGATTTTTGAACCACCCCAGCCCTGGACAAAATTTTGAGATTTTTGAACCACCCCGGCCCTGTGACAAAATTTTGAGATTTTTGGACCACCCGGCCCTGCAACAAAATTTTGAGATTTTTGAACCACCCCAGCCCTGGACAAAATTTTGAGATTTTTGAACCACCCCGGCCCTGTGACAAAATTTTGAGATTTTTGGACCACCCGGCCCTGTGACAAAATTTTGAGATTTTTGGACCACCCCGGCCCTGACAAAATTTTTAGATTTTTGAACCACCACCCCGGCCCTGTGACAAAATTTTGAGATTTTTGAACCACCCCGGCCCTGTGACAAAATTTTTAGATTTTTGAACCACCCCGGCCCTGTGACAAAATTTTGAGATTTTTGAACCACCCCGGCCCTGGACAAAATTTTGAGATTTTTGAACCACCCTGGCCCTGTCACAAAATTTTTAGATTTTTGAACCACCCCGGCCCTGGACAAAATTTTGAGATTTTTGAACCACCCCGGCCCTGGACAAAATTTTGAGATTTTTGGACAACCCCGGCCCTGTGACAAAATTTTGAGATTTTTGAACCACCCCGGCCCTGGACAAAATTTTGAGATTTTTGAACCACCCCGGCCCTGTCACAAAATTTTTGAGATTTTTGAACCACCCCGGCCCTGTGACAAAATTTTGAGATTTTTGAACCACCCCGGCCCTGTGACAAAATTTTGAGATTTTTGGACAACCTCAGCCCTGTTACAAAATTTTGAGATTTTTTGAACCACCCCGGCCCTGCGACAAAATTTTGAGATTTTTGGACCACCCCGGCCCTGTGACAAAATTTTTAGATTTTTGAACCACCCCGGCCCTGTGACAAAATTTTTAGATTTTTGAACCACCCCGGCCCTGCAACAAAATTTTTAGATTTTTGAACCACCCCGGCCCTGGACAAAATTTTGAGATTTTTGGACCACCCCGGCCCTGCGACAAAATTTTGAGATTTTTGAACCACCCCGGCCCTGTGACAAAATTTTAAGATTTTTGGACCACCCCGGCCCTGCCACAAAATTTTTAGATTTTTGAACCACCCCGGCCCTGTGACAAAATTTTGAGATTTTTGAACCACCCCGGCCCTGTGACAAAATTTTGAGATTTTTGGACCACCCCGGCCCTGCAACAAAATTTTGAGATTTTTGAACCACCCCAGCCCTGGACAAAATTTTGAGATTTTTGAACCACCCCGGCCCTGTGACAAAATTTTGAGATTTTTGGACCACCCGGCCCTGTGACAAAATTTTGAGATTTTTGGACCACCCCGGCCCTGCCACAAAATTTTTAGATTTTTGAACCACCCCGGCCCTGTGACAAAATTTTTAGATTTTTGAACCACCCCGGCCCTGTGACAAAATTTTTAGATTTTTGGAACCACCCCGGCCCTGGAAAAAATTTGAGATTTTTGAACCACCCCGGCCCTGTGACAAAATTTTGAGATTTTTGGACCACCCCGGCCCTGCAACAAAATTTTGAGATTTTTGAACCACCCCAGCCCTGTGACAAAATTTTGAGATTTTTGAACCACCCCGGCCCTGTGACAAAATTTTGAGATTTTTGGACCACCCCGGCCCTGCACAAAATTTTGAGATTTTTGGAACCACCCCGGCCCTGGAAAATATTTTGAGATTTTTGAACCACCCCGGCCCTGTGACAAAATTTTGAGATTTTTGGACCACCCTGGCCCTGCAACAAAATTTTTGAGATTTTTGAACCACCCCGGCCCTGTGACAAAATTTTTAGATTTTTGGACCACCCCGGCCCTGTGAAAATATTTTGAGATTTTTGAACCACCCCGGCCCTGTGACAAAATTTTGAGATTTTTGAACCACCCCGGCCCTGTGACAAAATTTTGAGATTTTTGGACCACCCCGGCCCTGCCAAAAATTTTGACATTTTTGAACCACCCCGGCCCTGTGACAAAATTTTGAGATTTTTGAACCACCCCGGCCCTGCAACAAAATTTTTAGATTTTTGAACCACCCCGGCCCTGGAACAAAATTTTGAGATTTTTGGAACCACCCCGGCCCTGTGAGAAAATTTTGAGATTTTTGAACCACCCCGGCCCTGTGACAAAATTTTAAGATTTTTGGACCACCCCGGCCCTGTCACAAAATTTTTAGATTTTTGAACCACCCCAGCCCTGGACAAAATTTTGAGATTTTTGAACCACCCCGGCCCTGTGACAAAATTTTGAGATTTTTGGACCACCCCGGCCCTGCAACAAAATTTTGAGATTTTTGGACCACCCCGGCCCTGCGACAAAATTTTGAGATTTTTGAACCACCCCGGCCCTGTGACAAAATTTTAAGATTTTTGGACCACCCCGGCCCTGGACAAAATTTTGAGATTTTTGGACAACCCCGGCCCTGCGAGAAAATTTTGAGATTTTTGAACCACCCCGGCCCTGTGACAAAATTTTAAGATTTTTGGACCACCCCGGCCCTGTGACAAAATTTTTAGATTTTTGAACCACCCCAGCCCTGGACAAAATTTTGAGATTTTTGAACCACCCCGGCCCTGTGACAAAATTTTGAGATTTTTGGACCACCCCGGCCCTGCAACAAAATTTTGAGATTTTTGAACCACCCCGGCCCTGGACAAAATTTTGAGATTTTTGAACCACCCCGGCCCTGTGACAAAATTTTGAGATTTTTGGACCACCCCGGCCCTGTGACAAAATTTTGAGATTTTTGGAACCACCCCGGCCCTGTGACAAAATTTTTAGATTTTTGAACCACCCCGGCCCTGTGACAAAATTTTGAGATTTTTGAACCACCCCGGCCCTGTGACAAAATTTTGAGATTTTTGGACCACCCCGGCCCTGGACAAAATTTTGAGATTTTTGAACCACCCCGGCCCTGTGACAAAATTTTGAGATTTTTGAACCACCCCGGCCCTGCAACAAAATTTTGAGATTTTTGAACCACCCCTGCCCTGTGACAAAATTTTGAGATTTTTGAACCACCCCGGCCCTGTGACAAAATTTTGAGATTTTTGGACCACCCCGGCCCTGTGACAAAATTTTGAGATTTTTGAACCACCCCGGCCCTGTGACAAAATTTTGAGATTTTTGGAACCACCCCGGCCCTGGACAAATATTTTGAGATTTTTGAACCACCCCGGCCCTGTGACAAAATTTTGAGATTTTTGGACCACCCCGGCCCTGCTACAAAATTTTTAGATTTTTGAACCACCCCGGCCCTGTGACAAAATTTTTAGATTTTTTGGACCACCCCGGCCCTGGAAAAATTTTGAGATTTTTGAACCACCCCGGCCCTGTGACAAAATTTTGAGATTTTTGGACCACCCCGGCCCTGTGACAAAATTTTGAGATTTTTGAACCACCCCGGCCCTGTGACAAAATTTTGAGATTTTTGAACCACCCCGGCCCTGTGACAAAATTTTGAGATTTTTGGACCACCCCGGCCCTGCAACAAAATTTTGAGATTTTTGAACCACCCCAGCCCTGGACAAAAATTTTGAGATTTTTGAACCACCCCGGCCCTGTGACAAAATTTTGAGATTTTTTGAACCACCCCGGCCCTGCGACAAAATTTTGAGATTTTTGAACCACCCCGGCCCTGTGACAAAATTTTGAGATTTTTGGACCACCCCGGCCCTGTGACAAAAATTTTAGATTTTTGAACCACCCCGGCCCTGCGACAAAATTTTGAGATTTTTGAACCACCCCGGCCCTGTTACAAAATTTTGAGATTTTTGAACCACCCCGGCCCTGCAACAAAATTTTGAGATTTTTGAACCAACCCGGCCCTGGACAAAATTTTGAGATTTTTGGACCACCCCGGCCCTGTGACAAAATTTTGAGATTTTTGGACCACCCCAGCCCTGTGACACAATTTTTGAGATTTTTGAACCACCCCAGCCCTGTGACAAAATTTTGAGATTTTTGAACCACCCCGGCCCTGTGACAAAATTTTGAGATTTTTGGACCACCCCGGCCCTGCAACAAAATTTTGAGATTTTTGAACCACCCCGGCCCTGTGACAAAATTTTTAGATTTTTGAACCACCCCGGCCCTGTGACAAAATTTTGAGATTTTTGAACCACCCCGGCCCTGTGACAAAATTTTGAGATTTTTGAACCACCCCGGCCCTGCAACAAAATTTTGAGATTTTTGAACCACCCCGGCCCTGTGACAAAATTTTGAGATTTTTGAACCACCCGGCCCTGTGACAAAATTTTTAGATTTTTGAACCACCCCATCCCTGTGACAAAATTTTGAGATTTTTGAACCACCCCGGCCCTGTGACAAAATTTTGAGATTTTTTGAACCACCCCGGCCCTGTGACAAAATTTTGAGATTTTTGGACAACCCCGGCCCTGCAAGAAAATTTTTAGATTTTTGGACCACCCCGGCCCTGTGACAAAATTTTGAGATTTTTGAACCACCCCGGCCCTGTTACAAAATTTTGAGATTTTTGAACCACCCGGCCCTGCGACAAAATTTTGAGATTTTTGAACCACCCCGGCCCTGGACAAAATTTTGAGATTTTTGGACCAACCCCGGGCCCTGTGACAAAATTTTGAGATTTTTGAACCACCCCGGCCCTGTGACAAAATTTTTGAGATTTTTGGACAACCCCGGCCCTGTGACAAAATTTTGAGATTTTTTAAACCACCCCGGCCCTGCGACAAAATTTTGAGATTTTTGAACCACCACCCCGGCCCTGCAACAAAATTTTGAGATTTTTGGACCACCCCGGCCCTGGACAAAATTTTGAGATTTTTGAACCACCCCGGCCCTGTGACAAAAATTTTGAGATTTTTGGACCACCCCGGCCCTGCAACAAAATTTTTAGATTTTTTGAACCACCCCGGCCCTGTGACAAAATTTTGAGATTTTTGGACCACCCCGGCCCTGTGAAAAAATTTTGAGATTTTTGAACCACCCCGGCCCTGTGACAAAATTTTGAGATTTTTGGACCACCCCGGCCCTGCAACAAAATTTTGAGATTTTTGAACCACCCCAGCCCTGGACAAAATTTTGAGATTTTTGAACCACCCCGGCCCTGTGACAAAATTTTGAGATTTTTGAACCACCCGGCCCTGCAACAAAATTTTGAGATTTTTGAACCACCCCGGCCCTGTGACAAAATTTTGAGATTTTTGAACCACCCGGCCCTGTGACAAAAATTTTGAGATTTTTGGACCACCCGGCCCTGTGACAAAATTTTGAGATTTTTGGACCACCCCGGCCCTGCCACAAAATTTTTAGATTTTTGAACCACCCGGCCCTGTGACAAAATTTTTAGATTTTTGAACCACCCCGGCCCTGTGACAAAATTTTAGATTTTTGAACCACCCCGGCCCTGTGACAAAATTTTTTAGATTTTTGAACCACACCCGGCCCTGTGACAAAATTTTGAGATTTTTGAACCACCCCGGCCCTGTCACAAAATTTTTAGATTTTTGAACCACCCCGGCCCTGGACAAATATTTTGAGATTTTTGAACCACCCCGGCCCTGTGACAAAATTTTGAGATTTTTGGACCACCCCGGCCCTGTGACAAAATTTTGAGATTTTTGAACCACCCCGGCCCTGGACAAAATTTTGAGATTTTTTGAACCACCCCGGCCCTGTCACAAAATTTTTAGATTTTTGAACCACCCCGGCCCTGTGACAAAAATTTTTAGATTTTTGAACCACCCCGGCCCTGGAAAATATTTTGAGATTTTTGAACCACCCCGGCCCTGTGACAAAATTTTGAGATTTTTGGGACCACCCCCGGCCCTGTGAAGAAAATTTTGAGATTTTTGAACCACCCCGGCCCTGGACAAAATTTTGAGATTTTTGAACCACCCGGCCCTGTGACAAAATTTTGAGATTTTTGAACCACCCCGGCCCTGCAACAAAATTTTGAGATTTTTGAACCACCCCGGCCCTGGACAAAATTTTGAGATTTTTGAACCACCCCGGCCTGTGACAAAATTTTGAGATTTTTGAACCACCCGGCCCTGTGACAAAATTTTGAGATTTTTGGGACCACCCCCGCCTGCACAAAATTTTTAGATTTTTGAACCACCCCGGCCCTGTGACAAAATTTTTAGATTTTTGAACCACCCCGGCCCTGTGACAAAATTTTGAGATTTTTGAACCACCCCGGCCCTGCAACAAAATTTTTAGATTTTTGAACCACCCCGGCCCTGGACAAAATTTTGAGATTTTTGAACCACCCCGGCCCTGTCACAAAATTTTTAGATTTTTGAACCACCCCGGCCCTGGAAAATATTTTGAGATTTTTGAACCACCCCGGCCCTGTGACAAAATTTTGAGATTTTTGGACCACCCCGGGCCTGCGACAAAAAATTTTGAGATTTTTGAACCACCCCGGCCCTGTGACAAAATTTTGAGATTTTTGAACCACCCCGGCCCTGTGACAAAATTTTTAGATTTTTGAACCACCCCGGCCCTGTGACAAAATTTTTAGATTTTTGAACCACCCGGCCCTGTGACAAAATTTTGAGATTTTTGTAACCAACCTCAGCCCTGTTACAAAATTTTGAGATTTTTGAACCACCCCGGCCCTGTGACAAAATTTTGAGATTTTTGAACCACCCCAGCCCTGCCACAAAATTTTTAGATTTTTGAACCACCCCGGCCCTGTGACAAAATTTTAAGATTTTTGAACCACCCCGGCCCTGTGACAAAATTTTGAGATTTTTGGAACCACCCCGGCCCTGTGAGAAAATTTTGAGATTTTTGAACCACCCCGGCCCTGTGACAAAATTTTGAGATTTTTGAACCACCCGGCCCCTGTCACAAAATTTTTAGATTTTTGAACCACCCCAGCCCTGTGACAAAATTTTGAGATTTTTGAACCACCCCCGGCCCTGTGACAAAATTTTGAGATTTTTGGACCACCCCGGCCCTGTGACAAAATTTTGAGATTTTTTGAACCACCCCGGCCCTGGACAAAATTTTGAGATTTTTGAACCACCCCGGCCCTGTGACAAAATTTTGAGATTTTTTGGACCAACCCCGGCCCTGTGACAAAATTTTGAGATTTTTGGACCACCCCAGCCCTGCCACAAAATTTTTAGATTTTTGAACCACCCCGTCCCTGTGACAAAATTTTGAGATTTTTGAACCACCCCGGCCCTGTGTACAAAATTTTGAGATTTTTGAATCCACCCCGGCCCTGTGACAAAATTTTGAGATTTTTGAACCACCCCGGCCCTGTGACAAAATTTTGAGATTTTTGGACCACCCCGGCCCTGCAACAAAATTTTGAGATTTTTGAACCACCCCGGCCCTGTGACAAAATTTTGAGATTTTTGAACCACCCGGCCCTGTGACAAAATTTTGAGATTTTTGAACCACCCCGGCCCTGCAACAAAATTTGAGATTTTTTGAACCACCCCGGCCCTGTGAAAAAATTTTGAGATTTTTGGACCACCCCGGCCCTTGGAAAAATTTTGAGATTTTTGAACCACCCCGTGCCTCTGACAAAATTTTTAGATTTTTGGACCACCCCGGCCCTGTGACAAAATTTTAGATTTTTGAACCACCCCGGCCCTGTGACAAAATTTTTAGATTTTTTGGACCACCCCGGCCCTGTGACAAAATTTTGAGAATTTTGAACCACCCCGGCCCTGTGACAAAAATTTTGAGATTTTTGGAACCACCCCGGCCCTGTGACAAAATTTTGAGATTTTTGAACCACCCCGGCCCTGTGACAAAATTTTGAGATTTTTGAACCACCCCGGCCTGTGACAAAATTTTGAGATTTTTGGACCACCCCCGGCCCGTGCAACAAAATTTTGAGATTTTTGGACCACCCCGGCCCTGGACAAAATTTTGAGATTTTTTGAACCACCCCGGCCCTGTGGACAAAATTTTGAGATTTTTGAACCACCCCGGCCCTGTGACAAAATTTTGAGATTTTTGAACCACCCCCGGCCCTGTGACAAAATTTTGAGATTTTTGAACCACCCCGGCCCTGCAAAAATTTTTAAGATTTTTGAACCACCCCCTGCCCTGTGACAAAATTTTGAGATTTTTTGAACCACCCGGCCCTGCGACAAAATTTTGAGATTTTTGAACCACCCCGGCCCTGGACAAAATTTTGAGATTTTTGGACCACCCCGGCCCTGTGACAAAATTTTGAGATTTTTGACCACCCCGGCCCTGTGACAAAATTTTGAGATTTTTGAACCACCCCGGCCCTGGACAAAATTTTGAGATTTTTGGACCACACCCGGCCCTGTGACAAAATTTTGAGATTTTTTGACCACCCCGGCCCTGGACAAAATTTTTGAGATTTTTGAACCACCCCGGCCCTGTGACAAATTTTATAGATTTTTGAACCACCCCGGCCCTGTGACAAAATTTTAAGATTTTTGAACCAACCCGTGCCCTGTGACAAAATTTTTAGATTTTTGGACCACCCCGGCCCTGCAACAAAAATTTTGAGATTTTTGAACCACCCCGGCCCTGTGACAAAATTTTGAGATTTTTGAACCACCCCGGCCCTGTCACAAAATTTTTAGATTTTTTGAACCACCCCGGCCCTGTGACAAAATTTTGAGATTTTTTGAACCACCCCGGCCCTGTGACAAAATTTTGAGATTTTTGAACCACCCCGGCCCTGCACAAAAAATTTTGAGATTTTTGAACCACCCCGGCCCTGTGACAAAATTTTGAGATTTTTGGACAACCCCGGCCCTGCAACAAAATTTTTAGATTTTTGAACCACCCGGCCCTGCGAATAAAATTTTGAGATTTTTGAACAACCCCCGGCCTGTTACAAAATTTTGAGATTTTTGAAACCACCCCGGCCCTGCGACAAAATTTTGAGATTTTGGACCACCCCGGCCCTGCAACAAAATTTTGAGATTTTTGAACCACCCCGGCCCTGGAAAATATTTTGAGATTTTTGAACCACCCCGGCCCTGCGACAAAATTTTGAGATTTTTGAACCACCCCGGCCCTGCAACAAAATTTTTAGATTTTTGAACCACCCCGGCCCTGTGACAAAATTTTTGAGATTTTTGGAACCACCCCGGCCCTGTGACAAAATTTTGAGATTTTTGAACCACCCCGGCCCTGTGACAAAATTTTGAGATTTTTGAACCACCCCGGCCCTGTCAACAAAATTTTGATATTTTTGAACCACCCCAGCCCTGGACAAAATTTTGAGATTTTTGAACCACCCCGGCCCTGTGACAAAATTTTGAGATTTTTGGACCACCCCGGCCCTGCACAAAATTTTGAGATTTTTGAACCACCCCAGCCCTGGACAAAATTTTGAGATTTTTGAACCACCCCGGCCCTGTGACAAAATTTTGAGATTTTTGGACCACCCCGGCCCTGTGACAAAAATTTTGAGATTTTTGAACCACCCCGGCCCTGCCACAAAATTTTTAGATTTTTGAACCACCCCCGGCCCTGTGACAAAATTTTTAGATTTTTGAACCAACCCCGGCCCTG